>OY744483.1:166832978-167192978 GCA_963556165.1 Tipula helvola | reverse complement strand
TTATATTTTATATTTTATATTTTATATTTTATATTTTATATTTTATATTTTATATTTTATATTTTATATTTTATATTTTATATTTTATATTTTATATTTTATATTTTATATTTTATATTTTATATTTTATATTTTATATTTTATATTTTATATTTTATATTTTATATTTTATATTTTATATTTTATATTTTATATTTTATATTTTATATTTTATATTTTATATTTTATATTTTATATTTTATATTTTATATTTTATATTTTATATTTTATATTTTATATTTTATATTTTATATTTTATATTTTATATTTTATATTTTATATTTTATATTTTATATTTTATATTTTATATTTTATATTTTATATTTTATATTTTATATTTTATATTTTATATTTTATATTTTATATTTTATATTTTATATTTTATATTTTATATTTTATATTTTATATTTTATATTTTATATTTTATATTTTATATTTTATATTTTATATTTTATATTTTATATTTTATATTTTATATTTTATATTTTATATTTTATATTTTATATTTTATATTTTATATTTTATATTTTATATTTTATATTTTATATTTTATATTTTATATTTTATATTTTATATTTTATATTTTATATTTTATATTTTATATTTTATATTTTATATTTTATATTTTATATTTTATATTTTATATTTTATATTTTATATTTTATATTTTATATTTTATATTTTATATTTTATATTTTATATTTTATATTTTATATTTTATATTTTATATTTTATATTTTATATTTTATATTTTATATTTTATATTTTATATTTTATATTTTATATTTTATATTTTATATTTTATATTTTATATTTTATATTTTATATTTTATATTTTATATTTTATATTTTATATTTTATATTTTATATTTTATATTTTATATTTTATATTTTATATTTTATATTTTATATTTTATATTTTATATTTTATATTTTATATTTTATATTTTATATTTTATATTTTATATTTTATATTTTATATTTTATATTTTATATTTTATATTTTATATTTTATATTTTATATTTTATATTTTATATTTTATATTTTATATTTTATATTTTATATTTTATATTTTATATTTTATATTTTATATTTTATATTTTATATTTTATATTTTATATTTTATATTTAGCTTTAGGTGCGCTTAGCTAAGTTTACTAAAAAGTAAAGTCAGGTGTATGTAGTATAGAGTATAAGCTGATGGATTGAATATCTCTACATCCGTATTGGATGGTGTTGTTTCGTCATTTAGATGAGTTCGCTGATCTTCCGGTCTCGCAGCTATGTGAAGCCTTGCGTCGAAATTTCCCAATTTAGATCGGAAACAATTCGGTTTTAGGATACCATTTCTACCACATCCGAAACAAACTATTTTGTTAATCGAGACAGGACAGTTGGTATTCGTATACCCAGATGCCACTGGGAAGTTGCAGCAATTTACATAAGAACTATCACTAATTTGCTGTGCAGAATTGGCTGTAAAATTGGTTTCCCTCGAAATTGATCTTTTAGTTTAACGCAAATAAATTTTTGAATTATACTCGTTTTGGATAATTTCACTAGTATTTCGACGGAAACATCATAATTCCAGTTCAAATTTATTTCTCTTACAGGATTTCACTTACACACAGTTACTGTGTCAATTTAATAATACTATAAGGTAACAAACTTTTAAGTTGATTCGAGTTGCTGCTTAATTTCATCATCTGGTACGTCTGTTTTGAAATCTACTCAATAAATCACTACTGAGTTGTTGCCAAGTGTCATTTGAATTTCCTTCAAGAAATCTCCAATACCAATCATACTATTCATTATACAAATCTTAATCAGTTATTCGAAAGTGCCTAGCTTCATGCTCTACTCAAAATATGAAACGGTGTTTAGGAATTCCATTAAACCTTCCATTAAATTATAGTTTCCATTTTTATTTAGTTTTTGTAGAATTTGTCATGTTTATATCAATCTCGGTACACCAACTGCGATGTCCCAAAAATTTGTTGATCATTTATATACCGGTATTTACGTTCGACACCCCTACTTAAAATATGTACGGTTTACCTCCTAACATTTAAACCCATTAATGCCTTGTGTAACCTTAGACGCTCAGTCGAAAAGAGGAAGTTAATTGTGGTTGTTGGTATATATGTACGTTAGTCTAGTCTTCTGCTTAATTGAATTTTACCAACTTTGTCTCGCACAGTCAGTATTAAGAATAAAAAACAACTCAACAAAACACCAAAGAAATGTGCAAAAACTTACGGTTTGTTTTCAGTTGATAGTGAATTTTATTTAATCTTATGCAGTCAACTACCAGCCTTCTGATACACGGTATTTTCTTTGCAACAAGTGCTAATATAGCAATGTTCGTGCCAATGGCAAAACAAATATGGCAAAAAAATTTCCGGGAAAAAATAATCTTTGAAAAAACGATATTTTTAAGGTCCCAGTACATTTTTAACTTTTTGATTTCGTTTGGTTTTTCTTTAATTTGTATAATTATTGCATTATTTTACTTTATTGAAATTCGTACATTCACCATAAATCAAAGGATATGGAAGTCATCCAAAGAATGGAAGATGCTGTTGGGGTAATATGCATACAAACTCAAACAAAGTAAATATATACCAAACAATCTCAACCTTTTCTCGTGTATTTAATTAAAAATAAAAAAAGTTTTAACAATTTGAAAAATTGTTAATGAAATGCGATTTCGATTTATGGGATTATTCGAGAAAAGTGGTCTAGTCTAAACTGTCCAAACAACAGCAAACTATATTTCCGTTAAAATACTCACACCAAAATTTACTAAACTTCAAACAATAATTTTTTCAATATCATCAAAACAACACCAATCGATAAAAATTAAAGAAACAAAAAAAAGTGACATAAAACATAATTTCATAAAATTTATTATAATTTATTTAACATTTTTTTAAATATTATTTAATTGAAATTTATAACAAACGAGTATTGATTTCATAAAATAATATGTACATTCATTATGTAAACTCATAACAATGAACGGATATCACATGATTCCAATATTAAAATAATTCATTTAAATTATTTTCATTACAAATTAAAATAAAAAAAAAAAAATGAAATGAAGAATACAAACAGTTTTTATATGTAAATTGAATTATTTAATTAATAATTTTTTTCATATATCCTCGAAGGAAAGAGCTAGAAATATTTATATTATTGTAGCTACGTGTTGGAATTTGTTACTTAGGTACCTACCTATTTACCTGAAGTGTTGCTTTAACAAAACCTCTTCGTGACAATAACGTCGTTTAACATATCATTAAGGGAAACATCAAAGGTTAAGAGGTTTCACTCAGTAAGTAACTAATTTTTATTAACCGTTCCTTAATCGTCATTTGCATAGATTTACCTTTATTCCCATTAAGTTTTGATTGTTTACTTGAATATATGTTTTGGATGTTAGTCGATCTAACCCCCACCTTAGTTTGTCGATTAGTCATATAATTACACCAAACGCGTCTTACTAAAATTCGAGAATTAAAAACATCTTTAAACAAATGTATTTGTTTCGTCCAGTTAGAAAGTTAACAGCTTAGAAAATGTCAAATTAAAATTCATTAACCATTGTTAATAGTCTGCATCTAAATTAAAGTATTATTTTAAATGCAATCCTATTTCAACAAAAAAAAATTGGTTCATCCCATTGTTTCGAAGTTATTTGATGATTCATGCGCCTTTTTATATCGGTAATGGGACTTTAGAAACTTAATAATTTTTCAATGCTGATTCATATACTAACATCATTTCATTATGTCATCCAATAAACAATTCAAATAAAGAAAACCAATCTGTCATACAAGCTAGTACTGAAACTCAAAATACTGAATCAACTCATGAATCCGCGATGAAAAGAATTGTTTAGAATTCTTTTGATTTTAACTTTTATGATTCCTGTCAATATTTAAAATCCAAGGTCAAGTGTATCACAAGAAAAGTGTGCTTCCACTACTGTATGCAGAACTAAATTTTCTCCAAACATTATTCCTGGTGTCATCCAGAAGAAGAAGCTGACATCTAGAAATGGGCTCCACTTAAACATAAATCATCAGTTTCTATGATAATAAGAAGATTGTGATAAAAGCTGAGAGGAAACGAGCTCACTCACGGTTTTGCTGGATTTGCATCATTATTGTGAGACACATCTGTATACCATAAGTCTAAACAGGCTTCAATATTTGCTTATAAAGCAGAAGCTTCTTAGGAATTGATAGATGAGAGTTTCTGCCCAGTAACCAATACATTTTGTTGTATTTTAATCCCAACTCGTCTCTTTTTCTTTAACATGAGATTTCCAGCGAAGCTTAGCTTCTAATATCATACCAAGATATTTGGCAGTGTTTGCATGTAGTATTTCTTGATTATTTAGATTTACTGGTTTGTGTACTAATCTTTTGTTCGTAAAGTCGACATGTACAGATTTAGCCTCATTTAATTATATGTGCCATTTTTTGTCCAGCCGTATACTTGCTCTATGGTGGTTTGTAATGTTGCTGTTGTATCTGATTGTCACCTATACTGCCATGATAACTGTGTCATCGGCAAAAGTGACTATCGTGTTGTTTTGTGGGATTGGAACATCTCGAGTGTATAGTTAATTCAGAAGTGGTTCAAGTACACTTCCTTGTGAAACTCCTGCTCTTATTTCCTTAAGCTCAGAATATCGATCTTCTAGCTTAAGCCTGAAATATCTTTGCGTTATATATGATTCCAGTATTATGCTGCACTGTGTAGGTAGCAATAATTTAAGTTTGTAAATTAAACCTTCATGCCAAACCTTGTCAAAGGCATGCGCTACATCAAGGAATACTACGGAACAAACTTTTTTCTCTGTAATAACTTTAGAATCACTTTTCCATCGCAAATCTTGAATTTCATCAAAATCGGATGGCCATACTTAGCCATATTAGGTCTATCCAAAAATCATTTCAGACCCCATTTCTATCGCGGATGACAAATTTCACTAAAATCCGTTATGAAATAGATAAGTTTTATCCTAATTGGCCGTTGTAAAAGCTGTATAGGTGCAAGATATTTAAACGAATCCACACGCCTTGACTAATTTGAACCAAACTTTACACAAATATTGTTTTTAGGTTGAGCTGAAGGCTGACTTAAGAGATTCAGTTTGGGATTGATTTAGAAGTAAACTTAATTTTGAAGACCGAAGTTCTGATCACCTAATGAGATTTCAGTATGAAGGTTGTATGAAGGAAGCAATTTTTGGAAAAAATAAGAAAATCATTTAGCTTTTGAGAGTGAATCCGAATAGGCTTCGAAAGCTAAAGATATAAAACAATTTTTGTCCACGACTAACGTATAATATGTTCATTATACGTTTGTTTCATCACTTATAATGATATCCATTATTCACTGCTAGTTTATCTAGTAGTCTTTTCTTTCATTATTCAATACTTCCATGTAAATTATTTAATTTTTGAAATTGTATCTAGTAGTCTCTTGCCATTTTCATTATTATTAAACTGTGACGTCAAAATGTCGACGAAAATTATTTGAAGAGTATTTAAAGGATTTGATTATAAAACATAATGATATTTGTCGGTCGTGGACAAAGCATCGTATTCTACTCGCATATAATGGCTGTTATTCACTCAGATGATTTACGACACTCGCCTATCGGCTCGTGTCGGCAAACTTCATCTTCGTGAATAACAGCTATCATTATATGCTCGTTGAATAATATACTACATATTTTGCCTTGTGTCTGTTTTAAATAATTAAAAAGGCGTTCTTAATAATGGTAAACAAAATAAATATACAGAATAACTCATTTTAAAAGAACCACTCAAATAACTCCCAGGTAAACGGCCTAAATAAAAAAAAATGTGGATATAAAATTTGCACAATTTTTAGAGGGAACTCAAATGACCTTAATTTGACCTTGAGGTAAAATTTCAAGGTTACTTCAAGGTTAAGTCAGTTTTTTCACAGAATCACATATTTAGGACTGTGGATTCTGAAAGCGGATGAAATTCTTCTTTCAGCCATACAGTATCATGATAGGAAGCAAAGGTCATTTCAAGATCAGATTATTTAATAGTAATACAAAGTAATAGTTTGCTCTTTACAAAAAATAATGAACTAAACGATCAGTCTTGTTTACTAAGATTCATTTTATAAAAGTTATTGATAAAGTCATTAGATAAATATTGATTTAGTCGAGAACAAGTGTACTTTATTAGATTATTGATGTTGGTTGCAATTTAGTTACCCGAAGAGACTACTTAGAATTTTTAGTGATGAATTTATTTATTTAAAACGAATGCTATAAAATTATCTATATTCAAAATTACTATAAGCTTTACAATTGACAATATGTTTACAATTTAAATTGACAGTGAAATTGATTTTAATCTATCGTATTTTATGTGATTTCTTAATACTTATAATTATTTAAGTAAGTTAATATACAAATTAGATGAACTTATTTATATATAACTATAACATTTTCTTTTCCCTTTCAGATATCAGAAAATACGAATAAATTCGAGAGGACATTAGGATACGTAGAATTGTGTTAACTATCAAATTCCATATTAATTGATTAATTAGGGGTTTGTAATTTTAATAGTTTCTAGACGCTATATGTGATTTCTCAACATTTGCTTATATTCTCCAATAAAGTTTTGTTTTAAAATTATTTATGTAAGATAGTTTTATTAATGTAACTATTATGTAGGCATCTTGAACATCGAAGTCGCCTTGAAAGCCGCCAGATTTCAATTTACTGGTAGACGACATAATTTTGTTATTGATCTCCGCATTTTTCCTTGAGTGGTTTGGATCAGAACAACAAATTGTTTTATAAAATTAAAGATAAACATGTAAAGACGCCAGAGTTTAAATTTATCGTTCTTTTGTCGCTCTTTATAAAAAATGCCGCTCTTGCTCCCAATAATATATTTTTTTACTATGCGTTTATGCTCTTTCTCTCTATTGATAAACACTTAAGAAAAAAATTTTGCTCTTTCAAAGTGACCTAAGTTTTTATTAATTGCTCTAGAAAAAATGGAGGTGTGGCCAACACACGACTTTCTTTTACGAACAGCGAATTTTAAGAAACTATTATAATACAAATTTCTTGCAAACTTAATTAAGATTGTTATTATTTTTTCATGTTTTCTGTAAATTGTATATTTTTGAAATATTTGCAAAATAAATTTTCTGTTTCGCGGAATCTGGGAGCTGTAACCCCAAATATAATGTAAGGCATTAATGAAGATATATCTGTTTTGAGGTCCCTGAGTCCGAAAAAGTAGGTTTCGAAATGATGTCTGTCCGTTTGTCCGTCCGTCTGTCAGTCTGTGTCTTCTCTATAGCCCAGATGGCGAAACCAATCGAAAAATACTTTAGATTTAAGCTTTACTTGTGTATGTAAAAGAAAGTAACAAAAAATAATAAATTTGTAAGAAGTTTGCGTAATTGGTTTCTCAAAATTCCCTGTTCGTAGAAGAAATGTGTTGGCCACACATCAATTTTATTTTTATTATAAAATTTTTAAATTTTTTTTTTTAATTTTTTTTTACTTTTATTTTTTGGAAACATTTTGTTTTAGTAGTTTCTCATGAACCTTATACTTTTTGAGATATTTGCAAAACAAATTTTCTGGCCCAAGGGAGTGGCCACTTCCGGTTCCCCGATTTGGACTAAAGTTCACTGGGGCCTCCCAATTTATCAAAAAAGCTTAAATCTGAAATTTCAGTTCGATTGGTTAAGCCATCTGGGGTGTAGAGCGGACACAGACGGACAGACAGACAGACGGACAGCCGGACAGACGGACAGACTGACAGACAGATATCATTTCGAAACCCACTTTTTCGGACTCAGGGGACCTTGAGGTCAAACAGATAAATCTTCAATAATCTCAAGGTCAAAAATTTTCATGATTACTATACTTTATTTTACTTCGTAAAAGAAAATAAAAGGGAGCGTAAAAGTTAAAAATGTTGCTCCCTATCTATACCTACAGAGCGATAAAAGAAAATATATTAGGGAGCGATAATTAGGATGGGACTTGGCTATTACATGACCAATTTTAGAGAAATATGACATCCGCGATTGAAATGGGATTCTAAAATAATTTTTGAATAAAGTTCTTGAATATGGTCAAGTAGGATGGAACTTGGCTATTCCTTAACCTATTGTGATGCAATTCGATATCTGCATTGAAAACAGGATTCTGAAATATTTATTAGATGAAGTGCTGGAATATAGCGAATTATTATGAACCTTGGCTATTTCTTAACCGATTTTAGTGAAATTTACCATGTGCGATGGAAATGGGATTCTAAAATGATTTTTAGATAAAGTTCTGAAATATTTCCAAGTAGAATGGAACTTGACTATTCTTTAACCACTAGTATGGAACTTGGCAATTCCTTAACCGACTTTAGTGAAATTCGACATGCACGTTGAAAATGGAATTCTAAAATAATTTTTGGGTGAAGTTCTGAAATGTGGCCAAGTATAATGGAACTTGCCCATTTCTTAAGCGGTTATAATGAAATTTGACATGAGCGGTTAAAATGGGATTCAAAAATGATTTTTAGCTGAAAGAAACAATAAAATGTTGTATATCTGGTCCAATGTACAGTGAGCGCAACTCGTTTGGACGCATTCAGTTATTTTGTCGAAAAACAAAACTAATACCGTTATTCTGGCTCAAATTTACGACATTAATATGTTTTTGTTTCCCTTACAATTTAAATGAGAATCCGCTATTTTCGATATCGTTTAACGGTAGTTTAATCATTTTTTTTATTTCTGCAGTGAGCATTACGTTTGGATGCACCTCATTATTTATTTTTTAATTTTGAAGTATAATCACGTACAAGGTACGAATTCTTTTGATTTTCCTTATTGTTTATCTTTTGAATAACTTATTACTTCGCCTTAAGTGGTTCAATTATTACCATTACCGGCATATTCCGAAAAGGGTTTTCCAAAAGGGGTATTGCGAGAAAAATTGTGCGATCTGATTACGTCGTTCGAAATTTGCTCAAAAAGGGCCAATATTATGTTTTGTGGAGGGCACAAAAGTGAATTCGAAGCTCACTGCGAGACAAATTGGTCAAATACAGCAGAAAGCCACATCGAAATGGACGAGTGCTGCGCAAATTGTTAAATTGTTGATGACTTGGATTTACCAGAATTGTGACGTCCAGTGGTCGCTGCCGCAATCACCATTTGAACATTCGATATTTTGTAGCCGAGTAGGAATAGCTGGAAATTTAAGGCTCTTAAGGATTATTGTACCTTAAATAGACCTTAAACCAAAGAGTAAGGGTTTTTAAGGATGATTTTACATGTGTTAGGACACCCCACAAAAAACCGTACAGACCGGAAAATAGTGGGAGCTGTGCTTTTCTTCAAAACATAAAAAAATTGGGGGTGGGCTGTTCGTCTACACGGCCGTAGGTGTTATGCGTGGTACGGTTTATAAGATGTTGACATTAATTATTTTAATTCAATATAAATTATAAGCCACAGTTCTTTACGCACAAATAAATAAGGGATTCTCTTTCTACAATGTTCTCAACTACCATGTATTGTAAATCGCTATTTTGAAGATGGCAATTTCATTTAAAATTTATGTGGAGGTTAATTACTTTAATTTTAAATAAATTATCTGCCGCAGTTTGCTTTATGAACAAATTACTCCGATCAGAAGAGGCATTCTCTCGCTATAGTGCGCTGAAAATCTCTATTTCGTAAATTTAATTAAAATTAAAATTACTGTGTACATTAATTATTTTAATTCAAAATAAAGTAACCACCACTGTTGCTTTACGCAAAAATTGACTTCAAAATTGCTCGGATCGGATGAGCCATTCTCTGGCTACAATTCGGATCGGATGAGCCATTCTCTGGTTCAAGCATTTAAATCGCGCGAAATCAGAGGTTGGCGTCCCGGATTGCCTCGCCGCCTGATGACGTCGTTACGATAACATTATGCGTGAGGCATGAAGCCTAAGGACAACCTAAGAAATTATACATTTAAATTAAAAGTAATGCTTACAGTAATTACCCACGACCAAAGGCAAAATTTCGTTTCAATTTTCTCAACATACGGCATAAGACGTGATCATGTCAAAAAAATATAAATTGGAAAAATTAAACTAAAATGCCTTGGGCACAATTGAACCCCAGACCTTGGCTTGGCCGCTCTAGTCCAATACGATACTGCTAAGCCACGTTGAACCTAACAACATTTAATCTTTCTTTGTTATATTGTTTCAAACATAGCATGCTATGAAGTTTATGATGGGGAAAAAATGTTTACCAAAAAATTCTCATGGCTTACTACAACTCATAATAAAAAAGTTTTTAAATAACTTGTAGTAGTGTTCGCATACATTTAGGCGCAAAAATAGACGCGTACCACTTATTTTGTTACATAATTACTGAAATAATTATAAAGCGGAATATTTAGAAAAAAAAATAAAAAATAAAAAAAATAAAAAATGAAATGGATGAGAATCGAACCGAAAACCTCTCCGTTAGTCCAGTGCACGCCACAAACAATATAAATGTATTGTTAAATTGTTCTATTATTTCAAAGCGTTCTACAGTCTATATCCTTAGTGAAACAACGAAATGCCGTTATGAAATAAAAATAATGAATACGAACTTTGGTGAGCATCGAACCCGAAATATTTTCCGTTTGAAATTTGTTGTTAATAGATCAACACCTCTATCACTTAGGCTACTCATTATAAAATTTTGTAGAAATTTAAGAAAAGCGTTCCGAAGTCAGTGAATGAATTGGGTAATTATCTATTAAATTGGTCCAATATAGCGATTCAATATCGTTAAGGCGGATTCACAGTTGCCTTCGTTCGTTTGATCTAATTTTTTTTTTTTTTATATCAATCGTATTCCTTGAAAATGATATTATTTTTCTATCGTGTTCATTTGATTGGATAACAAAAAATATCAGAACGAACGCAACTTTGAATCTTCTTCATTTCCGAAATATTAAGGGCGCCGATTTCTGCGAGAAATAATTTTTCTGTGATAAATTTGTCATTTGTGAAATAATTATCTCTTCCACATTTGAAATAAGTTCATTTGCTGTCCGAATACTGAAATAATTTTGACATAATAAATTTCACAGACAATACTTGGAGAATAATACAATGACACTAAAATAGCGCCTAGATCACTTTTTTTTTAATTTTAACCCCAATAAAGAAATCTACAGATCACCATAAAAATTATTGAAATTTGAGATGCGCTAAATGAAAATTTAGCATTTTTAAACAAACAAAATTGTTAGTTGATCAACAATATTTGCTGCATATTAATAATCTAAAAACCATAATCTAACGATGTAATGGCAATGAATTTAGGAATTATGTACTTATAAGGAAAAATTAGGGCTTGCAGTTAATCTATTGATACAATATTAAACAAATTTTGGTACAGCACAAAAATGAGTAAATTGCTCACAAAATGATTAAAAAGGACAGAATAAAGGCACGAATGATCAATTTTCCGAACGATTATAAATTTATTGGTCGCAAATTTAATTTCATCAATACAAAAATTTTGTTACTAAAATCAACATACATCACTAGCGCAGAAACAAGAATTATTTCGGACATGTAAAAATTATTACACACCGGTGCTGTGATAATTTGGTTGCGTACAGTTCAACATTAATTTATCATAGAAAAATTATTTCTCTCAGAAATCGGACGCGTTCTAAATCATACATAAATCCTAAAACGGATGATAGATGCTAATAATCCAAATTTGCAGCTTCTGTCGCACGCAGAGCCTACACACCTTGATTTTTTTTTTTTATAAATCCTTTGTTATCTTTATGAAATCTGCACTCAATGATCAAATGTCTGACGTCATAGGCCTGATGAATTTCCCCGGTGTACAACAATTTAACAAACATGTTTGATGAAAATGGGTACAACCAAACTTTTAATTAAATAAATTCTTAAGTTAACAGGGCAAAGCTTTTTTATCATAACCTAAGTGTGTACAAGCTATAATTAACCCGCTGGCACAAGGAGCTGACATAGTCGTTCCAAGTAAGATTTGAGTTCAGTATGAGCCCTAAATGGTTTATTGTTAGAACAATTGAGATAATATCACTGGTCAAATACAACACAGGTCTAATATTAAAAGAAATATTTCTAGAAAGAAACAATTCCTCATACTTTTACCTGGATTAATTGAAATTGAATTATTTTTGGCCCAGAAAGGAATATTTATAAGGTCAGATTTAAGGCGTCATGCATTTCATTCAATTTCATTTAACCTCATTACTGTGACACCGCAAGTATAAAATCAAGATAAATATTAACTATCCCGTATAAGTAAACGACATTGCAGCAAATCGTTAATAAAGATCATTTCATTTTAATTAACAATCAAATAACATAACATGGCAAATACATGTACATAATACAATATAACTAATGTTCTTAGACACCCAATAAGACGGGTTTTGACAAATTTTATATCTTTACGCCCTCAAACAATTATATTTTCAAGTTATTAATCTCTGTAGCAAGTGAAAGATGTAAATGAAATGTGTGTGCGCGGCGCACTGTTGTATGAGTACGAGTAGTTGTTTTTTTTTTATCTTGAGATGTAAATCGTTATTTTATGTTGTATTAATAAAAAAAAAAAAACAAGAAACATTAATTTGTAATTTATATTTTTTTTCCTAAATTATTATTTAGCTTTGTTTATTTTTTAGCTGTAATTTATATCCTAAATAATAAAAAAAAAGCCTAAACACAAAAACCAACCATATAAACTGAGAACTGACAGACAGAATTATTATTAGTTTCTTGTAATTTTTAATGATTATTCATGTCGTTTTTGGAAGGAAAATATATGGTAAAATATTACCACTTTGCTCTGTGTATGAATTGGTAGATATGTTGTTGGCTTGTTTTTTTTTTGGCATGTTAAGTTAATGAACCTTAAGTCGGATAATGGAATATACATACATATATGAATGAAAGTCTGAATAATTAATCAAAAAAAAAAATGTTTGCTGTTGCTTTATTTCGATTTTGATAATCATACGCACGAAAAAGTTAAATGTCAACATGATAGTTTTGAGATAATAATCTTTATAAGACGCAAAGAACAACAAAAAAAAATAAAGGTTGTATATGCGATGAGATTTGTAATTAGTATGTGTTTTAAATAAAATATAATATGCTGGTTTGGTTATTTTGAGTAATCGTGTATGCATAATAAAAATAAATTAAGTCCATAATTGATTGTATACCGTATCCAATCGTATATGTACAGTATTAGACCTACTTTCCATTACCAAACGATGCACCGCGATATTATACATATACGAAAATCATGATTGGAAATTCCTTTAAATTTCTTACGGCTAAGCAACAAACCTTTTTATAAATTACATTGTATACGTTATGGCTATCATAATTTTTCTCGTACAAATTCAATTTATAAATATTTCACCAATTATTTTATCATTAAAATGAAATCAACAAAATATATTTATAAAATTATTATTATTATTTATAATAAAAAATTACAAATTAATGATTTGGTACTTTTACATCAACATTTTTTTTTTTTTTTTTTTGAAAGATCAATAATCATAATTGATGATCAACAATACAAAATTTAAATGCTTGTATTTTGTGATGAAGTAATAATTGAAAGCAAAACTGACTTATTCTTATAAATATGTATATAGCTATATACAAATACAGTATCTAATTCAAGTGATCTTTCAATTATTGTGTTTCCATTCAGCGCAACTTAATAGTTAATAATATCGGCATGCACGTACAAATAGCTATAATGTTCTAATTTTGTTAACCATTTCTAATCGAAGGTTATTGTGTCAAAGAGAATATCGAATATTATGACGTGTACCTACATAAATTTTGTTTGGTTTTGTGGCTCACTGTTGTTGTAGTTGTTTGTGTGCAATGTGATTTATGAATATTGAAACAAATTGGTTGAACAATTTATTAAAACGGTTTGCGGTAAAAGTTAATTTCGAAATTGAAAGTTAACAAAAACAACAAAACATTTTTTTTTTTGGTTTCTTTTAATTGATTTAAATGGTTTTTGTGCTTGGAATGAGTCATATCGACCATACGGTGGTTCTTTTTGTTAATTATTGGATTAATTTGAGTCAGAGGTAATTTATTTTATTTTGTGTAGTTCAATTTGTTGACAATACTATAGATAGTTGACTTTGTTTGGTATTTTAGAAAATATTTCAAAGTGACCCACATATTTTATAAATTTTTAGGCTAAAAGTCATTCATCTTGTATATGTATTTGTAAAGAAACATTTCAATGACAATATCTTACGTCCGAATCATTAAAAGAACCTATAGAGAGCCGATCAAAAGTTGACCCCGTTTAAGGTATAATCAACTAGCAGTGCAAACCGTAGATAAAAGAACATTAGATGCGTTGATGAACTATCGTATCAGTCAAAATGTAGAATTATGAGTTGTGCGATATAACGAATATATAAAAAAAAATTTAATTTTAACTTTTATTTATTCTTCACTTTAATATTTTACGTTTTACATCACATTTACAACTAAAAAACTAAAACTAATTAACTATCTTTTTATAATTTTCAAAAATGCTAATAAATCATTTCTTAATTAAACTAAAAATTGCATATTGGTTTTTAGGTAGGCTAAGATTACCAACTGGGTTCAATAATAATGATTTGTCGGATGTTGACTTTATTAAGTTGCGCGTGTAAGCGGCATGTGTTCAATTATTTGTAGATATGGCACTTTATGATGTTATAACTATAGATTATATAGCGCAGCTGAAATTGTAATTTAAAGAGCACTGGAGCAACTCACACTTAGCTGGTGTGAGCGATTCAGTTGATTCAATCAAAGCTAGTAGTGACCAACTACAGTCATTTCAATCGAGAAAAACAGCAAGGCAGACAGAACTAACTCACCCGCCGCAGAATTTACTTAAAAGAACCAACACCGCAGCCGAGAAGGTCAAAAAGAATTTAAAAAAAAATTCTGATAAAGTAGAGACACCACCACCAGTTACCGACCTGACTCTAGCTAGCACGGAAATGAACGATCCAGTAGACGAAAAAAGCGGTAAAACTATCCCAGTTAAACAGAACACAACTTCTAAAGTTAAAACGGACGACACACTGTGCCAGAAGGACATATTCACATGTTACTGGACCATATAACATCCAGTAATGACGTATTATTACAAAAAATCATTCCAAAGTCATCTAAAGGAGTGAAATACAATTACGTATCATATAAGACTAACATGCCAGAGGAGTCTTTTTAAGCCGCCATAACATCCAAATTATGGCCTGATGGGCTTCTTGTCAAAGAGTTTGAATGGGGACAAAAGAAACCTTTTTTTCAACAACTTCGGCTAAACCACGAAAACCGATAAAGCTACCAACTACTCTGGAACATGAATTCTACTGCGATAAAAAAAACACAAGAGACACGAGGTGCTCAGTTAAAAGTGGAATTCTATTTGATGAATTTGGTGAATCGTATTACCGAGGAAACAAAATACCTGCAATAATAAGCCAAGTTCATTGCGGAGTATAGACGGAACACAGGCAGAATCGATAGACAGATCCTCTGTCCAATACATTATTTTCAAGGCTCTGCTCGAATTTCCGTAAGTCAACTGAAACCAAAACAAATCTGGTAGAAGATTGTGAAGAATGCTTTCAATTTTTAAAGTTGATTCCTAATAAAACATTCAACTACAATGAACCTGAAGTAATTTCTTGGATTAAAGCTAAAATACTTCCTGATATATTACTAGTGATTGCTGTAGCTCTGTACGAAAAATTGGATAAACGTATGCTGAAGTGATACTTCAAGAATATGAATATTGATCCCACTAAACTTTACCTCAAGACAATTAATTCAGTAACTAAGTTACACAAGGTTGAGAATAAATACATCGTGGTGATAAATAGTCAAAACAAAACCGTGTGCCGGGATCTTGTTGAGTTCGTACATACATTTATATATGAACGAGCTTAATTATGTAGATGGATCGTTGATATGCTGCTACCGAATAGAATTCATAGTGCAAGTTTATCTTTTAATTTCGCAATTTTGTATAAACGCTTTTCCCAATTTATATCATCTGTAAAACATCATTAACAAAGAAATCCTGCGTTCTGAATTCTTTATAGGTTTATAAATGTGACCGTTCACGGCTAACAAATACTAAAAAATTTGGCGGAGTAGTACTCATAGCGGTTGGATGCATCATTACCGAATGAGTTAGTTGAAATATCCAACCTGTCTATCGGGCAATTATGTGTTAAAATTGCAAATAACAAAAAAAAGGTCAATTTTTATATACGTTGGATATATGTTCCGCCTGGCTCACCGATATCGTCTTACACCACCTGCTGCGATGTAATAATTTAAATAACCGAATTGATGAAATTTTACCGTTGAACGTGAGTTCTGAAATTGAGTGACTTAGCCAAATTTGCGAGGTACAGAATGGTCCAGACTGAATTTTACATCTGATCAAAACAGAGAGCCGTATTAAAACTTTAGAAAAGCCGGCAGAATAAACCTTCATCTTTATATTGATTAGATTAGCTGGGAGAATGAACTAATCAGAAGCACAATAGATGTTAACGTGAAGAAATTCTACGAAATTATATTTGAGGGCATTGCACTATTTGTTCCTACTACTACTGTGGCCAAATCGAACAAACATCCACCATGTTACGACGATAAACTCATCAATCTTAAGAACAAGAAAGACAAAGAATACAAAGAAAATCTCACATTCTGTTCAGACAATAGAAAACAGAAATTCACTGCTTGTAATCAAAATTTCGAAAAATGCTTTGAGATAAAGTAAAATAGTTACATAAGCCATATTAAGGAAAAAAATAAGAAACGATCCAAAACATTTTTGGAGATTTTTTAAAGAAAAACGTAAAACTAATGGTTACCCAGTATGTAGGTATGACATTGAAGGGGGCGGAAGACATTGAAAAGTGTGAAAATCCAAACAATGATGAAAACAACGTAACCATACCAAGGATTAAAACCGAGGATATTTATCGAGCTCTAGAAGTATGCGGAGATGGATGTTCATTATTAAAAGATTTCACATCGTTGGCAATTCCTATGTGTCTTCTATTTAATCAGTCATTACAACTAGCAGTATTTCCAAAGAAATGAAAAGTAACCCGAGTAACACCAATTTTCAAAACAGGAGCAAGAAATGATATCTCTTGTTACAGAGAAATTACATCAATATCTTCAATACCCAAATTATTTGAACTGGTGGTATGCAACTCATTCAGATCTTTGGTTTCTCAATTCATCTCACAGTGTTTATGGTTTTATACCCAGGAGATCAACACCAACAAAACTTATTGAATTTACCAGCAACACTATTGGTGTATACTGACTTTGCCAAAGCCTTTGACTCCATCAGTCATTGTAAAACGTTGGAACAGTTATACAGATTCGGTTTTTCTAAACAGTTTGTTTCGTGGTTTAAATCATATTTGAGAAATCGCATTCAGTATATTGAGCTTAGTAATAGAAGATCGCAATTAATTCAAGTTACTTCAGATGTACCATAAGGCTCTCATGTTAATCCTTGGATCTTTACACTTTTCATCAATGACGTTACTGAAGTAATACAACATTCTAAGGTATTAATGTTTGCAGATAATCTCAAAATCTTTAAGACAGTAGCAACCATCGGCGATACCCATAAGCTACAAGAGGACATCGACAATGAAACGAAATGGTGTCTGTCAGCCTCCTCAGTCTCAACATCAACAAGTGAAAGAGTTTATCGTTCCATCGGAAAGTTAACCCTGTTACACAGCAATATCAAATAAATGCCATACTTTTACAAAAAGTATTCGAGATTAAAGACCTAGGGGTTACTTTCGTTGAAAACATATGCTTGACTAAGTACATTGAGCAATGCGTTGCTAGAGCCAATTATGTGGATATTTTTGACCTCGAGACAATCAAGATCCTGTATTATGCCTACGTCAGATCTCAACTTGAATACGCTGTCAACGTCTGGTGTCCTTTTTACGACAAACCTATCCGAAAAATCGAGATTGTCCAAAGAAAAGTTTATACGGTATATAATGTGTAAAGACGGATAGGATTACAACCATGACTTACCGCACTACGTTAACCTGAAGCGATTACCATCATATGCTACTGGATATCAAACCTATCAAATGACAACATTGGCAAATAGGCGAGAGCTTTTAATTCGTTTATTGAAAATATTTTACTTGAGCAAATCGATGCACCATCCATACTGGAATCAATTAAAATAAAGGACCCGAGTAAGAATTTAAGAGATCATGAGTTCCTTAATCTGAATAAACACAGAATAAACTATGGTGACAATGAACCGGTAAACATGATGTCGAAGAGTTTTAATAAAATTGACCATCTATTCGACTTTCACTTCGACTTGAGTAAAGACAGCTTTAAACGTAGGTTGAAGCAACATTATGCTCCAACCTGAAAATATTTTTATGTCATTTTTAATTCTTTTTTATTTTTAATTTAATTTGTAATCTACCCTATTCACATGGTATTGTTATAATAGTTTCAAGTCAAATTTGTAGACTTTCCCTTGTATAAATAAATAAATAAAAACTTCTAACTTTTATAAGAAAAACTGTTTTTTTTGTGCGCAATACCCAATTCTCTGACCTAAACTAAATTTTACACAATTATATTTTAAGTTAAAATGTAAATTTTGGTTAAAAATCGGTTAGAACTGTTAAACGAATTAAAAAAATGTTAGAAGTTAATTCTAAAAAATCACATACGGCATTATTTTTAAAAATATATTTGTGTATACTAAGCCAATGTGCGGTGTCTACAAAAAATAAGTATTTAACGTAGATACGGCCTTATTCATTAGTATGTATCTATGTACAAGTCACCTAATTAACAAAAACCCGGTAATTGTTACAAAAATTCAGTTTAAAACGTCAACAAACACCAATTCTTATTTTGGCTATAGCATAGTTATTTATAACCATATTGGAGGTTGTTGGGCATCTCTATGCCTCAATTTATTTATACAGGGGAAAGTCTACAAATTTGACTTGAATCATTAATTTTCTGTAAATCTGCAGAAACAAAGATAGTTTCATCTTCAAACTTATTGTTAGATTGTGCCTGATAAAGTTCTCTAAAAACTCAGCAACATGAATTTTATGAATTTTCCAATTTGAACATGTTTTGCAGGTATTGTCCAAATTATCTTCTTGGAGTAATTTGAACTTTTCACATTGCTCTCATTCTTCGTACCCCAATAATGCAAAGGAAATATTTTTTGCCCTCACACGTAAACGATATGATTCATACGACACTATAGAATCGGGGGTTTTTAGATTTAAAATCCTCGAATATCATGGAAACCGATATATCGCTTGGCAGATATCTTCGGTTTGGAGCAAAGTAAGAAATATTTAAGTTATCTTGCAGAATTTTAGAATTTACCTGTAGTGAGATATTGATGGATGACATGGAATGATTCAATATGTGCATACTATAAGAGAGTGATCTATCCTCTTTTTAGCTGAATTCATATGTCGATTTTCAGGAGGGCAATTCTGATATCTTGTAGTTTTCGACAAAGTATTGTGTAGAACTCGATCATTTGACTTTTTATAGCCTAAGATGGTTAAAAAAATGTTTTGCAGACAAGTGTCATTTCATCGTTTTCATTTTTTAAATAATACTTAAACGAATTCAGTTTCCTGTTTCTTTCAATCATCCGACATTTTATATTTTGCCTATGGTACCAGCGTTTAACACGTAAGCCTTTCTCTGTTTAACAGATAGGCACCAGAAATTTTCGTTGATGATTTTTCTCATATTTTCATTAATATGACCCAAACTTAATTTTGAGCAAGTTTTTGCATCACAGCTTGGCAGTACTTTATGCTTTTCCAGAACTATTTGGCAATTAATATTCTTCTGTTCTAATTTAATTTTTGGATTTACCTACCGCCTCTTCCTTCGATTGGAGGAGATGAAACACAAACATTGGTGCGAAAGAACACAATCACCCCCTGGAAAGAAATGAAACACCAGCTGGAACAACAAATAAACAAAATTGAACAACCATTCAAAATTATGAAGCATCAAATGGGGGAAATTGCCGGAAGTCAAAAGTAACTTGACGAGAAAAGCCTTAAATTTTCTACAAATGTACGGCGAAATAGAGAAACTGCAAATGGAAGTTCTAACTATTAAATCTGAGGTTCCACAGTTGGAACATAAATTACAACCTGAGTTTCAAACAGATGTTCAACGTCTCGAGAAGAGTTAACAACAACATTGGACAGAACAACGTCTTTCGGCATTTTCAAGTTTCAATTTGAGAAGGCGGCCAATCAAAATCATTGGAACGACGGACATCGTGTCGCGGCGGTAGTAGTTGCTCTCAAAGACGAAAAAGCAGAGGCTTTACAAACCATCCCGGAAACAGAGCGCAACAGCAGTGAGCGCAACAGCAGTGACCACAAGCGGGAAATTTATCGCATGGAACTGAAAAGCCGCTACCAAAAGGGGGGAGATCGAATCGAGCGAGTATAGTACATCTAGCACATATAAGTACGTCGGCCAAATATATGGAAAGGCTTAAGATTAACGCATGTATGGTGGTGATACTGACATCTAAGGCGACTTTCGTAAAAATCATAGCTTGTGCGATGTTGAACGAGGCTGTGCAGAGACTATCACCAGACCGTCATTATTTAGGTACTATATGAATTCAGACAACAGTGGGAACATCGAGCGGATGGCACCAACAATCAGAAGAGGCATGTCTAGGTGTTGGGAATGTGACAAGTTGGGTCAAATATCAAGAGACTGTCGGAAAATAATACAAGGGGATCGAATATCGATCCCCTTGTATTATTTTCAGATTTATGCGGGCGAGTATCAAACGCTCGGACAAAGGTCTGGAGGCAACGAGCTCACTTGTTGGGTGTGTAACATGATGGGTCACACCTCACGAGATTATTAAGAAGCAAGTGGGAAACGGACGGATCACCAACTACATTGGAAGATGTTCCCAGAGAGAAAAGGCATTTAATGAGTTAACGGCAACAGTCGATAAGGTGGAAGTTTACAAGTCAGTTTGAAAGAGCATAAACGGTCTTCACCGTCTTGTTGCCCTATAACCTACATCGCTGTCACGAATGAAGATCGGGGCGGTAGCTGCGCAACAATCGAGGGCGATGTTGATGGGAGAAAGTGTAGCATTACACTGGATACTTAAGCAACGCACACAATTTGCCATTAAGAACGGCAAATGGAAATGGACCAATAATAAAAGGAAAAATGCTCGTGAATATAAGAATCGGGGAAATTCATTTCCCACACGAAGTTCTGGTAGCAGATATTGTGGAGCAGCGACTACACTGAGCTGCCACTAAAATTTAACGGTATGCTCTCAACGATGTCAGAGAAAATTGTGAAGGAAATCAGTGAACATCGGGTTGAGCAGATATTGGATGATAGCTGGGATGTGCCGGGTTGTGCGAGGAGGAGAACGAGGAGGAGTGCGAGTGTCGGGTGACTGACTGGAAGCTCGATATAACATGTGGGCAAATAAACAAAGATTCCAGGAAGGGCAATTGGTACGACTTTACAACAAGCATTGAGTGAAGGTGGATTCATTGTCGAAACTGCAGCCTACATAAACGCAACCCTACAGGAGTTCTACTATGGAATTTTCCATGATAAAACTGTTCTAGAATATTAAGTTTTTGGTAAGCGTGTTTTAGTGTGAAATAAAAGTTAAAAGTGAACAGTGGAATTGTGCAAAAAATATAATAAGTGATTTTGTGAATTATTGTTAATAAAGTGTGTTGGAATAATTTTTATAATCAAGAAACAAAATCGTTTTTGATAAATTGAAGTGTTGTGTTTTATTTACAATCAAGTGATACGAACCTTGATTGACCAGGCAAAAACGTAACAATATTTTTATTTGTTTTATTAAAATAATGAACAAACAGCGAATTCACTCTTTTAAAGGCTGTTGGTGTTTACTCTATAAATTTTTGTCTAGATATTGAAGTACCGAAAAGCGTGACAAATGACCAATATTTTATAACATCCATTACTTTCACTTTCAGCCATCATTTGTCCTTTAATTGCGGTGGTCCTTCGGTAAGGGCAGTTTTAGTATTTTGCTGACGGTGCTGCCCTTATATACATAGGCCAAGTTCAGATTTACATATTCTACTGAAGTGGAAAGTGATCTGAGTATAATCAGTCGAACGTTTCTAAATTTAATATTATTGTGACCTGAAATAACTGATGTGGAATTATTAGATTACATTGTTAATTATTCCTACGAAAAGCATTTCAGAGCATAAAGTATACTGAAAAAAAGTGCTATGCTTTATTTACAAATACTAACATGTAAAGTCAAAAATTTTAATTTATCCCATTTTTTTGTTAAACAAGCGTAAGCAATGTGGATATTTATTTAGCTGATTGGTAAGGTTTTCTTATGCAAAAGCAAATTTCAGATTTACTAAGATAAATTAAAGAAAAGCATTGCTAATTTTACTTAGCAATTAGCTAAATTTATTCTATCCCTTTATCAGATTAAGATATCAGGTAAGTAATAATAATATAGAAATAAATAGCGAATTTTATTGTAGGAAAATGGCACATTTATGCGAAGATAACTTCACCTAAAGCAATGCTAATTTTACTTAAGCAGTTACGTAAATTTTGCCCTGTTTATTGTAAAACTTGACAATGCATAGATAAATTCGCTAAAACAATGCGCATTTTACTTAGCTGTTACGTAAATTTTATGTTGTTTGTATGCAAATATTGATTTACCGCTTTTATTGAAAATTCAGTTTAGTTCAACAGGTTTTGAGTGAATATCATTTGTATAAAGTTTGTGTCCCAACATACATAGATGTTGAATATTAAAAACATAAACTATATTTTTTTGAAAAAGTTATATTTCCAGAAATATTTCATTTAGTAAACGGTAAGTGAAACCATTTTTGTGTGTTATTGCTAATCTTCCACAAAGTTTTATTTCTAAACAGAAGTGAATTTGATAAATAAAGTTATATAGACGATATTCGTTACTTCGCAAAATTACAAGTTAACGGGAAATATGCACGTGTATACCATTAACGTCGATTTATTGACGCAATAGTGTAATAAAAACATTAATTTCATTTTATTTTTGTTTATTGTATTTTAGGTAAGGTAGCTTTTACAAGTTTATATTAAACCTCTCACGAGACCAGAAAATTTAGCTATTTCGGAAAAACCAACCAGTTGGCCAAATATTATTTGAGCATTTTACGTAAAAACTACACAGGAACATAAAATATCAAAAGAATCAGTAAGCACACTATTTCCCAATTATCAGTAGAGTAGTAGTCCAGGCACTTGGGCTGACCTACATTTTTCAAGGCCATTGTTGTTGTTGTAATTATTTAGGTCATTGTTGTTGTTGTTATTATCTAAATCAAATTATCTAGGTCATTGACCTACTTTGTTGTTGTTGTTATCTAGGTCGTTGACCTACATTGTTGTAAGATCGATTACTATATCGAAAATCCGGCACCACGCTACCCATTTCCGATTTTAAATGGTTTATGAACATGTTCATGAACAATTCAATATCGCACGTCTGATTTTAAATGGTTTATGAACATGGCCATGAACAATTTAATATCCCACGTGCGATTTTAGATGGTTCATGACGTACTTTATTGTTACTTGAAACGTGATCAGAATAATAATTTTTTTTGCTTGCAATGACCTAGATAACAACAACAACAAAGTAGGTCAATGACCTAGATAATTTGACCTAGAAAATAACAACAATGACCTAAATAATTACAATAATAACAATGACCTTGAAAAATGTAGGTCAGCCCAAGTGCCTGAAGTACTACTCAGTAGATATTTCAAATTACAATGCCTAATCATAATAATATTTTAGGATTCGATATTTGAAACAAGTATTACGATTAAACTAAATCCATTTCTTTAAATTTACAGTCTTATTCTGGAACAATTAATGTAAATTTAAACAGAGCAAAACATAGTTATTTTTTTATTTAGAATAATCAAGAGACATTTGCCTGGTCAACACATACTCCCTTTTAAAGCAGAGGTCATTTATAATTTAGAGAATAAAACTGAATCCTCTGTAAATGTAACCGACTATTCTGGAACAACCCCATTCAGCGGAAATAATAAACAAGAAAATTTAAAACTATCAAATAATAAAACAACTGAATCTGATAAACACGATTTCTGTGTGCTTGATAATCCAGAATACTCGGATAATAATCTTTCTAGATCATTTAGCACGATTGCAAACAAGATTCTAACACATTTTCAAACAACTGTACCTAATTCAAAATCTGCGAATCGCGATTTCTTAAGTAACTCGTTTATTAAATTTATTCTTTCTTTTCATAATAAAAATAATTTTAATAGAAAAAACGTTACTACTATTCAAAAAGAAATTAAAAAATGTTTAGTTGACCCATTAAAATTTCATTTACAAAAAGTAATTGAAAACCTAACCGCTGAATCGAATGTACCACCGATTAATCAAATTGATAATTTCAAACAGATATTAAGTTTTTTAGATATTTTTGAAAAAATTGATACTGAGTATAAATTGATTAAGTACTTAAAAGAAAGCGGCCTTTTGCACAACGTAATACAATTTTCCGTAGATGATCGAGTAACTGAAGTATATCAAAGGTGTACACCTATTATAAATAGATGAAAGGAATTGTAAGGGAATATTGTTTCCTCTTAAGTTTCAGTTTAAAAAATTTTTTGAACTGGAGGGTATATTCGATTTTGCAACCAAATATATAAATAGCCTAAAAAACGAAAAATCATCAATATTTTCAATATATGGACGACTTCGAAATAAACAATCCATTAGGATCGCACGCAATTACTCATGTCATTACTGGCATTATACAATTTTCCAGTACTTAATTCAATGTCAAAATTGAAAGACATACATTGTTGCTGCATTAATAAGAGCATCATTTATTAAAGAATTTGGGAACGACATTTCGTTATTTAATATCATAGAAGAGATAAACTCATTAGAGATTGAAGGTGACATTATAATTATTGGATACAATTCATTTCGAATTAATTTTATCTTAGGATTGGTTTTAGGTGATAATTGAGGGCTCAATACCTTATTTGGATTTTCCAAATCATTTTCAGTAAACTATTATTGTCGATTTTGCAAAGTTGTTGCAATAAATGATTCCTTGAAAACTGGAATCCAGAGTACTTCACTTTTTAATAACATCCCTTCATATCATGTAATCAAAAACTTTGCAGCTGACATTATGCATGATTTGTTCGAAGGCGTATGTAACTTATCTAACATTTTAAGTGACTTGATATTTTCAAAACATTTTTTTAGATTTGGGTTTACTTAAACAATTAGAAAATTCTTTTCCATACGGGCCAACCGAAATAGGAAACTTATCAAAGGATATTAAGGAAAATCATATTAGAAACAGAAAATTTCAATTTTCAGCCAGAGAAATGTGATCTTTTATACACTTTTTACCTCTAATAATGTAGTGATCTCATTCCAAAAGCCGATAAATTTTTTTTTGTGAATTTGTAGAATTAATTGATATTTTGCTTTCAGTTATTTTCACTGATGATTCAATAAAAGATTTAAATTCAAGAATTTAGAAACATAATGAAAATTATACGAGAATTTTCAATGACCATCTAAAACCCAAATTTTGTTTCTTAATTCACTACCCCAGAATAATTAGAGAATCAGGTCCCTTAAAAAATATTTATTGCTTCCGCTATGAAGCGAAACACTCCGAACTGAAATCATATGCTAGGAGTATTACAATCAGTAAGAATATGCCTATTTTATTTGCCAAATTCAAAATTGGTGTTCATTTCGGAGCCGCGTTTCGGCTAAAAAATACTATTGGATTTTTGAAAACCAAGTACACAGCGAGTATTAACGAATACCAAAATGGTAGCCATTAAGTTGCAGTTAAAATTCGCAAATTTATTAATTCCCCCCCCCCCCCCCCCCCGTGATGAACTATTACAAGTTGATGAAATTAAATTAGTTGTAAACAAATTTGCAGCACAAATATTTCAAAATTATGATTTTGAGTTAAAAAAAATCAAATTTTTCTCGTCAGTTATTTATAAAGAAACTAACTTTAAATTTGATTATTTTATTATTAGATCTAACAGGTCACTTGTTGAATTCTCCAAACTTCATGGAATATTTCTTCCTCACCAGGAAAATGTGCCTTATCTGATATTGCACAAGTAGCTATTCTGCTATTTATGTAAAGCATTATGTTTCATATAAACTTTTGTCCAGAGCTGAAAATTATATGATTTTCCCCACTTACATATTTTAATAGCTCTCCTTTAACTGATCATGTAACTAAGCAAGGGAGTATGGTTCGCATTAAAAATTTCTGTTAAACACTATTTTTATATTTACTTATATACTACAATTAGCTGAGTTACCCGGCGTTGCACGGGAGGTATATAATTCAAATACCTTGATTGTTATGCAAGAGTTCTCTCTTTACATCGCTGTAGTTGCAATCACATATGAAAAGAAAATTATAAGTAGCTATATTCAGTAACGGGTGCCTCTTGGTTTGGTATTTGTTACCAATTGCCATATAATTATACTCAATTTTTACAAACCTTCAACCAGATCAAAGTGAATAATAAATATAAAGATATTTTAGTTAATAATTTTTATTATAAAGCCTCTTGATAAACAATATTTTTGGTTTTTCCATTTGGTGTGTAAATAAATAATTTTTTTGGCGTTCCCACTCTGGAGCCAGCAACATACAGTTGGCTAGCTATTTTCAATGATTGCCCCTGGGCTTTGTTGATTGTCATTGCAAAAGCAAGGCGTAATGGGAATTGTAGTCGCTTGAATTCAAACGGCAAATCGGTGGGAATCATAGGAATGCGCGGAATTAGCACATCTTCTCCTTTACTTTTACCGGTAATAATCGTTGCTTCAATCACATTTGGCATCAATTTCTTCACACAAAGCCGTGTTCCGTTGCACAATTTCGGTGGATCTAAATTTCGGAGCAGTATTATTGGTGAACCCTCTTTTAAAAATAGTATGTGTGGTGGAATACCAGGTGGCTCCAAAGAATTAAGAAACTCTATTGGATTATTGACGGATTAATCCACATCAGTAACCGTGTCGATAGATTTGTATTTCATTAGTGGCCCGGGTAGTTGCGATTGAATTTCATTATTTAATTTATTAACGCCGTCATTTTTGGGAGCTAGGAGTGCACGTTCGCACAGCCAATCATGATTTTTGAAGTTATTTGGCAGATTTGGGAATACTTTCATTACCACGTCCTGTATTGATGGCAGCATTTGACAAAAATTAGGCGGGAACGATATCTCACATGTTACAGGGTCATTTGGCAATTTCCCGTTACCCATGTCCAAAAGCTGCCTGCCAAATATTTTAGCTATACCATCGTGATGTAAATTCACACGCATGTTTGTAGATAGTGTGATTTTCGTAACGTGTTTCCAAAGATGAGACGCCTTCAGGCAGGCATTAAGTTCATCAGCGGGTGTTGATCGTGGAATGACTGGCAAAGTTTGACGAAAATCACCTGCTAGTAGTGTTAGAGCTCCTCCCATTGGTCGGTTATTTTGTCGCAAATCGCGCAAAGTACGATCAACCGCTTCAATTGCTTTTTTGTGTGCCATGGTACATTCATCCCAAATAATGATTTTACTTGTTTTTAATAACGTGGCAATTCCCGAATTTCGTGTCATATTGCAAGAAAAATTACCCGCTTGATTCAAATTCAATGGTAGTTTAAACATTGAATGTGCTGTGCGTCCTCCATCGAGTAAAGTGGATGCAATTCCAGATGATGCAACAGCGAGGCCGATTGTATTCTGCTGTCTTACTTCAGCAAGTATCAAATTAAGGAATGTTTCTCCAGTGCCTCCGGGTGCATCAAGAAAAATAATTCCTCCGTAACCGTTTGCTATGTATTGCATCACTTTAGTGTATGCCTGTCTTTAATCATCCTCTAAGAGACTTTTTTGAGTCTCAGCGAAAACTCGTAACTGACCAACGTCGTAATTTTGTTCTCGTAATAGATCTCTATCACGAACAATGTTTCCATGGCGTGTCGGTGCTGGCAACCCAAGTTGGGAAATGACTTTGTTATTAATGTATAAAAGCATGCATCCTCGAGTAATATAAGTGCTTCATTAAATATGTCTGCTGAAAACTGTATTTCCATATCGGGATTTGTTCTACGTGCTTGCCAAAGTATATCTTCACTAAGGCTTTCTTTGTGCTTTTCCCAAAGACCTTTAGGATCGGAAGGTGTACATGTTGTTAATATGATTGCAATGAGCTTGCGTATTTGTGCTGGACGACACATAAGACATGCTTCGGTTAGTGTTCTATCCCAGTGTTCATCATTTTCAAGTAAGCCCAGTTTAAGACATGCCTCTCTGTAGGTTTGACATACTTCGCCATTTACAGTTCTCAGTGCTTGAAAAGACGTTGGCCCTCTTACTTCATGAAGCAGCATTCTCAGAAAATAACACTCCGTATTGTTAGGATGAACATTATAAACTCGACCCAAGGCATCAGAACCACGTATTCCAGGGTACTCCCGAATAATTATGCCTTGCTTTCTTCTGAAAAACTGCTTCTTCGACGTGTTCCATGTATAATATTTTGGAACTTCTTGATAAAGCAAACGTTTTTACGAATGAATCTGTTCCGCACAATTGAAAAAAGGCTGTTAATGTTGTATTCATTGGTTGCGCAGCTCTCTGTAACAGATTTTCTTCCGTAAAGTAAACTCGTTGTCCATTTTCTAAGTGTACACTAAGATGTACAACTGTGGGATAACGCTCGTGAATATTAAAACTCAGAATTCGCCAGACAGCTTCATTACTGCTGATGTAACGTTCTATTTGAAATTGCGTGACTTCATCGAATGGTGAATTTGTATTCGAAAGTCCAAAAATTACCATATCACTGCCTTTATTGACGTATTTACATATATATTTAATTGACTTAACTGAGTTGCAGTACTCAACGTTAATATGGGCTTTAAATATTTTCGACAGTAACGGAGTGTAAGGAACAATCCAGCTATTATCTACCTCATGATGCACATTGTTTACTTTAATAGTGGCTGTGTGTCCTTCGTCATCGGGTTTTCGTCTCCGTTATTGTGGATATCCATCGTCACCAGTTTGTGTTTCCTGATACATCTTTCGGGGATATTTTTTCGAACACTTTCCGTCTTTCATGCAAGGTGAATTGGGATTCACGGCTCCACATGGCCCATGTATCATGTTTTTGCTAACGATTTCAAAAAGTATCGGATCTTCTTGGGGATTGGGTAATTCAGCTGATATAACACTATCAATATGAGTCGGAGTAATCTTGTCCTTTAACCAAATCAAAATGTGAGCATGTGGTAGGCCTCTTTTCTGCCATTCTATAGAATACATCCAGCAACGAGTTTCTCCATAAATATGATTTTTAGTTATGAGGTTCATGAGATTTATGAGTTTCTGTTTGAAAACTCTAGCTGTCAGAACATGCCGATGGGTCGATGATTGCCCAATTAGAAGTAAATCTATAATCTCAGTCCATGTTGGATTACACGTAAACGTTATAAATAGATCAGGACGTCCAAATCTTTGGACATACGTCATGGCATCCTGAGCGTATTCGTTCATGTGCCTTGGACTTCCCGTATACGTAGCTGGTAATATGACCAATTTCCCAATGTCAGCAACGTTTCCATCATTTGCAATTGCATCGCGCAAGTGAATATATTCCTCGGAACGAAGTTTTTTCTGATTTAAGCGAATGAAAAGAAGTCGTTCACTTTCGATTTTAGCATACATATCAACAATGAATTGGTGAAAAAGTTGACGGCACTTCAGGATGTGGTTTGATTGTTGTGCTCTAATCATAATACGATACGCATAAAAATTCATGCAGGAAACCCTTTTCGTCATCGCAGCACTTGTTGTTGGGTTAGTTTGCATCACGTTGAAATGGTACCCATCTTCTCCTTGCCAAAACAGTATTGGATACTGAAGAGCATCATACGATCTGTGTGTTTCAGTAACACGCTGTAGGCTTTCATTTTGTCTATGGATAATAATATCACGTTGGTTGAAATCCGTTCCGACCATAACAATAGCAACTTCGTTGATTGTTGGAGCATTGAATCGTCTTTCATGTTGACCAGACGGTGTTTTGTCTGCTCGAGTAACTACTCTGTGGTCATCTGATGGCATTTGCTCCAATTCAGTTTTGAATAAATTTACCAGATGATTGCGTTCATGGAATAAAATCTGTTAACTTGATATTATTTCACGTTTTGTTCCGGGACTAATAGCACAACGTTGATAAGTCTCCGCCTCCTCGTTGCCCATGAAGTAAATTTGGAAAAACTTGGAGTCGTTGTTAGAGAGAGGAAGAAGTGATCCAATTTTATGATAAATTTGTCCTTGTACTTTAAACGTGGGCATAAAACCTCCATCCTTAACAATTTGGGTTGCTCCAAAAGATGTCATTTGAAAGCATGAGTTGTATTTTCGAATATTTTGTAGAAAATGTCTTTATAACTCAGTAGTTCCGGAGACGTAAGCTAGAAGAGGTTCAGGTGGATCATCCAGAGGAGGCAAATTCACTTTTCCATTTGAACAACACATTCCAGGCGATTCATTGTGAAACTTTAAAGCATGACAATACAAACAAATGTTTTCCATTTGCCCAATTGAAACATTGTAATCATAGTCTTTCCCGTAATTGAATGCTGCTAACTTTAAATCACCTCTAAAAGTTTCTATTAATCGTCCATATCGTAACCGATCGACTTCCAGCCGGGTCTCACGATGTTCAATGGTTTCAGTAGCTCTAGAAGAAGCTGCTTCGTACATTTTCAAGTCGTGTTTCACGCTGTTCAGTTGTTTCATCAGCTCTTGAAGAAGACATCCTGCTTCGTACATTTTCAAGTCGTGTTTCACGCTGTTCAGTTGTTTCATCAGCTCTTGAAGAAGACATCCTGCTTCGAACGTTTGCAAGTCGTGTTTCGCGCTGTTCGCTTGATTCAGCCACCCTTGCGGCTCTAATCTTCTTCGACTTTGCAGTTACCTGCCCAATTGATCTTTTTTTCGGTGGCATTTTTAAGCAAAAATGAAACGTGTAGCTAATTAATTAGGAATGACGGGCATTCAAAACAGAAATTAGTATTAATTTATCAAAACGATTTTAATGTTCCCTTCGATACGTTTCACCGCGAACTGTGTTTGAAAATGTCTTTACGGAATTTTTTTTTAAGCAAAATCAAATGTTATCTACAATCAAAAAGTAATCATAGATTAACACGTTTATAAACTGAAAACTTAAATCTAATAAGAATGTATATTCACTTGAAATAATATTTAATACCTGGAAAATAATCACCAACAATTATTTTATTGCAATATAGCTAACTAATCGAGAACAACGGCATCCGAAATACAAATTAATATTAATTTATTCAAAACGATTAAAACTACGTCCACTTCGATACGTTTTACCGCGAACTGCGGTTGAAAATGACATTTCGAAAAACAAAAGAAGTTTTTTCAAACTAAGGCAATTTTACACGCACAATAATTTGAATCCAAGGATGTTTCTTGTATAAGATGCTATTTTCAAATATAAAACGCTAGTACTTTTCAAAGTAAATCAGTTTATACGTACAATATTTTTTAGTACCTTTCCTAGAATTGATTTTATGAAACAATCATTGATTTATTTAAGTAATAAACTAAATAAAGTAATAAACTATTGGCGTTTAGTATGAAACTACTATTTTCATTAAAAGCCGCCGGTTGCAATAGTGGATTAAAATAGAATGTTAATTATTTCTTAAGTTATGTGAAAATTAGAACTCGCTGACTATGGTACATTTCAAAACAGGATATGATAAATAGGATATCATTAAACAGTACATGTCAAACCAGTAAAAATGGATTATTAGTATGGATAATATAAGTGTTCATAGATTTGTCTTCAGTTAAAGTGATGAAAGATTGTCTTAAATTTAAATTAATAAAATTAATTTGAATAATTAAATCAATTATAGTACAGGTATGATTTGTGTATAACAATCGCACGCTAGATATCCTTTTTGGTGTATAAATTTGCGGCTAAGGCGCTATTTCGGAACATTTAAATAATTGTATCTATACATGTAAAAATGAATTCTTGATCCAGGGCAGACTTCCGGATTGGAGCATGTCACTAATTTCATATAACCCCTTTCCTAAAGTCATTCCCGTCAAAAAATCTTAAAACAATTGAAATTTGAGAAAAAATGTGTACCACAGCCCCTAGACCCCGGGGTCCAGCCTCTTCAAAAGTATCGTGGGCTTGGTCCTGAACATGCAACATATACCTACATGGTAAAAATTTCATGGCGATGGGTAAAGCGGCTAAGGCGTTATTTCAGAACAATCAAATAATTGTATCTTTACATGTAAAAATGAATTTTTGACCCAGGGGCGGACCCCCCGAATTCGAACATGTCGCTTATTTCATATAACCCCTTTCCAAAACTCATTCTCGTAAAAAAATTTAAATTTTTGAAAAAATTTGTACCATGGCCCCTAGACCCCGGTGTCCAGCCCCTTTCACAATATCGTAAGATTGGTCCTGAACATGCAACATTTGCATCGTAAACATTTCATGGCGATCGGTTGATCGACTGAGAAGTAATTTTGAAATAATCAAATATTAAAATTAATTTTTGATCCAGGGCTGGGCCCTTCGGATTCGAACATGTCAGTAATTTCATATAACCAGCTCCATAAACTCATTTTCGTGGAAAAATTTAGAGAAAATTAAAATTTTCGAAAAAAATTGTACCGCAGCCCCTAGACCCCGGGGTCAAGATGAGAAAGTTTTCAATGAAAGACAGCGATAAATCCTTCCTAATGTCTACTGAAACAATAACTGAGATGCACATAGAAATTGACAAACTTCATAAATGTTGTCAAAATGATAAAGCACCAATAAAGCACAGCACACATTAATAATTTTAATAACATTCAAAGGTTCATATCGTAGGACCCTTTCCCCCAAGAGATTTCGGAAATTACTCTTGAGTACGCCGTTGCACATCTCGATCGGGTTTCGATCCTGTGCATCTAAGTAATTATACCGTTGCTAACGTGTATTTGGTTTGCTGAAAGGTTTCATTAACCATGGCTATAAGAAATAACCCGAATCACCTAAGAGTCAGGTATTACGCTTTCCGCTGTCGTAGCTTCTCTGAATTGTATGTCGATCCTGCGACAGTGACCAAAAGCCAGAATCGTGTGAAGAGCCGAGATATATCCACATACCGATAAAATCAACAGATCATAATTACAAATCTGAAAAACTAATAAATATCTATATATTATAAAATTATATTAAATATTTGACGTTCAATAAGTGATTGACTTTCTATTCGACAAAAATGTGCTCGTCGACTTTGGGGGCTAACATCTGTACATGGGCGCAATCGATGCAGTTTGTATAGTAATTTTTCTGATTCACCAACAAATATAATATACTTTCTACAAATTGTAGATTCCAATAAATTTGTTATCTCTGTGGTGGCCCGAGATATTATGGATCCATACAATGAAACAGAACATCAACGCCAGTTCGCTGATATGATCTGGTCGCGTAAAAATTTAAAACGGCCGCTAACTTAAGGTGTAGGCAGATTTTTGTACCACGTACTCCTGCTCGGCGTAAGGCTGAATTTCTTCTATTAAAAAATTAAACACCATTTTGTTTACCCGGAAAGATTCAGTAAATGTAAAATTATAAAAAAAAAAAAAAATTTATTGATTTTAAAAATGTTCTAAATAACGAAATAACTTACTTTTTGTCATCCAAATTCAGATTAACTAGTAGGCTAAGCGTTTGGTTGTGTTTTATTTTATTTTTTCTCTGTGAAAATTTTCAAATTTTTTTTATTATAATTTAATTAAATACACTATTCTTCTAATTAATATACTACGTATCAACTATTTAATATATATAGCGTTTTATTATTTATTGGTGATTTTGTGTTTTTATTGTGCGCGAACTTTTACTTATGATGGCTCCTAAAAAGTGCACGAAGTGTCAATCTACAATTACAGGAAACCGGAGTAATCCTGGAATTTCTTGTGAAGGTGCCTGCAACGGACAATTTCATATTAATTGTGCGAATATACCAGTTGATCTTCTTGATCATATTCGCAGTAAATCAATAGTTTGGATCTGCAGCTCTTGTAAAGCTTCTAAGAGTGGAACTACTGTTATTAGGACGGAAAGTACCATGGATACTACTTCCGTTAACTCATCGTGCCTTCTTGAGATTTTAGAACGTTTAAATGACCTGCGTACCAGATTGATTAATGTGGAAAATTCCAAGCAATATATGTCTGACTCTTTTGATAGTTTTACGCAGCAATTGAATATCATGGCTCAAGAGAACATGGTGCTGAAGAAGAAGGTCAATCAATTAGAAACGAAACTGTCTTTTTATGATGCAAAATTTGATAAATTTGAAGCAGTATTGGATAAAGAGTTTCAACGAAATATTCAGAACGATATTGTTATTACTGGTCTTCCATCAAATGCTGATCTCAAGAATGAAATGGTCAACAGTTTGTTTCGGGTTCTTGATGTCAAAGTTGATGCTAGCATTATCCAAGAGTCATATATAGTGAACTTGCATGACCAACATAGCACAAGCTCATCAAAGAAACCCATGTTAATAATTAAAACTAATAATAATGAGTTAAAAAATAATATTTAACGGACGTCGGACCTTGGGATTAAGTGGCCAACATCCACATAGTTCAAAACATTCATATAATGAATCATTTGTCACCGCTCCAAACTAAACTATATGCGGAAGCTAAAAAAATTAAAAACAAATTTAATTTCAAATATCTGTGGTGCAAGGAAGGAAAAATATTATTTCGAAAGGATGGCGCTTCTTTTGTTTACCGGATCCACTCATCAAGTAATATTTTTGGTTTTATTTTACATATGTTTACTTACTTTTTCTTTTTCTTTTTTACAAATTTTTATGTCAAATGTCATTGTCGGGTGTTTCAGATTTTTTGTTTTGTATTGTATTTGGTGTTAAAATTGAGTTTGGATGGTCGGTATTATTAGTAATTTTTAATTACAATTTTATGTTGTTAATGTTGAAGATTGTTAAATGTGGATTTGTGGGGTTCTATAGTTTTGTAATTTTTATTGATTTAATTTTTGTGAGGATAATTGAATTTTTGGATTTTTTCTATACTGTTTTTTTTTTAGAATATGAATAAGTTTAGCAATACCGTAAAAAAATGCTGTCGTAATGTTTATTTTGATAATATTGATGACTTTAAACGGAATTATAACCATAACTCGAAAATAATTGTGCACTTTACAAATTAATGTTCGTGGAATGAATGATGTGTATAAATTTGATAATGTTTTAAAGTTCATTGATAATTTACAGTCAGATGTTCATGTCTTAGTTATTTCTGAAACATTTATTCAAAGTCACAACACAATGGGGTATCCTATAAAAAATTACAGTAGCATTTTTTCATTTAGAGATGATAGATTAGGTGATGGGCTTGCATTATATATCAGAAATGATATTGAGTATTGTATAGTGAACAAAGATCCGTTTCAATGTAAACAAATCAGGCTTTCTAGATTTTTTGGTACTACGGTTTGTACTTTTTATCGTCCACCTAGTTCTGATCTTGCTTGTTTTTTAACTGTTTGGATGTTTTGCTATCTGGAAGCTGCAATTCTGATAACATACTACTTGGCGATATGAATATTCCGGTTAACAAAAAAGATGATTTTGTAATTGACTATATAGATCTGTTAATGACTTATGGGTTGATTACCACAAATACTGATATTACTCGATCTGCTAGTGGCAATGTATTAGATCAAGCAGTACCTAGTTTTTTAAATATCAACAATGTTTTTAATTCTACCATATATTCCAACATTAGTGATCACAATTTTCTGTTCTCAAATTTCTGCTATGCGGATAAATACATCAAGAAAAAATTAGAAAAAAAAATAGTTAACTTTGATAAAGTAAATGAAAAGTTTAATAAATTTCTACTTGGAACGCCATTTAATATGAATGACTCGAATAGTACCATTGAATCTATTGTTAAGGTTTACAATGATTTGATTATTAAGTTTACTACGATACTTTGTGTTGATGCTAAGCTTAAAAATACGGTGTGCTCTTGGATCACGTATGATATCTGGCAAATTATTCGTAAGAAAAATAAGTTTTTAAAAAAATTTAAACAGAATTCAAGTAATGTTGCTCTCAAATTAGAATTAGAACGATTATCCAAACTACTATATTCAAAAAAGTATTTCGCTAAGAAGCATGTTGATGCATGAAATGTTTGTTAATTTGAATCAAAGAGATTTATGGAAAAATATTAATATGTTTCTTAATAAGAATCATAAACATGTTCAATTTGAAAACATTTGATTTAATGGGCGATTTATTAGTGATATTGGTGATATTGTTAATATTTTTAATGAGTACTTCGTCAATGTAGGTGGTTTAATCAGTGGATCTATCAACTCAGACAGAGCTATTCATAAGTTTGGAACCATCCATTGGATTTCTGATTCCATGTATTTTTCGCCAATTACATCTGCTGAAGTTGTTAACGTTATCTATTCACTTAGTGACTGTAAGGGTGGAGGTCCTGATAAAATTAACAACTCTGTCTTGAAAGGCAGAGCAGATTTCTTCTCAAATCTGTTGTCTGATATTTTTAATGAAAGTCTAGTAACTGGTATATATCCCAATTGCTTAAAGATTGCTAAGGTTATCCCTGTTCTAAAGAGTGGAGACTGTTCTTTGATTAATAATTACAGACCAATCTCTACACTATCCGTATATGACAAAATTTTTGAAAAATTAATTTCTTCCCGATTGGTAAATTTTTTGAACTATATAAATTTTTTTACTCGCACCAATATGGATTTAGAAAAGGGTCAGGTACAGAATTGGCTCTTGCTGAAATTTCAAGTATGATTTATACTGCTTTTGACAACAAAAAGTACGTTGGAGCGCTTTTTCTGGATTTACAAAAAGCTTTTGATTGTATTGATCATGATTTGCTTTTAAGTAAGTTATATTGTTATGGGGTACGTGGTGTTTCTTTTGATTTGCTGGAAAGCTATTTATTAAATAGAAAGCAATATGTCATGCTCAGTGGAATTGAAAGTAGAATTCTTGATGTGAAGTGCGGTGTTCCACAAGGCAGTGTCCTGGGACCACTTTTGTTCTCATTTTTATTAATGATATGTCTAATTTACCATTAATAGGTCATATTAGAATAAACTCTTGATCCTGGCACGATCTTGAGCAACATGGAACATGATCTCGTTATTTTATTAGACTATTTCAAATCTAATCTGATTTCACTTAACATTTCGAAAACTAAATATATTATTTTTCACTCTCCTTATAAACCAATGTTTAAGTTATCTCCACTTACATTGAATAACAATAATATCGCAAGAGTTAATTCATTTAAATATCTAGGAGTGACATTCGATATTCATATGTCATGGGAGGATCATATTAATATAATTAGCAGTAAAATTGCTCCGCTTGTCGGACTACTGAGGAAGTTATCTTATTTTGTTCCAACTTGGGTTTTACTAATGATTTATTTCTCCTTCATTCATTCACGAGTCAGCTATATGGTCTTCTTATATATGGAACAGCGAGTTCAACTAGGCTGAAAAAACTTCAAGTAATGCAAAATAAAAGCATAACGGCGATTTATAGACTGCCTATTCTATTTCCGTTCCGTCCAAAGAATTATATTGTAATGAGAATAGTTTGGTAATACCTATTAATGTTCTATATAAATTTCAATTATCCCTATATATGTACAAAACAATAAATATACCTTCAGTTATGTCTAACCTTCATTACCAGAATATTTTCATCATGTCCACGCAAATAGGAATTGTAATAGAATTGTTTACCACCACATTAAAACTGAATTTGGACGAAAGTAAATTACATTTTTGGGACCATTTACTTACAATCAGATACCGGGAGAAATAAAAAGATCTGAAACATTTCTTAAATTTAAAAAAAATGTCAAAAATTATTTTACGGCCAGTAACTCTCAAAGAATTAAAAGAAGAAGTGAAAAGTAACATGAATGTTAAAAAAGCCCCAGGAAATGATTTGATTACTTGCGAAATTATCAAAGCTCTACCTAACAAAGGATTTCGTAAGCTACTACACATAATCAATGCGAGCTTTCGGTTAAAATATGTTCCGAATCAATGGAAAGTAGCAGAAGTAATCATGATACCAAAACCTGATAAACCACCTAACGATAAAAAATCATACAGGCCAATTTCTCTGCTGCCAATTATGTCAAAACTCTTTGAAAAATTATTACTAAAGAGACTTAAACCAATAATTGAGGACCGACAACTAATTCCTCCACATCAATTTGGATTCTGAGAAAAGCATTCTACAATTGAACAGGTCCATAGAACATAATTGAAAGAACGTTAGAACGTAAAAAAGTATGCTCAAGCATATTCCTGGATGTCGCGCAAGCATTCGATAAAGTCTGGCACAGTGGTCTGGAATACAAGCTGCATAGAGATCTACCGAGACGATTCTATGCCATACTAAGATCTTATTTATCCAATAGACACTTTCGAGTGAAATATGAGGATGAATACTCTGAGCTAAAGAAAATATCTGCCGGTGTCCCGCAGGGGAGTGTCTTAGGACCAATCCTGTATTTACTATATACAAGGGACATACCAACCACAAATGAAGTAACCATAGCCACCTTTGCAGATGACACAGCAATTATGGCAGTTGGAAATATTGTCGCTGATGCAGCGAGCAAACTCCAGAGGATGACCAATGCGGTTTGTAACTGGACAAAGCGTTGGCGAATCAAACTTAATGAGACAAAATCCACGCATATTAACTTTACTTATCAAAAGGCTTACCACCTACCTATAGAAATTAACGCGCGACTCGTGCCATATGCAAATACAGCTAAATACCTTGGCATGACCCTCGATGCCAAGCTTAAGTGGAGAGAGCATGTCAAAAAGAAAAAAGAAGAACTTAACATAAAGTTCAGAAAAATGTATTGGCTCATAGGTAGAGGCTCTGAGCTTACAATTCACAATAAGCTGCTGCTATATCGGCAAATTTTGAAGCCGATATGGACCTACGGTATACAACTCTGGGGATGTACCAAGCAAACAAACGCCAAAATGATACAGACGTTTCAAAACAAGGTTCTTCGTAGCATCGTCAATGCTCCGTGGTACGCAAGAAATGAAGACCTTCGCAGGGACCTACGGATGGAATACATCAAAGAGAAAATAAAAATGAATGCCGCAAAACACGAAATAAGGCTCCAGGAACATGGAAACCCCTATATTCGCCATATGATAGATAACCCTGTCGTTGAAAGAAGACTCCAAAGAACGAGGCCACTTGACCTAGTGAACTTACCAAACTAAAATTAGTAAATAGGTTTAATTGATTATGGGGCTAACCAGTGGGTTACACCCCAACAAACGTGAATTTTACTAGATATATAAAAATTTGTATTTGAAAGAAAAATTGCTAGATGAGCGCAGTCTCAGTCGTAATAAAATAAAATGAAAAAAAAAAAAAAAAAAAAAATTATTTTAAGAAAAATCTTGAATTGTATTTTTAGTATTTAGACATTGACATCATTATATTTTGTAATTATTTTTATACTTATTGTTTTTTATATTTACATATTATTGTGTTATTAATTTAATTAAATGTATTTCTTTCTTTTTTTTTGGTTATCAGCTCAGATTGTCCTTAAAGGGACATTAAATCCACTGGATAATCTGGTTGTTAACTTTTTTGATTAATATTCACAATAAATAAATGAAATAAAATAAATAGTGAATCGTCAAAAATACCTGTAGGTGTTGAATGATATTGGAAAAAAAAATAAAAATATCGTATCTGTTTGTGAGATACCGCCTTTTAATATAATAATTAAGATGGACATCGTCATCCTCCTCGACAGCATCAAGTGAGCTATAAGCAAATGTGAACTCATTTTATTTAATTTAGCAAACTGCCAATTTATCACGTAACGAATACTTTGAAATTTCAAAAATTTATTTATTCGCATATACAGAGACGTATGCGATAGAACGACTGAATTGCTATTGAAAATGGCTGCTAAACCTCACTTCATTTGTGAAAATGGGTTCCTTTATACCATTTATCGAAAATGGAACAACATGCCAAATATCACTTTTTTCGATGCAATAAACACTATCGAAACGAACCAAAGTATTGGTAGAACATGTCACCCCAGGAAAAGAAATGTTTACCGAAAAATTTCTTACTACAACTCATAATTTATGTTTTTAAATAATTTGCAGTTTAGTTCGCATACATTTAGGCGCATCATAAAAGCGTACCACGTACATTTTTGTGTAATTACTGTAATAACTATAAAGCGCAATATATCATTTAGGCTCGATTGTTTGAACAAGAATAAATGATTAATCAAAGCGCTTAGTCAAAACGCTATGATAATTTGAGAAACCGGCAATGTTGTATTAACAGCGAAGTTTTGATAATTTTACAATAATGGTATGTTATTTTCGAAGCTGAACTATTTTCAGTAAGCAATACTGCTTTATTAAATCAACAGTAGTGTTTGTCTATTTGTACAAAAAACTAAGTAAAATATTCGCTACGTGATTTGACATATTTACATAAATTTTGTCTCAATTTACTAATCAGTTATGCGAATTTCACAAATATTTTATAAATAATTTTTAAACTGATGTTACATTGCAATTAGTTAAAATTACAATTTTATTTTTTCCTTATTTACATAGCGCTAACTAGGCTGTGTTATAACCCAATTTCATAAAAAAAAAAATTTCATTCCCAATTCAATTTTCACGTATTTTCATAACCGACCAAAGAATAAATGAATATTTCATAGTCTCTCTCGTTTTTAGTTTATGCGGTGGAATATGGACCCACGGAGGCACGGACTACGCCAAAATACTTGACAGTTTTTTATCACTGCTCAGTCCTTTCAAATGAGAATTATTTCTTAGTGAATGTCTTATCAAGCTCGTTAAGAACTATTCTGTAGTTTTTAGAGTACATACATACATGCATACAGACGAACTATGTAATTAATCCAGGGCGAAAACTGTAAAATCTGCCAATGTACAAATATCGAAAATTTCTGGGGTTGCTCAACATGTTGCTTCCACATGACGGTACCGGCAACACATTGTATTTATCCAAGGTAACAATGCAATCAACTGTTTTTAGAATACATTATCTACAGGAATGATGATATCTGCGGCAGTTTTTAAAATCGTAATTAGTCTGTTGGTTACAAGCCAAAGATGGTGAGTAAAAAAACAGTGACCAACTGATTCATGTAAAGCTTTAAAAAATCTTGACTGTGTTAAATAATTATATAAGCACTTAGTTTATGTAAATGTGACATTCAATTCCTTTCTATATTCATTTTGAAAATATATACAATTATTTGAAAGTTTTCATAAAAGACTTCAATTACATCAATCTCTACAAATAATTAATAATTACAAAAACACGTTTTAAATTCTTAGCGGGAGGTGTATCAAAGGTTTCGCAACTTAATAAACGATTCTGATAATTACACAATAATATTAGTAATAAAATCAATTCTATTTTATAGAACTTTTCGTTTTCCTAAATGTTTTCAATCAACTAATAGTTTCAAAATTAGAAACGACCCCATATAAGTACGTATAAGCAACAAAAATTATTTTCAATAACGATCACGACATGACAACGATGATCATGATGCGATGATGATCATACATATATGTAAAAGATTTATAAAAAGGATTATATCATGAAATTAACAATAACAAATAAAATAATTATTTCATCACACTCTTGTAATATTTATTATGTAATTGTGTACATAATAATAATAATAATTCGACCTACTAACAAATTTACAATATATGAATATAGTGATGATGTTAATCGCTACATAATATATTATCCATATTCATTACAAAAACATAAGGTTATACTTAAACAGCGCGTGCATCATTTTAAAATAGAAAATAAACATTTTGAGTCATCGTTCAATAAACAACAACGATCACTTTTGGTGATTCAAAATGTATATAGCGAAGTTAGCGCGCCAAAAGCTAACAAATGTGTATACATATGTACACTGTTTTATTTCGAGAGATCTTGTTACATATAGAGCATCAAATTCAACATAATATAATAACAGTGCTACATATAGTAGTTTTGTAACACAAATAAAAGTAAAATGTTCACACAAAAAAAAAAATTATACTCGTATATGCAAATTAGAACCCTTTTACATTTTAAAATCTTAAAAATAAAAATTTGCATATCAGAATCTTAATACGCAAACAACCCTTTAAATTTTTGTGTTATTCTCAAGGATATGCATTCTATAAAAACCACCATATATAACATAATTCTACTTATTGACACCGTATAATGTACGGTTGCACAGTACACTTCAGAAATGCATGAGAAATAATTTTGTGTGAGACAATTTTTACCGTGTAATACATATTCATATAACACCCCGTTAACAGAACTAATATATTCGAATTAGATGAGATCTATTTTGTAACCCTTGTCTTGTATATTATATTATGTGTGATTTGATTACAACAAAAAATAAAAAATTTAATTTTATCGATGACAAATGTATTAGACTGTTTTAGAGAAATTTAACGTTTTATTAGATCGTTAGAAATTATATTAGTGCTTCTATTTGTCAGTGTGTGATGTATATAAATACAATAAATATTCATAAAAATATGCACATATGTATATAAATCTGTCAAATGGATACGAATTAAATAATTCAAATTAATTTATTTCCGTTTTAGCAATCGCGGATTGTTTAATGTTTGTTTGCTATAGTCACTTTAAAGTGTCTTATTTTAAGCAGAATTTTTAGATAGTAGGTCCGCCATTTTATAAATAAAAATTATCGTATATTTACAATATTAAAAAATTCCTCCCATTCCTCGATTAAAACCAAATTTCCAATTTATATTTGCACCCCTTTGTGAGCGAATCCATCCTATTATTTTCAATTGGCATTTATCTTATTTCACATATGTGTACTTTGCAGTAAGATATGTTATATTTCCCCATATATGATCATGCGCAAAAAAATACAAGAGTTCAAGTAATATTTCGAATGACATTCCATTCGATTTGATACAGACAGCAGGCCCTCCTTTTTATTCGTTGATTTCAAAAATTATATCATATAAGAAAATCTTCTGTTTCATATTAATTCAATTTTATAAAATTTCTTACTTTTTGATTAATTTTTACATTTTCATGATGTGCGAAAATTTATCGGTTGTACCGGAAACTCGGTTGGCCACCACAGCCATCAAGTATATAGAGTTCATTTACATAATAATGTTGCTCTATTGATTTTAACATCTACCCAGGTACCTTTGAAGGTGTTTACCAAATCCGTCAGAGGGCACCCAATAACTTCAGTAGGCTCAGTTTCCGAATATGTGATAATCGAAGTTTTCGTGCCCTTCAACAGTAGTAGCCTGCCATTCTGTATTTCAATATCATCTGAATTTCTCGGCTTTCCTTAATTCTTCGGAAATTTTGGTTCTATTCTGCGTCTTTGCGCTAGTTGACTCTTGTCATTGGCTCTGTTAATTGTATATCGTCAACAAACTTGTGTATTTGAATGACAGCGGTAGTTGCAGAGTCTAGCGTAAGTTAAAAAAAATATATATATATATATGTAAACGTAACAATCCGGTTTATTATTTTTGTATAAAATTTATCTTTTCGATGTAGTGAGGATTCGTTTTTAAAAGAAAAAGTTATCTTGTTTGTTTTATATTAACAAAAAATTCTGGTGCGAAAGCACTCATTCTCAATAAAACAATTTTTATACAGTATATACATATTTCATGTTTTAAGTTGGTTTTATTTAAAACTTCAATTCTAATTGAATTTGCATTTTATATCCACCCGGAAAGAAGACATCCTTCGAGCCGGACGACGCACAGTGCGGCCGATTCCAAAAAAGCTGGCCAAAAGACAAAAACTTAAGTAAATTATTTCAAAATCTGCACTCTGGGATTTTTTGGGTTGCTGATTACGAATCTGAAGTCAGAATTGCAAAATTATACCCCTTCATTCCCTATTGACCATACACGAAAAAAATAATTTGGGTAACATCACAAAACGACTTCTTTTAATTGAGATTTGTGATAAACAATATTTTTTTTTAATATTGACAATTTTTTTAATGATATAAATAAACCCAGTTTTTCTTTCATTTTTGTGAATTGTGAATTTCAAAAAACTGCTTTTATTAAATTGTTACTCTCAAAATTACTAAAGTTTTTTGTAAATGATTATTAAATGTAAGTAAATTTCAACAAATTTACTGTTTTATGAAATTCATAGAGACACCTGTAATTTTCACCAGAATCATTAAACTTTTAAATAAAAAATTTAAGAAAATCGGTTTATTGATATTCAATAATCATAATTCAGCCATGAAATAATATTTTGTAAATTTCTGGGTTTGCTTAAAGTAAGTTTTCATTTAAATCACAAAGCATATTTTGACCTTCGGAACGTTTTTATGAATTTCATAAAAAAGTTGGATTGCTTTAAATACGTTAACTATTTTACGTAATTTAGTAAATGACATTATATAAATTAAAATTTAGAATTCTTACGATTAATATTGGCCCATTAAACCTTTCGCGCCTCTATATCGGGTTTTGATTGATAGTTGATAGATTATTTAAACTGGCTCAATACATATTCTGTTCCAAAATAAAACAACTTTCAACAATATCCTATTCGACTATATTTGTAAAACAATTTTTTTTACGAATTCTAAAAAATTCAAAAGGAAAATCAATGAAACTATGACAGAAAATGATGATTTCCCATCTATTCCCCATGTGCGGTTTTCGATCCACGATTGATTTGCTCCCGCCGATTCTGTAATCGACCTGCATATATTCCGTTTAAATATGGTAATGTTTGTAAAATTAAGAAGGATCAAACGTGTACCAAATCATATAGAATTTAAGGATTCATCAAAATAAGACACCATAAAATTTAAAATTTGCCTTAGAATCTATTCCTCTAATAAAATAATAAATTTATTATTTTTATTTTAAAACACTAAATTTTAAATGAATTTAATTAGATATTTATTTTATATTAGCAAGGCGACCTTGATTATACAAGCCATAATCTAAAAAACGAAGCTTTTATAAGGGAATTAGAAACGAGGAAAAAACCAAAATTTCCATAGTAAAACACATAAAACATATGGGAAATCACTTTTTTTCCTAAGACAAATTTGTAAATGAAAACCTTGCAAACTCTTAATTATGATTTCTAAAATATTTTCATAAATGTTTGAATTTCAAAAAATATAAATCTCGTTTAAGTAAATCGTTTTAATTTTCTTTAATAATTGATTTATTTAAGCCAAAATATGAAAAAAGTTCATAACAACAGCATTCTGGTGAAACTAATAAGAAAAGCTTACTGCAAATCGTGTGCATTAAGTCAATATAGATTACATAGATGGCAGTAAAAATATTGTAAAATCGTAACCAAAAATTGCCACCTGGGGAAATTTCAAGTTCAAAAATTGTAGAAAAAGCAAAACAAATTCATAAAATATTAAGAACGTGTCATAATTTTGTGATTAAACAACTTGTTTTCGTATTTTTTTATGTAAATCTTAGACATCTAACGTACACTAGTAAAACTAAAGATAAATTTAGCAAGTATTATTGACGATTGTAAAAGAAAGAAAAACGCCTCTTACGGAAGATAGAAAAAGTGGACCGGATACATACAAATTGCGATGCAACCGTAGTAAATATGTTATCAGCACTTCCAAGAGACCCCCAATCGTCAATTTTAATTCGTTTGAGCCAATTTTAATATAATTTTCAAAATGAAATAATTTAATTTTAATATTTCTGCAATTAATATTTACTTAATTCCAATATACCCTTCTTGTATATTGCTGCTAGATATGTAGAACACTTTTGTATAAGGGACGTTTCACGTCAACCGGGCCACCTTTATGCCCAAAATTTAAAGCAACCAAAAATTTTTTTAACGGCACTAATATTTTCGTTGAAACGTCTACTTTCGAATGCCGAGTGCCGTTTTTGAAAAAAAAAAAAAAAAAAACAAGATGGCGGCTCAATATGGTGGCTAAAATCAATATAATCGTTGGTTTGTCTCTAAATGATCGTCTAATTTCTGAATGACTTATCCGATTGAGGTGATATTCACGCACCATATATTTCTTTTGTCGAGGCGATGATTCCTAGCTATGCTATTATCCGATAGGTGGCGCTGTAGTCAAGTTGCTAACAAATTCTATTATTATGGACCGAAATGACTCGGATTCACAATATAGGCCGTTACAGCAGATTAAATCCACTAAATAAAAAAATGGGAATTCCCGAATTCATCTCTTTTGGATTCTATTGTTTATTCTATACTGAAAGGTAGATAATTTCATAACTAATCAAATGACTAAAAATTTGTTTTCTAGTTGGCTTTGGAAATGTTCCTTTTTTTGTTTTTCATTTAAACATGGTAAAAAAATTTCATTTTTATTGTTACACGTGAATAAGTCCAGTTCATTTTCCTTTCGTTTGTTTAGTTTTATTAAAATAAAAAATATTATATAAAAATTAAATTAGTGTTGTAAATTGTTTTTTTTTAAAAAAATGGTAAAAAATAAATAAAAGCCTAAACGATGTTGAAAAGGGAAAAATTGATGCTTACCACGATCAAAGACATCCGAGCTGGTTCATAGCCGAAAAACTAGGCCAAAGTCACACTGGTGTGCCAAATTATTTAAGAAATCCTGAAAGCTATGGAAAAAATATGAAAGGCTGTTCTGTTTCGAAATTGAAACCGGTAGATAAGCGTAAAATAATACGTATTGCCTCCAATTCTGCTCTATCTGCTCGCAGAATCAAGGAGAAAGCCGTTGTTAATGTCTGTGTACAAACCGTTCGTCGCACCATACAGAAAGCTAAACATCTTAAACGGATGAAAATTAAGAAAAAACCACCATTAAACGAAGCTCGAAAAAACAATCGGTTTTAATTTGGGAGAGGGCATATGACATGGAATATAACCAGTGGTATAAAGTCGTGTTTTCGGATGAGAAAAAAATCAATTTAGATGGGCCCGATGGTTATAACTATTATTTCCATGACCTACGCAAAGAAGAGCTAGTTCTCAATCGACATCATAGCAGGGAAGTAGGGGTTATGATCTGGAGAGCTATTTCATACTATGGTGGGATTGAGTTAGCTTTTCAAAATCAATAAATGACAGCTAAATGGTATTTGTCTATTTTGGATTCAGTATTTCCAAAGTTCCAACAGCTGTTCGGACCACTGAAATGGACTTATCAGGAAGATAACGCTCCTATCCATGCGGCAAGGATTGTAAAAGGCTGGATTTCCAAGAAAAACGGCGATTTATTTAAATGGCCCCGTACTCTCCTGATTTAAATATTATGGAAAACGTTTGGAAATGGCATTCTCGCAAGGTTTATGAAGGGGATGAGCATAGTATAATGATAATGAGTCGCTTATTGAAGCCATCAAAGCTGCTTGGGCCGACATGTCTTTGAATTATTTGAAGTCCCTATACGATTCAATGCCCAATAGAATATTTGAGCTTATTTCAAAAAATGGAGGCAGCACTCATTATTAAAATAAATAAAAAAATAATGTATTATTATAAATAAATATACTTAAATATTAAAAAAAATTATAATTTCATAAAAATATTTCGTGTATTTATTTAAATTTTGGCGTGGTTTTATTCACATGTAACAATAAAAAAATGCATTTTTTGGTACTTCCCAACAAAATAACAAAATGTACGACTTTAAAACTAAAAAAAAAAAAATGTTCAGCCTTTTACTTTAGTAATAATGTTCGTCAAATTTTAGTAAAAACCCAAATAACACGGGGGTTAAAATTAAATCATACAAGTAGCGTATTTTGTTGACCAAAATTGAATCCAAACCATTTTGGGTTTATTTGTTTCCCAAGAAAATAGCCAATTTGATTTAATTGGCAAAAGCCAACTTTTCGAAATAAAATATAAATTTAATATGTAATATGACCTGGTGGCAGGTATCATAACCAAAAATTAGAATTGGGTTTAATTTAACCCAATATTTTTTTGGGTTAATGTTATTCTTGCGAGGGTTTATCCTATGCAATTATTGTTGAAAGAGAAGTTTAGTTGTCTGTATTAAATCAATAAGATTCTTTCGGCTTTTTATAGACAATTCAATATATTAATAATAATGGCATTCACAACATTTTCGACTTGTCAATCAGAAAAATGAAGAGGCCAGTCATTTATAATATATCTACCAAAAAAAAGTAGAAATATCAAAATCCCCCCCGTACTTTAACCCCAAAGTTAATACAAAATGTATTTTGATTCTCAAAAAGAAAACCTTTCCTTGCGTTTTCTGTGGGTAGTTTGGTTTCGTACTGATAATCTCAAAACAAAAAGTTCGATCTACTCATCAGGTAGCTACGACCAAACTACAAAAATACAATTCCGATTTCGTACTTAAAAATTATTTTTTCTTGACGCTTTTTCCAAAAAATTATCCATGAAGGGGTTAATCTAAAATAAGTTAGTTTTTTGCGGACAATCTAATTTTTTCAAAACTGCGGTCTCTACTTGTTACTGCAAACTTGTTTTTACGTTTTTAATAAAAATTCCTATAGCCACTCGATATTATATTTTTACTCAATGTTGACCTTTTTTATGAGTGTGAAGTTTATGCTAAAAAAAAATAACAAAAAATTACACTGTTAAATTTAGAATTTTGAATAATTTTGATGGTTTTATAAATTATTGTATCACCGATCACAGAGATGTCCACAATATCTCACCTATATTATTCAAAATTCTAAATTCTGTGAAGTATAGTAAAGCTCGTCACAATTGGATCAGGTTGGCCACATATATTGGCACATGGACAAGTTATTCGAAAATATAGGTAGACATTTTGGACAGCTCTGTGATCGGAGATACAATAATTTATAAAACCATCAAAATTATTCAAAATTCTAAATTCTGTGAAGTATAGTAAAGCTCGTCACAATTGGATCAAGTTGGCCACGTATATTGGCACATGGATACCTTATTCGAAAATATAGGTGAGACATTGTGGACATCTCTGTTATCGGAGATGCAATAATTTATAAAACCATCAAAATTATTCAAAATTCTAAATTCTGTGAAGTATATACATAGTAAAGCTCGTCACAATTGGATCAGGTTGGCCACATATATTGGCACATGGACAAGTTATTCGAAAATATAGGTAGACATTTTGGACAGCTCTGTGATCGGAGATACAATAATTTATAAAACCATCAAAATTATTCAAAATTTTAAATTTAACAGTGTAATTTTTTGTTAAATGAGGATATCTCTCGAACCGATATTAATGAAGTACACTTCTGATGCCAAATTCAGTAAAGTTCGACATTGCACGTAGATCATCATTATGCAATTTAACGTTAATGATTACGGAAGGTAATATGGCTCTGGTTTCAACTGCTTGATATGATGTAGGACAATAGTTCTGCGTTGATGATATCGGCAATACTGGTTTCGTCACCCTTCTTATGCAGTCGCGTGTGATGTTTTCCTTGGTACTTACTACATCTGTAACACGATCTGACATGTATACACTGTGTCCAAACAATTAAACCAGATTTCGAATTGTTTTGCGGTTTTCATTCTGTCGATTGGCGTCATATCAATAAACAGTTTGCAATCATTTAAGTTGTGAGGTGATTCTTGTTTACATAATTGACACTTAGTTGTTGTTGCCAGTGTACGTAGAACTTGTAATTTTGATTTGTGATCATTCCAAGTATTTCTAAGTTATCCAAATATTTTTGGAGATATTAACATTCGTGATTCACTATCTAACTTAATAATCAATATGTGGATCAGCCAGAGATTCATCTTATTTGCTTGTTAATCTATTGGACTTAAACCTCGATCAACACCAGAGGTGACCATAAGGTCGATCGCGATCGAATGGTCGAGTTTTAAATTTCGAGTAATTTCTAAATAACTGAGAATACCATTCAAAATCGAGAATAAAATGATCAGCAGACTTAAGTGCACCTTTATAGTAATACTTTGGAAATCAAAAAGACGTCGATTAGACATCAACCGGATGTATTATAAATTAAATCAATGACCATCGTTTGGAAATGTACTGGTCATAATCTTTACAGCTTCATAATAAAGAGTTTCTGTTTCATGGATTTTGGATAGCTCATCTGTCTTTAACACAAAAATGTTGTCACTGTACTTATGTATAATCGGAGTCTGACTACAAATTCTTTAACTGTAACCTCGGATTGTTAATGGCAGCTTCGCAAAAATCTTGACTTCAATTAATGGCCTGGTTTATGGATTCGAGAGATCTTTTAATTGATTTCATGGTGTCGGCTCTTATTGGTATCACTTTGTTTTGTATCACTAATTCACTTTTATTCAATATAAGTGATACCAATAATAATGATATTTATTTAATATCAGACGATTGTCGTGAATAAGGTGATATATCCGATGCCACTGACAAGATTTTAATGAAAATGCCTTCTAATTTTTCCTTCCTACCGCTGATAATATTGTGAAACCTACGTAACACAATTTTAATGACTGCCTTTGCTGTTAATGGCCAAAATTTGCAAAACCAACAAATGGTGACATATTATAAAAATATGTTCAAGAGGCATTTTCAAGACAGTTAACGCTGATATTAGAATCAAAAACTTGTTGGGTCAGCATACTAGCAATGCTGAATTGCTATCAAATTAGACGTTTAATTTTCAAACGATGAATTTGACTATTAAGTAAATCTTTCGGAAATTCGAAAAATCAGAAGCTCTAAATAAATGAAAAATTCGAATTGCCTTTTATTTTAGAATCACGATCAGTTTTATTTACTGTAAGCCTCGCTTCTACGTAAGACAGTCTAAACCATCTTTTTTTTCTCCCTCTCTCGATGAAACTGCATAAAGTTAATTATTTGCATAATGCAGCCGTATTCCCTGACCTTTTAGAATATTCTTATAGGTAACCGCTAATGTTAAACTAAAGAAAACAAAAAAAAAATTCCGTTTAGTAAATAAATATAAATAATTACTTCTCGTCAATGACAACCAGTTAGAATGTTGACGTAAGCCTGTTAATAAATAATCATTAAGAATATGCAGCAAACTAAAAGTTGATCAATACTGTGACCAATTATTATTATATTTGTCAAAACGTTTTATTTTTATTTATTTTTTGTAATAAATTAATAATTTATGATGTTGTCATATTAGTGACTATATAGTGGTATGGATTTATATAGACAGAATAAAATACAAAACTAGCAAATTTTATTTTCTATACGTGTATTTGTTCACCTTTTGCCATATATAAACCGCAAGGAATACCTCTTTTGCACGATATAAATCTTTTAGCAACGTCATACGTCAAAACATCTTCATCCCACATGGTTACATTAAATGTTTGTCTTAAATGTGTGTTTTTTTCTTCGTTCCAATCAATAAAATCGTAAATTTTTATATTATTTTCCCAAATACATTAAAAATTTTATTTATTTAATTTTTGTTCGCTTTTGGCCAACATTAAGTGTTAAATCAATATGATTTAAGATGTGAAATTTATACTCTTCTGCAATTATGAAATATATTTTTGTAAACATAAAAAGTCAATGAATTTCTTTTGAGACACTGATCTTAAATAAAATTAAAAATTGTTTTTTTTTTTTGGTGGGTAGGTATATCAATTAGGCTCATTTTGTTTTGTGGTTTTAGTATACATAAAAAGATTTTAAGATCAAGATAAGATTTACGGTGTTGAAAGCAAATTTTTCTGTTTGTTGATTTTGGTCTTACATTGTATATGGAAACAAAAAAGTCATTGAAGACAATAGATTGTAAAATTTAAAATTTATTTAAATTACTTGTAGAAATATGATATTCTGATTTCGAAAAATTTAATTGGCTTGAACATAATATGTAACATGTTTGCAAAGTAACTTCAAGCATGGCCACAACGTCATTAACCCTTGTGAATAAAAACACTTTATGTACGATCAAAGAAATATTGAAAATTTCGATAAAAAAGTTTTTTTTTTGTAAAGTGACCTAAAAGCTAAAACATAATTTATGTTCCAACAAAATAATTTTTCAAATTTTATGTGTTACCTTCTTAAAGAAACCATAAATTTTATTTTATATTTCTTAAAATTAAATAACAAAATAAATAAATAAAAATGTAAATAAGATTTATGAATGTGTATGTTTTGCATTTGATCTGTATATTCTTCACTCTTTGCGAAGACAACGAAGACACAATCTTATGATTGACGTTTTTTGTTTCTTTGTTTTATTTATGTTGTTGTTGCATCTCTCGTAAGCGCCTTCAAAGTGTGTATAACATAAAATATTGCAACATTGTCTATATTTTCGAAGAAGATGACTTTTTAGTATTCCATCGGCTGTTTGTTCAGTTTGATTTACGGCTTTTCCTGGTAACCCTTTTATTGGTTACTTTTTATAAATTGATATTGATTTGATTAAATCAATCGTAAATAAGATTATTTAATATAACTAAATATCTTGGAATAAAAACGATGAAGCTTTGAATTGAAATGGTATTTTCAGTCGAAATAATGAAGTTATTATGATTGCTTGCACCAGAAAATAAATTTAATATCCGAGGTAGACAAACTTCAAGCAGAATTTTCCTGATTACAGTGCGTGCTAAATGATCTACAACAAAAGCCCCTGGAGAACTGCGAAGCTTCTGGAAATTGCAATCAATCACCTAGTATTAAATATCAATTAACAATCCATTTGAAAACTCCTTTAACAGACCACAAATTAGCATTCTGCAGTTACCCTAAAATAAAATAAGATCTATTAGTTTCAATCGGTCATTCATATCCCTAGTGGAAAAATTATTGAAAATATATCATCTGTGGCAATATGATATAAGAGAATAACTCGAGTTATACCCTTTTACGTATTATTTCAAATTCGAAATCTCCATATTTGAATTCATATCATATCATATCATTTCTAAAAAAAATTCTGGGGGATTTCTGCACTAACCAAGTAATGATAGAAACTTAATTTACAAGAGCAATCCATTTCTATATACATAATAATGTGCTAATAATAAACCAAATTAAATACTTATGCTTATCAATTTTACTGTCTTGACTTTTCATTTAAAATATTATATTGGTGTATGAATCGTAATAACATCTGATAGAACTGCTGCTTCGCCCTTTTATAATTCTGCCGTTGCTGTTACTACAATTAAATTCTTATTATGATTTAAATTTATATTCAGGAATGCCCTTTCAACTGATGACATAATCATCTCAAATTAATTTAGTTAATGCTGTTGGTTGAGATTACATTTATTTTATGTAAATTCGAATTTCGAGGCGTGTCCGTTAAATTTTGAGGGATCTACTTTTCCAAACCATGGTATTGTGTTGTGTTTCATTTAAATGATTTTATTGTTTGATGATTCCGATGGCTTTTACAAACACTAATTAAACAAAATATCATAATTGACATTTTTCTCAAAATTTGACACCCTGCCTCTTTAATAACAACAAAACACAAACCATTTCAAAAGATTTTGTTTAATCAAGGCTATGCATTCAAAACATAAAAATCATAAAATTAAAACAAGACTTATGGCTCCATATAGTGAATTTGTGAATTCACGTATTTTTCACCATATACATATTCCATTTCATCTCCATTTGCATTCACCAACAAAATATTTTCTTAGACCATATTACCTTCTCAGCCAGATCAACTGAAAATAATGCTATCGTAACTTAAAGTGTGACCTCATTCGTTCTCCACTCTGCGCCATATTTTGCTTAAAGATATTAGCCTGAAGGCTTACAAGGTTTAACTATTGTAACACCTGAAGTTTGGACCAGTAGTTCTATTGATTGGTTATTGGAAATGCATCAATGTTATTCCAATTTTTTCATGAAATTTATTCCCAGCGATAAAGCTCACTTGCACCTATGTATTTGGTTGCGTAAACAAACGAAAATGTCGCATCTGTCTCATTGAAAACCCAAGAGAAATTAAGTATTTTTTGGAACTGGATGCGTGACATTATGATATTTAGTTCAAGCAGGATGGCGCTGTCTTCCACACAAGCGGTAAACCAATAAAGTTAATGCTCCGGAAGTTGCTTGGATGTGTAATTTCTCAATTCGGAGGCTTATGTGCGAGCTTTTATTGAAAAAGTTTAGGCACATTATCAAAGCGTGATTGATTTAATAAACCGCTTCGTGAATGAAGATTTCTAGATAGCTGGAAAAAATTTCGATGTCGCTGGCCTAAATTGTACCAGTTTATGAAAAAAGTAACAACACCAATGTTAACGATTATACACTACACTGACCAATATTCATTGTTAAATGTTGTTCTAAACGGTTTGGGAAAAGTGTACACAGAAAAATTTTCACTTACAAACATTAAAACTATCATTTACCAAAAGTTAGCATGAGTTTTATAAAGGACGAGGAATTTGGAGTTGACCAAAGTATTTGAAGAAATAAAACATTCAATAACACTTTCATGTGAAACCAAAACTCGATATAGAATTTCGTTTTTTATTTTATTTAATCACCGAATACGATGTAAAATTACCTGCTAAACACTCAGAAAAAGAAATATGATAAGTATGATTGCAACTATAATAATATGATTTAAAAAATCATAATAAAATAATTTTGATAATCAAATTATATTTTACTTAGAAAATCATTTATTTAATTATTTCAATCATTCAACGTAAAGTTTATAACATAACGACACTTGTAATCTTATTCAATTTTAATGATAAGGATAACCATAATATATGATTGCCACAAGCAAAATTATGATTTTGCTCATTATCAACAGAATTTAGTTACGATTGCAGTAATTATAATATTAATAGATTTATCAAAATATGGTTAAAACTAGCATTGATGAATAATGGTTTCTGGCTTATGTTTTGGTATCGTCTCGCACTTTGCGAATCATTTCAATTTGAGTACGCATTTGAAAAGCATTGTTGTGCAAATATTCTAAAAAATTCAAAATTAGAAAAACAATTATATAAAATAAAAAAATTATATTATATTCCCAAAATTCCCAAAAAATCCCAAAAAATTCCAAAAAATTCGATACGAAATTATAAATTCCCAAAAAATACCACAAAAATACCAAAACTTTTCAAAAATTCCCAAAAATTCCAAAAATACCCAAAAAATTCCGGAATTCCCAAAAAATTTAAAAAATCCCTAAAATTCTCAAAAAATCCCAAAAAAATTCTCAAAAATGATCAAAAACTACAACAGAAATACCAAAAACTAACCAAAACTACCATAAAATTCGAAAAATTCTTAAAAATTCCCAAAAATTCCCAAAAAATTCTCAAAATATTCCAAAAATTCCAAAAAGAAAAATTTCCAAAAATTACCACAAAAATACCATAAAATAACAAAAAATACAACAAAAATACCAAAAATTCCCAAAAAATTTCCAAAAAATTCCAAACAATTCGATAAATTCCCAAAAAATTCCCCAAAAATTTGATAAATTCCCCCAAAATACCACAAAAATTACCAAAATATCCCAAAAATTCCCAGAAATTTATGTAATTTTTGGGAATTTTTGGGAATTTTTGGAAATTTTTTGGGAATTTTTGGTAATTTTGTGGTAATTTTTGGTATTTTTTGTTTTTTTTTTTGGTATTTTATGTTATTTTTGGTGATTTTGTTAATTTTGGTTTTTTTTACGAATTTATCGAATTTTTGGGAATTTTTGGAATTTTTTGGATATTTTTGAGGAATTTTTTGGATATTTTTGGGGAATTTTTCGATATTTTTGGAATTTTTTGGGAAGTTTTGGAATTTTTTGGGAATTTTTTTTGGGAATTTTTCGATTTTTTGGGGAATTTATGATAATTTTTGGGAATTTTTGGTATTTGTATGGAAATATGCTCCTGATGATGGCTTAGCAAGCCGAAATCGATCGAGTGATTTTTAAACCTTTTGCGAAATATTTAACAAGTGTTTTTAAAAAATTTATTTTTTTTTCAGTACGACCAGTGTAAGGGAATTAAAAGAATGTTTCAACTTCTTTAATCTACATAGAATATTCAGTTATGTTAAAAATGTACATGCACTGAACCAAAAAAAGTAGTGAATATAACGAAAAAGCCTATTTAAATGAAGAATTAGCGTACCCTATACAACGAAAGTAAGTGTGAGTTTCTAATGATTGATAAATCAATATAACGATTTATTTTTTAATTTATATGATGAATTTTCGTCAAAACTTTTTGTCAATGAGAATAATTTTTTTTTATTTGACGAATATTTCTTCCGTATGAATATAATGAGTTTAATTTGAATAAATGTTTGAGGAAATTACTGTTAAATGAACAATAGGTTCTTCACCATTTAACGAAACTGGTTCGTCAATACCACCTATGATATTTTTTTGAGTGTACCAGGTGGATAAGCTTGTACAAGGCAGTAGATACAGTTTTAGCATGTTGGCTTGCAATTAAACAATATATTTTGCAGCAAGGTGAGGAGATATGTCACAAAGTCGTTTGGAAATTTATACAATCTCAACAATATGAAATGGAAGGCGGTATAATGGTAATAACAATTCCGGAGATGTATTTATATTTTATTTCATATTTTTTAAGTTTCATGTGTCGTTCGGTTGCCATACTGTAAGAGGAACCTGTTACGGCCAAAGGGTTACAGGAAATATAGACTTTTCTAAGAGAACAACTGGAATGTAGAATTCACGATACAATTTTTTTTAGCAAAGTGAAAACAGCTTTATTAAATCTTAGCTCTAGAGCAAAACAAATTCATTGAACCGACACTGGATGCATACACACTAAATTATATTTTGAAATATTACGACATTGAAAACAACCCATTTAAAACCCTTTCAGCTCTTAATTTAAAAAATTTAGAAATGAATTTTCAATCCGTTTTGAATGTTGATGATTTATTATGTATATAAGGACGATGAAATGATCTATGCTGAAATAATAGCAATTAATAAGCTTTGTCAAAATTTTGAGAATATTGATTCGTATACTACAACCCAAAAGACTTGGGTAAATATTTTCAAATCAACCGACAGTATTACCCAAATTAAAATTTAGTTTCAAAACTCTTAAGCATTCTTGTCAACAATGCCTTTGTACAGCGGGTTTTTTCGTTAATGGAGGGATATCGCAATAAAATGAGTATAAAACTGGTATTAGGATTAATTATTCTGATACTATGAGAAAAAAAAATTGGTGCAGTCAGCACAAAACCAAAAAAAGGATAATTCTAAAACTTAATGATTCCTGATTAATGAATTTTATTTATTTTCTAATTAATAAGTTATTTAAGTTTAATTTTCATTTGTTCATCTAAAATTATATTTATGTATCATACGTATCAGAATGAAGTCGTACATATATGAATTTTGGGTAATAAGAGGCGTTTGAATTTAAAAAAATTAATTTTTTGGATATGTTAATTTTCAATTATTTTTTCTGGGGTTTACAAAAAAATCTACGGGTCTGATTATCTCAAGAGTTGGCAATCCTGAAGAGATACTTAAGTGGAATTAGGATCATATGATTAGGATCGGTGATGGCCCCTTTTGTTGGTGTGCAATTCCTGGGCCGACGCATCATCCATGTCAGTACTATAGGCTGGCATGGAGCTCTACAATGCACAGGCGGTCTACGTAAAACGGACTTATAGCCGTACGTCTTAAGTTAGGCTTCTGCGTAAGACAGGACGTCAAAAGTCAACTGCGAATGCGTTGCAAGTGCCTCGAGCCCCAGAAAGATTACAACGAAATAAATAAACAAACAAATAATGAAATTGTTCAATTGCACAGGATCCCCATAGTAAGCATTCTATTGTTGTAATACTTTTATCCAAAAAATACTTACAGTGATTTTATTTATATGTGAAATAAACAGTACATATTGTTAAGTATTATTCGTTAATGTTATTATTTCTTCATTATTTTGTCCGTCGATAAAAACAAGGGTACAAGACGGCCTTATGGCTTGCGTTTAACCGCTAACAGTATCAATAAAAATAATCCTCGATGTGAGCTGCGTCTTTTTAAACCATCTAGATACCGTCAGTAATAATAATAGAGGTATAGGCACACCGATGTCTACAAAATGCCTTCCAAAATACAATCTCAATCGTAAAAAAACGTATATTCAACGAGTAAAGGCGGGTTTTGAGATGCATTCATTCGTTTGTTCTTTCGTTCTGAATTTTTTTTTTAATCAATCGTATTCCTTGAAAATAACGTTATTTTCGTTCGTGTTCCTTTGATTGGATTAAAAAAAAATTCAGAATGAAAGAACGAACAAACGGCTGCAACTCACAACCCGCCTAATTTAACATTTCTAAAAAGATTTGATATCTAGATGCTATATTTAAGCCCGGATACTATATTTAAATCGTTTGAGGGGTCCTCCAGTGGGGTCCGGGTTCCATTTTGCTTAAAAAATCCAATTATTGTGGTTGCGTTGTTTTTTATTTATTTCTTGTTTTGTGGCTTTTGTTATCAATGGGATTTCTGCAAAATAGCCTAATGGGATCTTGAAAATTGCCAGTATGGAACTTGATCATTTCCCAATCGATTGGAAAAAAAATCGGTTTGTTTGATTCCAAAATGAGTTCCAAATGTGTTTCTGGAAAATGGCCAATTTAAATGGTACTAAGGTATTTCTCAAGCGATTAGGGTAAAACTCAGTGTTTACGATGAAAATGAAATTCTAATATGAGTTTTGCATGTGGTTCTGGAAAATGCCTAATTTAAATGGAACTAAGCCATTTTTCAACCGATTTAGATAAAACTCGGTTTGTATGATGAAAATGAGATGTCAAAATGAGTTCCGGGTGTGGCTCTAGAAAATTTCTAGTTTAAATGGAATTACGCCATTTCTTATCCGATTGAGATGAAACACGGTGTGTTTGATGAAAATGAGACTCTAAGATGAGGTCCTTATATTGTTTTGAAAAGTTACTAATTTGAATGGAAGTCTGCATTTCTCAATTGATTGAGATGGAACTTGAATTTGTATAATGTAAATGGAATTTCAGTATGAGTTCCAAATATAGTGCTTGAAAAATAAAAATTTGATTTCAGTATGAATTTCGGATATGAATCTAAAAATTGGAACTAACTCAGTTCTTCACAGCTTGGCAAGAAACTCGTTCTAGAAATTAACTTAACAATTTAAAAACGCCTGTGATGGCAATTTTGATGGAGTTAAGAAATTCAGACCGGAATTGGAGTGCTCCTTCTCGCTGATTTTTGACTGAATATATATTTTGGAATCTGTAGTTAGTTGGCGCTAGCGCAGTTCGATTCTTCATTTCTCCATAGTTGTGATTAGCGAGGCAATTTCCAAACACTTCGTTAATTAGGTTATCATTAGGCAGGAGATCCTTTGGTAATTTTATTTCATCAAACTAATAATCGGTTAATCGGTAGTTTCCCGTGTCCCGACATCGACGCGCATATTAACCACCAGTGAAAATGAATTGAAATGTCTCCAGAGGTTACTTCATTTAATTGATGGACCCAGCAGCACACTTTGATTGGCTTGTGGCTAAATGGGCATGCATTGACGAAAATAACCTCCCAGGACCATAATCTTTCCTCCAAATGGCAAATTAGAATTTTCAATTTTTTGCAATAGTTGATCCATGTTGTCCAGTTCATATCTTGGTAGCTTAACTTTGGCAAGTTCGGCTGCTCTAACGATCTCGGTTTTATGTGTGAGATCGATTGATCGATTGAGATGTCAATGGCACTTTGAGTCCAAAGATCTTATGTGTAATTCGTCCAAGCGGTAGCAAAATCGACGCAATTCCTGTGAAGGCCGTACACTTGATGATACAATTTTGACCCTGCAGGATGTAGTAGAGAGTTTTATAGATAAAAGTCTTGCCTGTGCCAAGCATCTCGTACATACGTCTGTCAAGAGTATGTTGAAGACTTGTTCGTTTAGCTGGTTCTCATAATCGTAAATGTTGTACATACCGAATCGTTCCGCCCAGAAGCGGAAATTTCTACCTTCTGTTGCTTCTGTGTTTAGCTTGTATACGATGATTTGATGTTCTTCGTCAGACTTGCCAGTTCATCTGGTTTTTTGGATAAAATTTTCACATAAGTCTCGTTTAAATATCTTCCAAAGGCGTTTTGGGTTTTCCGGAGAACCAAGGATCAGGATCTGTACGAACAACGCTCTCATTACTCTTGGTATTTTTGACACGAAAGATTCCTGCAAACCTTCTATCTACTGTTTATCGTCGTATGCGGGCCCTTGTCCATATTGAGTGTTGTTAAACATTTAAAGATGATTGAAACTAATTGTTGCGTTCTTAACGTGATACAACAACAGTCGCATGTCATAGAGTTCCGGTTGGGCGGCGAAATTTACATTGTTAACTCTGCCAATAACGCGTAGACGACGTTTTCGAGGCACCCATTTATTCGATTTTCCTACCCATTTATAATGCTAGCACTATTTTACACAATCCTCTTAAAAGCTGCCAAAAGTTAGTGCAAGATGGGTTCCCCGAATGTTGACTACGAAACAAAAAAAAAATATCGATTGAAAACTTTTAAGGTAATATTAGAAATGAGGCGATCCGGTTAAATTTATAAACCACTATGATCACTATGATCCAGAGTCGAAACAGGAATCCAAGCAATGGATATCACAGTTATGGTTCAATCATCTGCCCGGCAACAATTTTTTGGGATGCTGATGGAATTTTGATGATTGGCTAATTACCTCATAAGACCGCAATAATAAGGGTTTATTATGCTAGGCTTTTGCATAAATTGAAAAATGGTATCGGGGAAAAACGACGAGGTCAAATCAAGCAAAAAATATTAAATATTACTTTTACATGACAACGCACCACTACATAAGGCGAATGTTACACAGCCGCACCCACCATACAGTCCAGACCTGGCGCCAAGTAATTATTTCCTTTTTACAAATTTGAAAAAAAAAATTAAGGGGGCTAAGATTTTCAAATGACAATAAGGTAATGCCCGCTGTAGAAGAATATTTTGAAGAACAGGAGAAATCGTTTTGTGATGGTTTGTACAAATTAATTGGCGAGTGTAATAATTGCATTAGCATTGGTGAAAATTATATGGAAAAATAAAAATATTTTTGAATAAAATTTATCATTATTTCATATAGATTTACCGAACTTATTGGATTCCCTTCGTAACATAAACAGTAAAATATTTAACCACATTCTACTTTCAGATCGAATCTCGGCGGTCAGGGACTTTCTAGTTAAGTTTCGCATAAATGTATTATCTTAATTTTGAAAATCGTTCTTTCTTGGCTGCATACGTAGCCTTAGTCAGAAGTGTCGCGTTTTTTTTTTTTTTTTTTTTTTTTTTTTTTTTTTTTTTTGTCTTCGAAAAAAAAAAATTATCGATTTTTGGGGCAAAAATTGGGGCTTACGGTTAAGTATTGTTCCTTTGTTTACTATTTCTTAGCACTTGTTACTTTGGATCGTTTTTTTTGTTTCTTCTCGTTTTAGATTTCCATTGATTGGGGCTTATTTTGAAACTGGATGAAGCAAAATTTATTTAATTTTATTTGTAAGTATTGCGTATCAATCACGCCCACGTCGTGTGTACGCTAAATTTTGATTTTGAGTTTGATTATGTCGCTTAGTTATCCCAATATAGTTCTAAAATCCATGTTAGTTGATAGGTCGTTATTGAATGTAGTTAGTTTGAATGTCCAAAGTCTAGTCCCAAATATTGACGAGATTCGTCACATTTTTAATGGCGCTCCAGTGGACATACTTTGTTTCTCTGAGACCTTTCTAAATCCAAATATCCCTAATTCAGCTTTTGCCATCAAAGGTTTTAATATATTTAGGAAAGATAGGACGGTACCTCCCCTTAATTATGGTGGTTTATGTATGTTTGTAGGTGATCATATTAAGGCTAGATTAGTTACCATACCTTCTTCTATTTCGGAATCGTTAGTATCGGATTTAGAGTTTTTATTTGTCAACGTTTTCATTAGTGGTCGTAAAATCTTATTCGGTACCGTCTATAACCCTCCAAAAACTAGTAAGAGGTCGTATGCCCAATTTAAAAAATCCCTTGTAGACTTAGAAAGTTTGTTTAGTTATTTCTCTTGTAGATTCGATGAAATATATATATCAGGTGACTTCAATTTCGATATACTCCAAAATTCCGGCTTCCCTCGTGATTATTTGAATCTTTTAAATAGTCTTAATTTATCCGTCCACAACACTGTGGCGCCGACGTTTTGTTGTCCAACCGCTAGCGGTGCCTCTTATTCCCTAATTGACCATATCATCTCTTTTACTGATAACTCTATTTGTTTTTTCAATCAGTTGTCTCTCGGTATGGGATCCCATCATGATCTTTTAGTTTTTTCTGTGAATTGTTACTCTCCACCTAAGCCTAACAGTTTTAGCTTTAGAGATTTTGCTAGTATAGATAATTCCCGCCTTTACCTAGTTTGTAACTCGGTTCCTTGGGAGGATATTTTTTGCCTTAGTTCGTCTACTACCCAAGTAGAATTTTTCAACTCGTATATTAGTTTGGTCTTTGATAGTTGCGTTCCGCTTAAAAAGGTTACTTTCAAAGCAAAATCTCCGCCTTGGTTGTCTCAGGAAGTTTCGAATGCCATAAGTATTAGAGTTAGTAAATATCGTTTATGGAAAAGGTATCCTAATAGTCAGTCTCATTTAGATTATAAGCAGGCTCGTAATAGAGTTGTAGGGTTAATTCGGATTGCTAAACGTAATTATTTTAAGGACAAGTTAGACCCCTCCCTTCCTCCCAAGGTTTTTTGGCGTAATGTTCGTAATTTAGGCCTAGGCAGATGCAAGAGTAGTTCTAGTGGGGTGTTTAAGCCCAATGATATTAATAGTTATTTTTGCTCTAGTTTGAACTCGGGCAGTAGTACCGTCGATTTGTTCTCTAATGCGTCCTCTAATTCGTTTTCGTTTTCAAATATTTCTCTCGAGGATTTACAGTCTGCCATTTGGAATGTTAAGTCGGAATCTTCTGGTCTGGATAACGTCAATTTAAAATTCGTTAAACGAGTTTTCCCTTTCGTCTCAAAATATTTGTTACATATTTTTAATTTTATTCTCACATCCTCTTCCTATCCAGATCAGTGGAAGCTAAGTAAAATCATACCCATCCCAAAGATTAGTAATCCTTCAGAGCTATCCCATTTGAGGCCAATTAGCATTTTAAGTTCTCTCTCTAAAGCTTTCGAGATAGTTGTTAAAACTCAAATTCAATCGCATCTAAATAGCAATAGTTTAATTAGTTTCTTCCAATCTGGGTTTAGAAAATTTCATAGCACTTCTACTGCGTTATTAAATGTATGTGATGATATTAGGCGTAATATGAATAATAGGGAATTGACTTCTTTAACTTTGTTAGATTTTTCTAAGGCCTTTGATTCTATTAATCACAGAATTCTTTTTAACAAACTCTTATCTCAGTTTAGATTTTCGGTTTCCGCTGCCAGACTAATTTTTAACTATCTTTCTAATCGTTCTCAGGCAGTTTTTTTCGACAATTCTTTGTCTGATTTCCTTCCTGTAATTTCCGGCGTTCCTCAGGGTTCAGTGCTGGGTCCTCTATTGTTTTCTATGTACATTAATGACATAGAATCCTCTATTCACCATTGTTCATTTCACATTTTCGCTGATGACGTCCAAATTTATAAAAATAGTCGTTTAGATCAGGATTCTATTGATAGGAATATTTCTCTGATAAATGAAGACTTAAGTAATATCGCTAGTTGGTCGGTCTCTAATAGGCTCGTTTTAAATGCGAATAAATCTCAGTCGATCATAATTTATAAAAAATCGTTAGACACCTCGTCCTTTCCTGGTATTTTTCTGCAGGGTTCGCTAATTAGGTATTCAAATACTGTTAGAGATTTAGGCTTAGTTATTAATAAAACTCTTTCTTGGGGTGACCATTTAGTTAGTATTAGTAAGAGGGTCTTTGGTATGCTTAGTTGTTTGTATAAAGTAGTAGGATTTTCTGATAGTCAGTTTAGGAAAAAAATGTTTTTGTCTTATCTTCTTCCTCATTTTATTTATGGTGACGTAGTTTTATTCGGTATGCTTCAGGAAAATATGAACGTTCTCCAAAGATGTTTCAATGCATGTACTAGGTTTATTTTTGGTATTAGGAAATTCGATCATATTTCTGCCTACTCTAGCCTTGTTTTAGGATGTAGTTTATCTACCTTTTACGAATTTCGCGTTTGTCTTTTTATTTTTAAACTTCTCAAAGCTAAGAAGCCTTGTTATCTTTATAGGAAGTTACTTTTTAGCAGGTCTCATTCCTCAAACTTCCGCCTGATTCCGGCCAAAAATAGTTGTAGGTCGCTAAACAAATCCTTTTACGTTAGGGGAGTTTCTCTTTGGAATTCAATTCCATTGGAAATTAAGAGTTTAGGATCGGTCAAATTATTTAAGTCAAAATTTTTGGAGTGGCGTGATTGATGGGCAATACGTAGTTTTCTAAATTTATTTTTAATATTATTGTTATTGTTATTATTGTTAATTTTTAATATTATTTCACCTCTTGCTGTACATTTTATTGTAAATGAGCTATTGCTCAAAATAGAATGTGTATGCATGAGATGGAAATTGTTTGAAAAAATTTAAAAGGTTTTTCTGCCTAATGGAAGCAGCTTCATCATTTTATTTTTGTTCTTTTGTTCCGTTTACTCTGTTTCCATCTGTGCTTTTCCTTTTAATACTAAATTATTGTTAAAGTACAATAAATAAATAAATAAATAAATAAATAAATATAAATTATTGTCTATTATAACAAACATTTTTTTTCAGTACTGCGCATTAAACATTTAACTCTCCTTTAGGAACGTGCTTTAGCCTTACATAATCGAAGATTTCATGTTGCTAAAATGCACCAGATTTTACAATATTATTGTAATAACGATACTCGGATGTACACATCAAACCTACTGAATTTTATTCACATACTAGAAACTTTTCTAATAATGCGCTATACTGATCTTATTTTAATTACAACAACGTATCCAAAATGATCTTCTGTCGTATCCATTTCACACAGGTCATTATTATTTCAAGATCACAACATTAAAACAAACAATCTTATAAGAAATACATTTGGCTATATATCTACTAATTTCTACTTAAAATATATAGCTACGTCTTTCGTTCTTTAAGATGAAATTTATGAGTTGTACTTTAAGATAACTGTACATTTGAAATATCATTAAAAACCAAGAAATTTTGTATTTGACATAGATCTGCATAAAATTAGTTGTTTTCGAGCTATTTTTTTTCTTCACTACTGTCTTAATTTTTTGTTTACGATCACAATTTAATCGATCATATTTAAGATCCATTAAGAAGCACACATGCACACACAACCCAACTGCAACAAAAAAAAAGATCAGAACTCATCATCTCAAATGGTTTGGAATTTCTTTCAAATTTAATTAACTTTTATGTATTTTTTGTCGTACAGTTTATTTTATTTTTGGGTTCTTGTGGTTTTATCTTAATTTTTAATGAGATTTTACGATTATATTAGCAGGTTTTCTTGTGGTTCGTGTTATTATTATTATTTTTGTTTCATACATTTTTGGGTATGTAGGTTGATGTTAAAAGATTGATACTTACTTCAAATAAAAAATTGACAGAAATACACAAATTGCAGTTTTTTTTTTGTTGTTGAGTAAATTATGAGTCAAGCTTGTTCGTTTGGCAAAAGAAATTACGAACTGAACTCAATTATTGTATCAGTTTGTTAAAAAAAAAATAAAAATGAAAATGCAGAGGCGTTAATAGCATGCAGATATAAAAATGATACTTTATACATAATAATAATATTAAATATTTATATACACACTATGTGTATAATACAATGAAATATGAAACGATGAGTATATTCGAGTACGGGTGTACATTGTATAATTTACAAAAATAAAACTATAAATAAAAATACGAGTCATCATCATAATGATCGTGATAGTGATTAGGATGAGTTGGTAGTTTTGAATTTTTTTTTTTCTTTACCATTTATTTATACGATCGTAATTATTATTGTCGTAATAATGATATAATGAATATTGTGACACCAAATAAAATTATTTATAAGCGCGGGATTATTAAAGGTATACATAAATGAATAATTGAAGTTTCTTTTGTGTATTATTAATTCTTTTGGTCTTAAATATTCAAAGAAGCATGAATTTCCTATATTGATATTACGATAAAAACTGTTTGATTTCGCTATAATATTGGGTTTTTATAAATAAATATTAATTATTGAATAACAATTAAGTTGTATAGATTTTATTAAATGAAATAATTATGCTGGTCCAAATTCAACTGACTTGAAAAACTTCCTAGAAGAGGAACATGGATTTAATACCGTAAACAATATGATGTAGATGAAGGTGAGTTTATGTTGTAAAATATCCGCTCATGATTCTACATTCCTCCTCATTTAATTTAGGACTCGGTAGGCGCAAGATCAGATCACCTCACGCTCACGTGTTCGGAACGTCTCCGTATTTCCCTTTGTATGTAGTTGCCTTCCCCATCCGGTATATCATCTTTCTCGCTGTTGTAGAATATTTGGTTCATCCACTGAAATTAGGACGATTAGTAATTATATCAAAATGCTTTCCTAATTAACCGGTAGCCGAAGCAAGACGCCTGTTTTCTGTTACAGGTTGCTTTTCCAATTTTTTTCAAATTTGATTTTAATGTCTCTTCCATAATCTGCGGTCTATCTTCACCAGATAGACCATTTTGCCAAGTACTTTTGTAATTTTCTCCATTTTTTGAAATTCGACTTTCGCAGATATTATGGATAAGATGGTTTTCAGTTGTCGGCCGTGAAGAAGCTCAGCAGGAGTTTTTCCATTTAGTACGGGCTGTGGTCGCAGATAAGATTTTCTCCATCGATGTTCTTTCCGCTTGCCGATTCGATGCAGGATAAAATGAAGCCGCCTTCAGATGTTGAGTTCCTTTGTATTCACAAAATTTTCTAAACTCTCTGAAAACAAACTGTGTTCCATTATCCGTTACGCTAGTATGAGGGATGCCCTCGATTCCGAAAATTATCTGACTGGCTAGGTTTCAGTGGATCGGGGGGGTTTTCTCCTGGACCACAGGAGAGCTTGAAAATGCGGTATGAATGAATAAAAAAAAAACGTCAACGTATTAAGCTTCAGCATCACCGGTTCATCACCAATATAACGGAGAAATATTAACTCAATCATAATAATAAAACAAAACGAATGATTTTTAAACATTTATTGCGAAATAGCAATGAATATGAATGAAATGAATAAAAAGCAATAGAAATATTGTAACAGCAATAATTTATTCTTATACTCTTATTTATATTAATTAGATTGAAGAAAAGGAAAAAAAAATATCCGTAATGATAATGCAATTAAAATTTACTCAATTTTAAACGGAATAAAAATAATCAATAGGATTATTATTTAGTCGTTTGATTAAAGACAAATGTCCGGAATAAATTTAAAATTGAGTTAATATTAAACAGAGAAAAAATTATAGTACGAAAAAACCCATCACTCAAAACTATAAAAAAAATTCTTAACCACTAATTAAATTATATAATGAAAATTCTTAATACTAAATACCGTATCGGATCCGATGTTGTTGTTTTTTTTTATAATTTCAAAAAACAAAAAAAAAATCCGGAATGCAAATTTATTTATTGTTTTATTATTATAATTATGTATTATTATTTTAATCTTTACTTAGATTAATTTAACCAATCATTAGTTCTTGTTTTGTCTATTTGTGTCGTTTAGGGTTTTTTTTTTTTACATATTGACATTTGTCCAATCAGCGGTACAATTTTATGCACTTTATGTTGGAAGCAAAACTTGGTGTCTTGGTTCAAAGACATATTGTTCATTAAAACTGGAAAAATAAGCGTTTCATAAAAATAAACCTAAAATAAAAGTCAGCTGGCATACATCATCCGCTATGGTTGGCCATCTCCTGTACACTTGTAAAACACCGCTGAAATAAATTAACTTGTATTATATAATCGTCATTTCAAAGCAGAACAATTTTATATACTTAACTTTTAAGAAATTCCAAAATTCATAATATTAAATAAATTCCTGGTTGATTTGTATCCAGGAAATTGTTGTACATGTGGTATATTTAATTGATCTGTAATGAAGATGAAAATTAATTAATTAGTTTAAGAAAATTATTGTAAATTTAAAATTACTTAGCTGAAAAATTTCCGTGTTTATCCAAAAATTTATATTGACATTACAAACGTCAAATGTAGTTGAATTCTGGTATTTAATTTGTGAGACAATTTCGAAACTTATGATCGACACGACATCTGCGTCGAATTGATTGTACTAAAAAGTTCGAACATAAGTTTCGAAATTGTACGTTCGGTTTTCTATATAAACGACGGAAAATTGTAGACATAAGGTTATTATTATTTGTTGTTTTTTGTAAACAGGTTAAAACGATGTGACGTATCTGCCATCACCTAAACAAAATTGTCTTAAATGTAATTCTAAATTAATTAAAAAAGTGTTTCTTATAAATATAAAATAAATTGTTCTAAATTGTGTATAAAACAAAAGGTCAAAGTTAAGCGTATTATTGTACGTCAGTTTTTTGTGTTACATACTATATGTTCCATCAGTCGCGAACATATTTTTGGTGCCGAAACCCGGGAATCATCCATATGGAGGTTACAAATTGGATGTAATTAAGACGCAGATACACGTGGAATTCTGGAATTTTCTACAACATATTAACATTCAGCTAAGTAGACATTTTTAAGTTTCTATATTTAAGTTATGGTGAACAAATAATTTTATACGCTGAATTAATTTCTTAACCTAAAATCATACATTCAGCTAAATACAAATTGCGAGTTGAATTTCTCAATTTTGTTAGTAAAATTGAAATCATACGCTGAACTAATATTTAAACTAATCTAAAATCATATACGTTCAGCTATAAGCCATAACTATTTTGTGTGTTAACGTTTAATCATACGCTGAACTAATTATCTACTAAAAGTAAAATCATATACGTTCAGCTAGACGCCGCAGCCATTTTGGGTGTCAACAATAGAAAAACGTTAAAATCATACGCTGAATTAATTATTTACTATAAGTAAAATCATAAACGTTCAACTATAGCCGAAGGATCAACAATAGTTATCCGATGCAAACTTTTTGTTTTAATACGTTGAACTAATCGCTTATTCAAACGGGTTGTAGAATTGTAATTGAATTTCCGTTATTAAAATTTCCAGTACATTCGTCGGTTGTGACCGTTTACAGTTAGACACTAATTATCATACGCAATATTTTTTTTAACGGGTACAGTTATTATACGTGATCGAATTAGGAGTTGAGTTTTTGTGTAACTGCGTATTAGAAAGAAAACGATATAATAATCATCATCATTATAATAAAAACATCATTATTAAATCTAGTGTCCAGTGATTACATAGCATAAAGCGGTGTGGATTTGGTTCGGGATACAATTAAAAGTGTGTGAATTTACAATCGAAGGTCAATTTAAAACTTAATAATGGATCGACAGGTTCGCATTCGGAATCGGATAATCAATCAAATGGATGCCATTATGGTGTTCGCCAAGAAGATCGATAATGCAACGATAGAGAACTCTATTCGACCACGGTTGGCTGATTTGATTAAGCATCACGAAGATTTCAATGATGTCGAAGTGGCACTTCAAGAATATCCCGAGTACGAGTCCGTTACGACCAAAACTACAGCGCAATACTACGAAGCTAGAGCATTGTTGGAAGATGCATTGGTTAAACTAACAGGAAAAACAATGTTAAGAGGTGGTGACGATCTGAATGAGACTTTGGAAAACTTCGTGACTCAGCAGAAAACATTCTATGAGTCGATCAATACGGCATCAGCTGTAAAATTACCAAAAATCAATATCGAGCCGTTCAGTGGTGATTATAAATTGTGGCCGTCATTTAGAGATCTATACGTCAACGCAATTCATGACCATCCAAAGTTAAAAAATTCTCAGAAACTACAGCAATTGAAGAGTTTGTTACGCGGAGAGGCTGCTGGTCTGATTAGACATATCACGACCACTGATCAAAACTATGAAGAGGCATGGCAAAAACTAACAGATCGATATGAAAAACCAAAGCCAATTGTTTCATCTTTAATTCAGTCGTTTCTTGACCAGAAAGCGTGCAAGAATACAAACCACCGAGACCTTCGGCGGCTTTATGACCAATCTGATGAAATAGTCCGCGCGTTGAGAAGTTTAGGTACGAACGAAGAATCTCGGGACCCATGGCTTGTACACATCTTATTACATAAGGTCGATATTGAGACGAAACAGTTATGGGCACGTGATTCGGTGGATAATGCGCATCCAACTTTCAATGATTTTTTAAAATTTTTAAATATTCGGTGTGATACACTCAACAAGCGACAAAATCATTCGTAATTGAACAGACATCGAAGGATCAAGTGTCGACAAAAGGCTGCTATGCGTGCAACGAAGATCATTTGATATATAGATGCCCATCATTTCGGAATAGCAAAGTGGCAGATCGAATTGCATTAGTAAATCAAAATCGGTTATGCCATAATTGTTTACGGAAGGGGCATTTCACTAATAAGTGTTTTTCAAAAACAGCTTGTTTAATCTGTCACAGAAGACATCATTCTTTGTTGCACACTCAACAGATCACAGTAAATTCAGTTTTTGTCGTTACCCACTGCGGTAATCAACGTGAAATCGCGCAGTGGTGAATATGTGCAAGCACGTGCACTCCTCAATTCGGGCTCCCAATGTGCTTTCGTTACTGAAGCATTAATTAGACGGTTAGGCTTGAACCGAACCAAATCAGACATTCGAGTTGTCGGGCTGGCATCTTCACATGTCGGAACCACTAAAGGTAGTGCAACACTAGTAATTCAGTCAAGATATGATCCGACATATTCCATCATCTTAACGTCACAAATTATCAATTATATTTCGTCCAAGTTACCTGAGACTACTCTTCGCCTAGATGGCTACGAAAAACTAAAAGAAATCGAGCTTGCTGATCCCACGTTCAATGAGGCACGTCCAGTCGATATATTAATTGGAGCGGAGCATTTCTTCGATATCGTTCAAAGTCAAAAAATGAGTATTCCAACTCTACCAACGATGTGTCAATCACATTTTGGGTGGCTCGTGGCTGGTAACCTGGAATCAACAATCCAAGTAAATCGAAGAACAACGCTGATGGTGAAATCTATGGAAGTGCAGCAAGATGATGTAAACGAGTTGCTTAAGCGGTTTTGGGAAGTCGAGGAACCTCCAATGGCGAGTGAAGCAAAATTCGATCAAGATCAGTGCGAAACAATGTATAAAGACACAACAACTCTAACTGTTGACAATAGGTTTCAGGTACGATTACCTTTTATCATACCACGATCATCGTTGGGGAATTCATATGTAAATGCAAAATGTCGGTTGCTAGCCATGGAACGAAAGTTTGAAAGAAACCCAGAGTTTAAAATCCAATATGTAAAATTTATGCAAGAATACTTTCAGCTGAACCATATGAAGAAGGTAGATTGGTCGCAACTACCAGCTGATGATGATAAACGTTACTTCTTGCCACACCATGGAGTTTACAAAGAGTCTAGCAGTACGACGAAACTGCGAGTGGTCTTCGATGCGTCGTGCAAGACTTCAAATTCGGTATCGTTGAATGACATACTGCATGTTGGCCCAAAAATACATCGTGATTTATTCTCAATACTGCTGCGGTTTCGGATGCATCTGTTTGTCTTTGTAGCGGACATCGAAAAGATGTATCGCCAGATCAAGGTAGCCGAAGAAGATTGTAATTATCAACTGATATTGTTTCGTGACGATCCGGCGAAACCGATTGAGATTTATAAGTTACTAACGGTCACTTATGGCGTCAACTGTTCACCGTACTTGGTAGTACGATCATTACACCGGATAGCCGATGACAACTCAGCCAATTACCCGAGAGCATCAAAGGCAATCCGCAATGATATATATATTGACGATTTACTTTCAGGCGCCGACTCCGAAGGTGCTGCGTTAAAATTAAAATCGGAAATAGTTAGGTTGTTGGAGAATCACGGGCTTCACCTACGCAAGTGGCGATCAAATTCCACGAAAATTCTAAGATCATTTCCTCAAGATGAGACAACAATCAAATTTAAGTTATTGGAAGAAAGTCAGACAGCGCCAACGTTAGGAATAATTTGGAACTCAGTAACGGATACATTCACTTTCCAGACACGATTGTCAAATATCAAAGTATGGACGAAACGTAAAGTTCTATCTGAAGTGTCTAAGGTTTACGATCCACTGGGATGGCTCGCACCGACAATCATAATATTCAAAATTATAATCCAAAAATTATGGGTGGCACATTTAGATTGGGATACACCATTATCACCGGAAGTCAACGAGGAATTTCACTCAGTGTATGAAGGCCTCATAAACCTGGATAAAATTAATATTCAACGATGTTATCACAAGTTCAATCCATCAGAATTAACTGGGTTACAAATTCATGCATTTTGTGATGCGTCTGAGAAGGCATATGGGTCAGTAATATATTTACGGGCAGTGGGCATCGACGGTCGGATAAGCACTCAAATCATTTGCTCTAAGGGTAAAGTGGCACCCATTAAACAAGTATGCTTACCTAGGCTAGAGTTGTGCGGTGCGTATATCCTAGCAAAACTAGTAAAACTACTTAAGGCTGAGTTGTTCACTGAAGTACCGATTGAAGTGCATGCCTGGAGTGATTCAACTATAGTACTACATTGGCTGTCTGATATTCCAAGACGCTGGAAGACTTTCATAGCGAACCGTACGTCCTATATTCTAGACATCATACCTACCAAACAATGGCATTATATACCCGGAAAACAAAATCCGGCTGATTTAATTACACGAGGAATACACCCGGACCGTCTATATCAAAACGAACTATGGTGGAAGGGCCCTACTTGGCTCAGACAAGAACCTTCCAAGTGGCCATATCATCAATTAAAGGTTAACAAATATAGTTCCAAAATCACGGAAACACGTGCAACCACACTGTTATATAAAAGCCTAAATTCACAAGAGTCACTGATTGATAAATTAATCACAGCTTGTTCATCTCTCATGAAGCTGAAGTATTCCACGGTATACGTCTTAAGATTCGGTGGAATTTCAACGGGCAAGAGGTGCAGAATACATGGACCGCTACAAATCGAAGAATTAGAGTATGCAGAAAGGGTGATTATTCGCACGATTCAATATGAAGCATTTCGAGAGGAATTATCCAGGCTCAGAAACAATATGCAATTGCAGTCTAATTCGAAACTGAAAACGCTAGATATTTTTATAGATACAGCAGGAATTCTCCGTGTAGGCGGGCGATTAAAGAATTCACAGTTGAGTTATAATTCACAACACCCGATCATACTACCACGCAGGCATCCATTAAATTATTTAATCATTAAAGAAATACACCATGGAACTCTTCACGGTGGCGTATCAATAGTATTAAATACTCTTCGGCTCAAATTTTGGATGTGCGATGCCCGAAACACTATAAAACATTATATCAAAACATGCGTTACATGTGTAAGACATCGAACCATATCCGCAAGCCAAAAAATGGCAGACTTACCTACTGAGCGTGTAATACAAAATCGGCCATTCCAAAATGTTGGATTGGACTATGCAGGGCCGATACTAATAAAAAGCAGCAAGCTACGCAAAGCACCTGTGGTAAAAGCTTACATTGCAGTCTTTGTGTGCCTTACCGTGAAGGCAGTTCACTTAGAGGTAGTTAGCAGCTTAGACACGGAGTCGTTTATTTCCGCGCTACGAAGATTTATTGCTAGACGAGGACTCCCATGTCTAATCTGTTGTGATAACGGGTCGAATTTTGTAGCTGGAAACGCTGAACTTAAATTACTATCCAAACAACTAGCTTATCAACAAAATTCTAATGATGTTCTTAAATTTTGTTTACAGAAGAACATTCAGTTTCGTTTCAATCCTCCTAGCGGGCCGCATTTCGGAGGGCTTTGGGAGGCGACAGTCAAGTCGATGAAATTTCATCTACGGAGAATCACAAGTCATGTTAATTTTACATTCGAGGAGCTCACTACAATGATAAGCCAAATCGAGGCAATATTGAATTCCCGACCGCTGTGTCGACTCCACGACGATCCAGACGAATTACAGGCTCTCACACCAGGTCATTTTTTGATTGGGGAACCATTATTATCTATTCCAGAACCAAATCTAGATGGGATTCCAGTGGGCAAACTGAACGTATGGCAAAATATCCAGAAACGAATACAAGGATTCTGGAAAAGCTGGCACCACGACTACCTTACAACGCTAACGCAACGGTCCAAGTGGCACACTGATGGGCCAGTATTCAAAATAGGCGACGTAGTCTTGATCCGAGAGAATAATTTGCCACCGATGAAATAGATGATGGGTCGAGTCATTACTATATACCCCGGTACGGACGGTATCACTCGAGTCGTAAAAATCAAAACCAACCATGGCGAATTCATAAGACCAGTAGTAAAACTAGTCAAACTACCAGTCACGGATGAAGAAGATTGTTAAGCAAATTGTTCAAAATTTCCTTAACGTGCGGGAGTATGTTGGAAGCAAAACTTGGTGTCTTGGTTCAAAGACATATTGTTCATTAAAACTGGAAAAATAAGCGTTTCATAAAAATAAACCTAAAATAAAAGTCAGCTGGCATACATCATCCGCTATGGTTGGCCATCTCCTGTACACTTGTAAAACACCGCTGAAATAAATTAACTTGTATTATATAATCGTCATTTCAAAGCAGAACAATTTTATATACTTAACTTTTAAGAAATTCCAAAATTCATAATATTAAATAAATTCCTGGTTGATTTGTATCCAGGAAATTGTTGTACATGTGGTATATTTAATTGATCTGTAATGAAGATGAAAATTAATTAATTAGTTTAAGAAAATTATTGTAAATTTAAAATTACTTAGCTGAAAAATTTCCGTGTTTATCCAAAAATTTATATTGACATTACAAACGTCAAATGTAGTTGAATTCTGGTATTTAATTTGTGAGACAATTTCGAAACTTATGATCGACACGACATCTGCGTCGAATTGATTGTACTAAAAAGTTCGAACATAAGTTTCGAAATTGTACGTTCGGTTTTCTATATAAACGACGGAAAATTGTAGACATAAGGTTATTATTATTTGTTGTTTTTTGTAAACAGGTTAAAACGATGTGACGTATCTGCCATCACCTAAACAAAATTGTCTTAAATGTAATTCTAAATTAATTAAAAAAGTGTTTCTTATAAATATAAAATAAATTGTTCTAAATTGTGTATAAAACAAAAGGTCAAAGTTAAGCGTATTATTGTACGTCAGTTTTTTGTGTTACATACTATATGTTTCATCAGTCGCGAACATATTTTTGGTGCCGAAACCCGGGAATCATCCATATGGAGGTTACAAATTGGATGTAATTAAGACGCAGATACACGTGGAATTCTGGAATTTTCTACAACATATTAACATTCAGCTAAGTAGACATTTTTAAGTTTCTATATTTAAGCTATGGTGAACAAATAATTTTATACGCTGAATTAATTTCTTAACCTAAAATCATACATTCAGCTAAATACAAATTGCGAGTTGAATTTCTCAATTTTGTTAGTAAAATTGAAATCATACGCTGAACTAATATTTAAACTAATCTAAAATCATATACGTTCAGCTATAAGCCATAACTATTTTGTGTGTTAACGTTTAATCATACGCTGAACTAATTATCTACTAAAAGTAAAATCATATACGTTCAGCTAAACGCCGCAGCCATTTTGGGTGTCAACAATAGAAAAACGTTAAAATCATACGCTGAATTAATTATTTACTATAAGTAAAATCATAAACGTTCAACTATAGCCGAAGGATCAACAATAGTTATCCGATGCAAACTTTTTGTTTTAATACGTTGAACTAATCGCTTATTCAAACGGGTTGTAGAATTGTAATTGAATTTCCGTTATTAAAATTTCCAGTACATTCGTCGGTTGTGACCGTTTACAGTTAGACACTAATTATCATACGCAATATTTTTTTAACGGGTACAGTTATTATACGTGATCGAATTAGGAGTTGAGTTTTTGTGTAACTGCGTATTAGAAAGAAAACGATATAATAATCATCATCATTATAATAAAAACATCATTATTAAATCTAGTGTCCAGTGATTACATAGCATAAAGCGGTGTGGATTTGGTTCGGGATACAATTAAAAGTGTGTGAATTTACAATCGAAGGTCAATTTAAAACTTAATAATGGATCGACAGGTTCGCATTCGGAATCGGATAATCAATCAAATGGATGCCATTATGGTGTTCGCCAAGAAGATCGATAATGCAACGATAGAGAACTCTATTCGACCACGGTTGGCTGATTTGATTAAGCATCACGAAGATTTCAATGATGTCGAAGTGGCACTTCAAGAATATCCCGAGTACGAGTCCGTTACGACCAAAACTACAGCGCAATACTACGAAGCTAGAGCATTGTTGGAAGATGCATTGGTTAAACTAACAGGAAAAACAATGTTAAGAGGTGGTGACGATCTGAATGAGACTTTGGAAAACTTCGTGACTCAGCAGAAAACATTCTATGAGTCGATCAATACGGCATCAGCTGTAAAATTACCAAAAATCAATATCGAGCCGTTCAGTGGTGATTATAAATTGTGGCCGTCATTTAGAGATCTATACGTCAACGCAATTCATGACCATCCAAAGTTAAAAAATTCTCAGAAACTACAGCAATTGAAGAGTTTGTTACGCGGAGAGGCTGCTGGTCTGATTAGACATATCACGACCACTGATCAAAACTATGAAGAGGCATGGCAAAAACTAACAGATCGATATGAAAAACCAAAGCCAATTGTTTCATCTTTAATTCAGTCGTTTCTTGACCAGAAAGCGTGCAAGAATACAAACCACCGAGACCTTCGGCGGCTTTATGACCAATCTGATGAAATAGTCCGCGCGTTGAGAAGTTTAGGTACGAACGAAGAATCTCGGGACCCATGGCTTGTACACATCTTATTACATAAGGTCGATATTGAGACGAAACAGTTATGGGCACGTGATTCGGTGGATAATGCGCATCCAACTTTCAATGATTTTTTAAAATTTTTAAATATTCGGTGTGATACACTCGAATCATGCAATATCCAAGAACGAAGGAGTTATCCAACTCAAGCGACAAAATCATTCGTAATTGAACAGACATCGAAGGATCAAGTGTCGACAAAAGGCTGCTATGCGTGCAACGAAGATCATTTGATATATAGATGCCCATCATTTCGGAATAGCAAAGTGGCAGATCGAATTGCATTAGTAAATCAAAATCGGTTATGCCATAATTGTTTACGGAAGGGGCATTTCACTAATAAGTGTTTTTCAAAAACAGCTTGTTTAATCTGTCACAGAAGACATCATTCTTTGTTGCACACTCAACAGATCACAGTAAATTCAGTTTTTGTCGACCCAAATCCAAATCAGTATATAACAAATTCAAACACAACCCCCGTAACCAACCCAAACATTCAACTAACAAATAATCTTCAATCAACCAATGCTCTGCAATCAACAAGCCACCATCAATCAACTAATAATCAACAATCAACCACTAATCTTCAATCAACATTGAATCCACAATCAACAAACAACTCTATTACACAAAGCAAAACGGAGACAGCACACAATTATTTAGTATCAAGGGACAATCAAGAAGAGTATAAATCATCCATGAACATAATGTTACCCACTGCGGTAATCAACGTGAAATCGCGCAGTGGTGAATATGTGCAAGCACGTGCACTCCTCGATTCGGGCTCCCAATGTGCTTTCGTTACTGAAGCATTAATTAGACGGTTAGGCTTGAACCGAACCAAATCAGACATTCGAGTTGTCGGGCTGGCATCTTCACATGTCGGAACCACTAAAGGTAGTGCAACACTAGTAATTCAGTCAAGATATGATCCGACATATTCCATCATCTTAACGTCACAAATTATCAATTATATTTCGTCCAAGTTATCTGAGACTACTCTTCGCCTAGATGGCTACGAAAAACTAAAAGAAATCGAGCTTGCTGATCCCACGTTCAATGAGGCACGTCCAGTCGATATATTAATTGGAGCGGAGCATTTCTTCGATATCGTTCAAAGTCAAAAAATGAGTATTCCAACTCTACCAACGATGTGTCAATCACATTTTGGGTGGCTCGTGGCTGGTAACCTGGAATCAACAATCCAAGTAAATCGAAGAACAACGCTGATGGTGAAATCTATGGAAGTGCAGCAAGATGATGTAAACGAGTTGCTTAAGCGGTTTTGGGAAGTCGAGGAACCTCCAATGGCGAGTGAAGCAAAATTCGATCAAGATCAGTGCGAAACAATGTATAAAGACACAACAACTCTAACTGTTGACAATAGGTTTCAGGTACGATTACCTTTTATCATACCACGATCATCGTTGGGGAATTCATATGTAAATGCAAAATGTCGGTTGCTAGCCATGGAACGAAAGTTTGAAAGAAACCCAGAGTTTAAAATCCAATATGTAAAATTTATGCAAGAATACTTTCAGCTGAACCATATGAAGAAGGTAGATTGGTCGCAACTACCAGCTGATGATGATAAACGTTACTTCTTGCCACACCATGGAGTTTACAAAGAGTCTAGCAGTACGACGAAACTGCGAGTGGTCTTCGATGCGTCGTGCAAGACTTCAAATTCGGTATCGTTGAATGACATACTGCATGTTGGCCCAAAAATACATCGTGATTTATTCTCAATACTGCTGCGGTTTCGGATGCATCTGTTTGTCTTTGTAGCGGACATCGAAAAGATGTATCGCCAGATCAAGGTAGCCGAAGAAGATTGTAATTATCAACTGATATTGTTTCGTGACGATCCGGCGAAACCGATTGAGATTTATAAGTTACTAACGGTCACTTATGGCGTCAACTGTTCACCGTACTTGGTAGTACGATCATTACACCGGATAGCCGATGACAACTCAGCCAATTACCCGAGAGCATCAAAGGCAATCCGCAATGATATATATATTGACGATTTACTTTCAGGCGCCGACTCCGAAGGTGCTGCGTTAAAATTAAAATCGGAAATAGTTAGGTTGTTGGAGAATCACGGGCTTCACCTACGCAAGTGGCGATCAAATTCCACGAAAATTCTAAGATCATTTCCTCAAGATGAGACAACAATCAAATTTAAGTTATTGGAAGAAAGTCAGACAGCGCCAACGTTAGGAATAATTTGGAACTCAGTAACGGATACATTCACTTTCCAGACACGATTGTCAAATATCAAAGTATGGACGAAACGTAAAGTTCTATCTGAAGTGTCTAAGGTTTACGATCCACTGGGATGGCTCGCACCGACAATCATAATATTCAAAATTATAATCCAAAAATTATGGGTGGCACATTTAGATTGGGATACACCATTATCACCGGAAGTCAACGAGGAATTTCACTCAGTGTATGAAGGCCTCATAAACCTGGATAAAATTAATATTCAACGATGTTATCACAAGTTCAATCCATCAGAATTAACTGGGTTACAAATTCATGCATTTTGTGATGCGTCTGAGAAGGCATATGGGTCAGTAATATATTTACGGGCAGTGGGCATCGACGGTCGGATAAGCACTCAAATCATTTGCTCTAAGGGTAAAGTGGCACCCATTAAACAAGTATGCTTACCTAGGCTAGAGTTGTGCGGTGCGTATATCCTAGCAAAACTAGTAAAACTACTTAAGGCTGAGTTGTTCACTGAAGTACCGATTGAAGTGCATGCCTGGAGTGATTCAACTATAGTACTACATTGGCTGTCTGATATTCCAAGACGCTGGAAGACTTTCATAGCGAACCGTACGTCCTATATTCTAGACATCATACCTACCAAACAATGGCATTATATACCCGGAAAACAAAATCCGGCTGATTTAATTACACGAGGAATACACCCGGACCGTCTATATCAAAACGAACTATGGTGGAAGGGCCCTACTTGGCTCAGACAAGAACCTTCCAAGTGGCCATATCATCAATTAAAGGTTAACAAATATAGTTCCAAAATCACGGAAACACGTGCAACCACACTGTTATATAAAAGCCTAAATTCACAAGAGTCACTGATTGATAAATTAATCACAGCTTGTTCATCTCTCATGAAGCTGAAGTATTCCACGGTATACGTCTTAAGATTCGGTGGAATTTCAACGGGCAAGAGGTGCAGAATACATGGACCGCTACAAATCGAAGAATTAGAGTATGCAGAAAGGGTGATTATTCGCACGATTCAATATGAAGCATTTCGAGAGGAATTATCCAGGCTCAGAAACAATATGCAATTGCAGTCTAATTCGAAACTGAAAACGCTAGATATTTTTATAGATACAGCAGGAATTCTCCGTGTAGGCGGGCGATTAAAGAATTCACAGTTGAGTTATAATTCACAACACCCGATCATACTACCACGCAGGCATCCATTAAATTATTTAATCATTAAAGAAATACACCATGGAACTCTTCACGGTGGCGTATCAATAGTATTAAATACTCTTCGGCTCAAATTTTGGATGTGCGATGCCCGAAACACTATAAAACATTATATCAAAACATGCGTTACATGTGTAAGACATCGAACCATATCCGCAAGCCAAAAAATGGCAGACTTACCTACTGAGCGTGTAATACAAAATCGGCCATTCCAAAATGTTGGATTGGACTATGCAGGGCCGATACTAATAAAAAGCAGCAAGCTACGCAAAGCACCTGTGGTAAAAGCTTACATTGCAGTCTTTGTGTGCCTTACCGTGAAGGCAGTTCACTTAGAGGTAGTTAGCAGCTTAGACACGGAGTCGTTTATTTCCGCGCTACGAAGATTTATTGCTAGACGAGGACTCCCATGTCTAATCTGTTGTGATAACGGGTCGAATTTTGTAGCTGGAAACGCTGAACTTAAATTACTATCCAAACAACTAGCTTATCAACAAAATTCTAATGATGTTCTTAAATTTTGTTTACAGAAGAACATTCAGTTTCGTTTCAATCCTCCTAGCGGGCCGCATTTCGGAGGGCTTTGGGAGGCGACAGTCAAGTCGATGAAATTTCATCTACGGAGAATCACAAGTCATGTTAATTTTACATTCGAGGAGCTCACTACAATGATAAGCCAAATCGAGGCAATATTGAATTCCCGACCGCTGTGTCGACTCCACGACGATCCAGACGAATTACAGGCTCTCACACCAGGTCATTTTTTGATTGGGGAACCATTATTATCTATTCCAGAACCAAATCTAGATGGGATTCCAGTGGGCAAACTGAACGTATGGCAAAATATCCAGAAACGAATACAAGGATTCTGGAAAAGCTGGCACCACGACTACCTTACAACGCTAACGCAACGGTCCAAGTGGCACACTGATGGGCCAGTATTCAAAATAGGCGACGTAGTCTTGATCCGAGAGAATAATTTGCCACCGATGAAATAGATGATGGGTCGAGTCATTACTATATACCCCGGTACGGACGGTATCACTCGAGTCGTAAAAATCAAAACCAACCATGGCGAATTCATAAGACCAGTAGTAAAACTAGTCAAACTACCAGTCACGGATGAAGAAGATTGTTAAGCAAATTGTTCAAAATTTCCTTAACGTGCGGGAGTATGTTGGAAGCAAAACTTAGTGTCTTGGTTCAAAGACATATTGTTCATTAAAACTGGAAAAATAAGCGTTTCATAAAAATAAACCTAAAATAAAAGTCAGCTGGCATACATCATCCGCTATGGTTGGCCATCTCCTGTACACTTGTAAAACACCGCTGAAATAAATTAACTTGTATTATATAATCGTCATTTCAAAGCAGAACAATTTTATATACTTAACTTTTAAGAAATTCCAAAATTCATAATATTAAATAAATTCCTGGTTGATTTGTATCCAGGAAATTGTTGTACATGTGGTATATTTAATTGATCTGTAATGAAGATGAAAATTAATTAATTAGTTTAAGAAAATTATTGTAAATTTAAAATTACTTAGCTGAAAAATTTCCGTGTTTATCCAAAAATTTATATTGACATTACAAACGTCAAATGTAGTTGAATTCTGGTATTTAATTTGTGAGACAATTTCGAAACTTATGATCGACACGACATCTGCGTCGAATTGATTGTACTAAAAAGTTCGAACATAAGTTTCGAAATTGTACGTTCGGTTTTCTATATAAACGACGGAAAATTGTAGACATAAGGTTATTATTATTTGTTGTTTTTTGTAAACAGGTTAAAACGATGTGACGTATCTGCCATCACCTAAACAAAATTGTTTTAAATGTAATTCTAAAATATAAAGGGCTGAAACCTCACGAGGTGATCAGAACTTCGGTCTTTGGTATCTTCAATAATATCATAAAGTTGGTGTGACTGTTTTGACATTATTGATTTCTATTTTAACCAATATATATTTACTTATACAACAACAGCCAAACAGGTCAAAAGCTTCAACATGGGTACAGGCATTCAATTTAAAACGAAAAATCGTATTCTAGAATTTTATACCGAAAGTAGTATAACAAATTATACTGATACTTCTAACCGTTTAACTGACCATATTCCAGAAATTTATCCGAAAACTCATTTTAGAATCCCATTTACAACGCACATATCTAACACAATGATACCCGCGGTTAAGGCATAGTCAAGTTCCATCCTACTTGGCCATATTCCACACATATCAAATATTTCCATTTCCAACACACAAATCAAATTTCATAATAATCGGTTGAGAAATAGACAAGTTCCATCATACTTGGCTATATTCCAGAACTTCATCCAGAAATCGTTTTAAAATCCCAGAACTTCATCCAAAACTCATTTTAGAATCCCATTTCTAATACAAATGTCGAATTTCATCGTAATCGGTTGAGAAATGAGCAAGTTCCATCATACTTTGCCATATTCCAGAACCTCATCCAAAACTCATTTTAGAATCCCATCTCTAACACACAAATCAAATTTCATAATAATCGGTTGATAAATAGACAAGTTCCATCATACTTAGTCATATTCCAGAACTTCTTCCATAGGTTAGGTTAGGTTTGGGTGGCGGTCCACCAGGACCAGGCATAGACACAAAAAGGTCCGTAGCCATACCACAAATTAAAAATTTTTCCTCCAACTCATTGAAACCACTTTGAGCTTGCTATGAAGCGCTGGATACTCCTGACGTCCTTCTCGCTGAGCTCCGCCAGGTCGTTGAAAAGGTGTGCCCCTAGAAAATTCAGTCTGTTTCGTGCCAGACGAGGACAGGTGCAAAGAAGATGAAGTACTGTCTCTTCCTCCTCTTCGTCCTCGCAACTACGACAGTAGTCATGTGAGAAGAAACCAAGTCTACTTGCATGTCTGCCTATGAGACAGTGCCCCGTAATCACTCCAACAACCACACTGATCTGACTCCGCTGAAGTGAGATCAGCTGTTTGGATCTCGCCAAGTTCAACTTTGGCCAGATTTGCCGAGTTATTAACTTCTTCCATAAATCGTTTTAAAATTCCAGAACTTCATTCATAAATCATGTTAGAATCCCATTTCCAATAAAAATGTCGAATTTCATCGTAATCGGTTGAGAAATGGGCAAGTTCCATCCTACTTGGCCATATTCCATAACTTCATCCAAAACTCATTTTAGAATCCCATTTCTAACACACATATTAAATTTCATAATAATCGATTGATAAATAGACAAGTTCCATCATACTTGGCCATATTCCAGAACTTCATCCAGAAATCGTTTTAAAATCCCAGAACTTCATCCGTAAATCATTTTAGAATCCCATTTCCAACACAAATGTTGAATTTCATCGTAATCGGTTGAGAAATAGACAAGTTCCATCATACTTGGCCATATTCCAGAACTTCATCCAGAAATCGTTTTAAAATCCCAGATCTTCATCCATAAATCATTTTAGAATCCCATTTTCAATACAAATGTCGAATTTCATCGCAATCGGTTGAGAAATGGGCAAGTTCCATCCTACTTGGCCATATTCCAGAACTTCATCCAAAACTCATTTTAGAATCCCATTTCTAACACACATATTAAATTTCATAATAATCGATTGATAAATAGACAAGTTCCATCATACTTGGCCATATTCCAGAACTTCATCCAGAAATCGTCTTAAAATCCCAGAACTTCATGCGTAAATCATTTTAGAATCCCATTTCAAACACAAATGTCGAATTTCAACGTAATCGGTTGAGAAATGGGCAAGTTCCATCATACTTGGCCATATTACAGAACTTCAGCCAGAAATCGTTTTAAAATCCCAGAACTTCATCCATAAATCATTTTAGAATCCCATTTCCAATACAAATGTCGAATTTCATCGTAATCGGTTGATAAATAGGCAAGTTCCATCATATAAAAAATTTGTTAACTATTCACCACATCCAAATCCAACCCCAACTCAACTCCAACTCAACTTCAACTCAACGCGCAAATTGACCCCTAATTTAATCTTCAAATCAATTCCCAATTCAATGCCAAATTCAATGCCCAATTCAATAATCAAATAAGCATATATAAAAAAATCGTAAATATTTATAAAAGCAGTTATTTTGGGTCAATTCGTATGGCAGGTACCCCACCCCCTTGACGTACAGTCTCCAAAAGCTTTTCAAATCTCCGCCTTGACCATAGAAACAGATTGGCGAAAAAAAAATTCAAATCGGACAAGCCGTTATCGAGATACCACGGGTCCAGACATCCAGACATCCAGACATCCAGACATCCAGACATCCAGACATCCAGACATCCAGACATCCAGACATCCAGACGTCCAGACAGACGGACGGACATTTTTTTTTTTTTGCATTTTCAGACTCAGGGACTTTCAAAACGTCGAGAAAAGTGGTTTTGGACCAACCAAATTTTTCGTCATTTTTGACAGGATTTCAATACTTTGGTCTTTTTAGACCGAAGTAATTAATTAAAAAAGTGTTTCTTATAAATATAAAATAAATTGTTCTAAATTGTGTATAAAACAAAAGGTCAAAGTTAAGCGTATTATTGTACGTCAGTTTTTTGTGTTGCATACTATATGTTCCATCAGTCGCGAACACTTTATGATTCTTTTTTTTTATGTCTCTAGTTCACAACTTATTATTTTATTATTTAATCTTTAATTTATTTTTATTGATATTACGCGTATTTTAACTATTCACTATATGTATAGAAGTTTTTGGATTTGTTTAGTGGTGGCATTTATTTTTATTTATATTTTTTTTCTATTTGATATTACAATCCCATATGGAACAAGTGTAACCACCATTAAAATGCACGTTTTGTTTCTACCACATTTTTAGTCCAGAGTACTTTTATTTTATTATTATTAATTAAATTTATAAGTTATTATATTAAGATTATGCACAGAATACATTTATTGAACTTATTATTTTTTTTGTTTATTGATTTTTTATATCAAAAAAAAATTTTGGGAACACTCATTTTAATTATAGTTGATAAATCCGTAATCCATTTTCTTCTCGTTTTTGTTTTATAATTTTTATTTTTTTATTTTTTATTCTGCCATTGGTCATCTTTGGACCAAATTCAATTTAACAATCCCCCCATCTCTCGATTTTCGCAAAAAAAAAATTTTTATTATTTTTATTTATGTACTATGGTAATCCTAATTGGCAATTAACCAATTTACATACAGGTAACTTAATTTAAAATTATAGTCTGTGACGTAAAATTTTCTAATGTGTACTTAAAATTGTTTTTTTTTTCTTTCTCAACTTGTGATCGTCACAAATCGTGGGGCAGACCCAGCACCCTAGATAAAGTCTCACAGCCGGGCATTACTTAGATTGATAACAATAGTAAAATTCTGAAATATCATACCCATATACATATAAACAAATTATAACGTTAATTGTTAAATATACCTACATACAAAAGAAATTGAAGTCGCACATCCAATAAGTTCATCTTAAATCTTGGGCATGATAGATATCCAAGTTTTTCCCGTTTAATCCCGTAAGTTCGTACGACACATTCCCCATTTTTCGTAATACAGCAGCTTTGACAAACTTAGGAGCAAATTTAGCACAAAAATGATTCCCTGCATTGCTCTGAATAAAGTTCCGCACAAAAACGGATTGACCCGGAGTGAATTGACGTGGTCTACTACGCAAATTATAATTCGTAACGTTACGCGAATAGGCATTTCGAAGATGGGATAATACCAGTTCTTGTGTATTAGATAAATGATCAACGTTATTTCCAGCAGTGAAATGCCGATCACTCAATAAGTTGAGTTCTCTCATTACACGTTACGACGATTCGTGGCTCACCATATGCTGGCCGAAGGTCAGAAAATATGGAGAAAATCCCGTTGAAGAATGAGTGACATTCCCTAAAGCACATCCAATTTCATTAAGGTAATTGTCCCAGTGTTTATGGTTATCGCCGATATAAGCACGTATAGCCGAGATAATCGTGCGATTAACTCTCTCTGACGCATTAGATTGCGGAGAATACTTTGGCGTGAACTGTTGCACGACCCCATACGATTTTAAGAAATCACCCAGTAAATTCGAACGAAATTGCTTCCTATTATCCGAAATTAAATATTCTGGAACACCAAATATATTAAAAACTTTGGATTTTAAAAACGATACCACGCATTTGGTGGTGGCGTTCCTCAAAGGTTCAATGAGAACAAATTTGGTGTAATGATCTAATAAAATCAACAGATATGTATTTCCATTATTGCTTCTGTTCTGGGATATGGTTCTAAGAAATCTATAAATAATCGCTGAAATGGACCGGCCACTTTTCGATACTTTCCCATTTCAGGCTGGGTAATATAATTTAGAGGTTTCACTGTTTTACAAATCTCACAGCAACGAATATATTCACGGACATCACGGGACATTGAAGGCCAATAAAACTGCCGCTGCAATACTTCCAAAGTTTTTGCAACTCCGTGATGAGCACTTGTAGGCGCATTATGGGCTTGTTTTAAAAGACTTGACACTAAAGGTTCGGGAATAACCAATTTCCAGTGTGAAAGATCAGATAGTTGGTCTTGATCGCCGTTAAGAAGTATACCTACCCTTGAATTCTCGGTAATTGGATTTGATATTTGGGTTTTCCTTTAACGCCCTAATTCTGCCAACATAAATATCATCATTAAATGCCTCATCATCAAGGTCCACATGCAGAGGGGGCAAACTCGCACCACCATCACCGATAACATCAGAGTTTATAAGAGCTTCGAGATGGATTCTGGATAGGGCATCCGGAACGACGTTTAGAGATCCCTTGCGGTACTCAATATTAAAATTGAAGCCTTGTAACTTGAGACTCCATCGCGCGAGTCGTCCGGGCAAATCCCTTTGATCCATTAACCCCCTCTATTAAGTACCACTCTACATATGGCCTGCATTTTTTCAAGCTCATTACCGCGGACAAACACTCGAGCTCGGTTACGCTGTATTTACGCTGGGTAGAGTTAAGTTTATGTGAATAATAAGCGATAGGATACTCCGTACCGTCATCCAAACGCTGAAACAAAACACTCCCGATTCCACAATTTCTGGCATCACATTGGATGTAAAAGTGTTTCGTGAAGTCAGCATTGCGAAGGACAGGTGCCGTTGTTAAGGAGGTTTTCAGCAGATCGAATGCCTGTTGGGCTTCATCATTCCATACCAATTTTTGATTGCGTTTTAAGAGATCAGTAAGAGGAGAGCATATCGTGACAAAGTTACAGATAAATCGATGATACCACCCTGCCATTCCCAGAAATCGTCTTAGCTGTCGGGTGGTTTTGGGAGCTGGATAGTCCGTTATCGAGGTCACCTTTTCCGGATCGACGCGAATGACCCCATTCCCAATCACATGACCAAGGTATCCCGTCTCCTTTAAGACAAACTTGCTTTTCTCGACGTTTATCGTCAAATTAGCAGCTTTGAGTAAACGTGCAACCTATGCAAGTAGCGACAAGTGTTCATCAAGATTTGCTGAAACTACAAGTAAGTCGTCCAGGTAGACGAAAACCCGATCATGTAAATGGTATGGGATCACCCGATGCATCAGTCTGCACATTGTTTGCGATGCATTGCACAGACCGAAAGGTATTACGGTGAATTGGTATAGAGATCGGCCCGAAACAGTGAATGCAGTTTTATCCCTTGATTGTGGATCCAGCGAAATCTGCCAGAAGGCATCTTTAAGATCTATAGGCGAGATGTACTCAGTGTGGTCTAACCTACTAAGCAATCCAGCTATTAGTGGCAATGGATAAGCATCCCTGACAGTGACTGCATTCACCTTCCGTGCGTCAAGACATAGCCGTACCTTACCAGTGCTCTTGCGAACAAGGGTGACGGGTGAAGACCATGAACTCTGACATTCTTCTATAACCCCCAACTCCAACATTCTATCCAACTCCTTATCGATCTCTGCCTGAATCGCGGGTGATACTTGATAGTATCGTTGTTTCCCTGGCACCGCATTCCGAACATCGATGGTATGAGAAGCAAGACTCGTTCTTCCTAAACCATCTTTAGTGGAACATGGGAACATTGCAATTATTTTTTCTAGTTGGTTTTCTTGTTCAGGCAGGAGTACGTGACGATTGCTTGGAATGACAGTAGGCTCTTGTATGTCCAAAGAACTAACTATACAAGGCCTAAGACCAAAATCATCCCAAAAATCCATACCAAGATAAAGCGGTTGTACTAGACCAGGATCTATATGATAACGTATACGCTTTACTGTTCCTTGGTAAGAGACCGGAAGAACAACATGGCCCAGAATGGGTTGTTTTTCGCCACTTGCGGTTTGTAAGAAAGAGGGTAGCTGATGAACTTTTACTTTGCTTTGTTCCAGAAACTGTTCCGAACCATTTCCAAGAACGCTGACATTAGCTCCACTATCTAATAGACCCGAGTAAGGCGTGCCATTGATAAGAACCTGAGCGTAAGGTCGTTTGTCGTCCTGTAAATTAAAAACGGATTCGAAAATCATTTTTCGGATTTGTGTTCGTAAGATCCAGTAACGAATAGATCGACTTGGTTTCGCTTTGTCGTGGACAGTTAAGGTTTGTGTAACCTGATCAGCAGTAGCTTGGGAGGGAAACCCTGAATCATGCCCGGGATTAAATAAATTTGAATGATTGTCTTTTGGAACTAATGTCGGCTCTGGTAGAGCTCGGGACATGTATTGGAAGCTGCTTCCTCTGATTGAGTCCTGGGTGTCTGTGTTGATTGGGCAAAATGAACTCCAGGTTGTTTCATTTGCCTGCGTTGGTTTTCCGTAATTAATGCGTTACAGTTTTACAATTCGGTTTTAATACATTGGGTGCACCGCATCCATAGCAATAAGCTCCCAGCCCAAGACGTGAATCAACCCTAGTAGAACGAGGGTCATAACCTTGTTGTGCTTGCGAATTTGTTGAAAACTTTGGCGGAGGTGAACTGTATCTGGTGAACGCTGATTGACTGACCTCTCGATCGCCTGATATAGCATTAACAACAGGAGGCGCCTGCGAATTCTCACCACTATGGTATGAAGGTTGATAGTTTTGCGGTGCGTTGAAATGATTAGTAAATTCCGAAAGATTCGGAACATCTACAATTTCATGGATAAACTTACGATGCGCTTCATGGTACTGGTTCACTCGCTTCCAGGTATCTTCGATGTCGATACACTGATTAACAAGGTCAGGAGCTGATGATATTTTCCGACCGGCCAATTTTAACTGCAATCCAGGACTCATATTTTGCCGTAATATAAAAAAAATCTCTGAGTCTGGCAATGGTTGATTAAGAGACAAAGTGGCATCTAAGATTTCAGAATAAAAATCCATAAAATGTTCTCTCGGCTTTTGTTTTCTCGCCACAATGGATTGCCGAATTTCAAAATCCGTTTTTCGGTCTTGGAATCTATTACGCATGTCGATCTTCAAATTTCCCCACTGAACGAAACCATTACGTTTCAGGTAGGACCAGTACCATTCCAGTGCGGATTTCCGCAATAAAATGTGTAAATCGTTCACTAACTTCTTCAATGGAATTGTATTAGACCGAGCTAAATGTTCCACACGATATAAAAATCTATCGATGGGTGGGCCGTTGGGTGATCCGTCGAAAAGTACATTCCATTTATGAATGGGTAGCAAGGCCGAATGAAAATTACCAAGATAATTTGGTGATTCCTGTGGTTGATTGAGAGATCTCTGTCTGAATTGGCACTGCAAAATCACCCTGCCGAATATTTTCGTTAGGTGACAAATTAATCTCTGGAGTACTACGAATTAATGCAGGTGATGGATTTGTGTTATCTATAGGTGACTTATTGTTACCTATTGAAATTTTCCAAGCCAGTTCCACGAAGTTGGCCAGCTCTTCTTTCGAAATAGGACTTATCATCTGATTTGAAGTAATCGCAGATATTGCACCGTCTTTAAAATTACGAGAATCAATATTATCAGAACTCATGGGGATCAATGACTTAGATTGTCTTTGGCTAACCTCCGACAACGGGTTGAACTTACTGATCGATGCGCCCGGAAGCGATGGAGCATGTGCTACCGACGACGTACTTGGCTGAACGAGAGGAGACTTTTTAACTTATCTTCACGCTGATCCACCTCAATTTCGCCAATTTCGCTCACTTGGGGCTTGAGTTCTTTTAGTTTGTGGGAACATATTTCAAGTTCCTTTTGAGGAGCTTTGCGAGCAGCGTTGTGAGGTTTATCAGGTGATAATCTGGAACGTGCCGATTCTTCTTGTAGATACTCTCCGAGTATTCTTAGTTGTTCTAACAATGACCCAGAAATTTGGCGTATTACGCATTCTATTTCTAGCTCGTCGATACTTAAACGAGTTGGATCCATTGTGATTAAACGATAAAATATAGAAAAAAAAATTGTTGAATAATGAATTTCTTATAAAACGATATGGGACCTTATGTATGTATATAAAAAAACTTATATAAAAATAAGAATAATTTTAAGAGGAAAAAAAAAATTAGAATTAGAATATAAGTGTATGTATTTTATGGGTCCGGGTCAAAATGCCGCGTTTTAAAATGTCGCGTTTTAAAATATCGCGTCTTAAAATGTCGCGTTTCAAAATGCCGCGAGGTACAAAATGTCGCGTGGTACAAAATGTCGCGTCTTAAAATGTCGCGTTTCAAAATGCCGCGAGGTACAAAATGCCGCGTGGTACAAAATGTCGCGTCTTTAAATGTCGCGTTTCAAAATGCCGCGAGGTACAAAATTTCGCGTGGTACAAAATGTCGCGTCTTAAAATGTCGCGTTTCAAAATGCCGCGAGGTACAAAATTTCGCGTGGTACAAAAAGACGCGTTTTAAAATGTCGCGTTTCACAATGCCGCGACGTACAAAATGTTCAATTTGGATTAAATTGTGTATCTGATATCAACTTCCGATATAAAAGGACTTAACTTTAACATTTTAGTGAAGGAATATTCTAATAAATTTAAACATTTGCGTTCTTTTTCTTAGACGCACTTTATAATTACATAAAATTACATTTATAAATAATTTCCATTCAGTGAAGGAAAATTTTACTATATGTTTAAACACAATTTGCTTGTTTCAAATAATTTTTATTAAATTATTTATTATATCACATCATATTGTGTTGATTTATAAGGGATTTTTCAAAACGCGTCATTTTAAAACGCATTATTTTAAAACGCGTCATTTTGTACCACGCGACATTATGTACCACGCGGCATTTTGAAACGCGACAATTTAAAACGCGACATTTTGTACCACGCGACATTTTTTACCTCGCTGCATTTTGAAACGCGACATTTTAAAACGCGACATTTTGTACCACGCGACATTTTGTACCTCGCGGCATTTTGAAACGCGACATTTTAAAACGCGACATTTTGTACCACGCGGCATTTTGAAACGCGGTATTTTAAAACGCGACATTTTAAAACGCGGCATTATGAACGGTTTCCGTATTTTATGTATATGTTTGTATATCAGAATATTAAATAAATGTTCCATTGGTGATGAACGCAGAAATCTCGAAACCTATACGTTGACTAATAAAATTGGTCGAAAGAAATTAACTATATAAAAAAAACGAAATGTATAACCTACAATTTTCTCCTCAAGCAACTATGTCACAAATCAAACAGCCTGTTTACTAGCTGGTATAGATGCTACGTGGAAAAAAATCGGAGATTATAATATCAATAACTCAGGCAATATACTAACACAAATAAATCTAATTTCCAATATACATATTTGGAATAAAGCGTAAAGCAGAAAATTTGTGCGAATATTAAACTGAGTGCCACAAAAAAAAATATTAAAGCTGGTTTCAACATATTGAATCAAAATAAACATTTTAAACAAAAAAAGGGATCAATATGAACATACACAACTTCAAAATTATTAATAAACTATATTTAAATGAATTATGACAGAAATTTTGAAATTAATTCAATATTGAAAGGTACGAACCAAACAACGAAATCAAAATAGCCACTAGGGTAGAATAATTGCGAGGTACATATCAATATCCAACTCATACGGAAAATTTACTAAACAAAAAAAATCCAGTATGACGTATTAAAATAATAAAAGAAAATTTATGAATTTATATCGTTTGTATTGTAATACCACACTTGGGCGCCACTGTAACAACTTTCGAAGAAAATCAAAGTTTGAGTTTTTCGTCGAAAGCTACCACAGACTCTGGTGGTTAACAAGACCGCATTCTCAAGCTCTCCTGTGGTCCAGGAAAAAACCCCCCCGATCCACTGAAACCTGTCTGTGGTAGCTTTCGATGAAAAACTCAAACTTTCGATGCAAATGAGACACATATTCTCAATAAGTAAATTCCTTTCTTGGGTCTGCCTGTAAACCTTGGCAGACAGTACAATGTACTGGCAGTATCGTACTCCAGTAACATTCGTGCATGATATTGATAACGTTTGGTCGGAGTTATTTTGGGATAACCACACGGACATAATCTGTATGCAGCAACAACGTACCCTTAAGGACTGTGCAAGTACACCTTCTGCGAAAATATAGTATAACATCTTCTTCAATCTCATAACCCCTTGGCCAACCACATTGTACGTAGTGTAACGCACTGCTTAAGATCGGATCTTGTGTTTTTACTTCTCGAATAACTGTTGCGTCTACTGGGAACACGTTTAATTGCCCATGTATCTGATCATTAATCTGGAGGCATCCATCTTTTCCTCGGTCGATGATTCCATCCGGGCCACACGGAAATCGGGATGGTGCGTTGACATTCCCATGCTTGGATGTTAGCTTATACTTAATCGTGAAATTATAAGCCATTAATTTGATTAACCACCGTTGCAATCTGTGTTGGGATTTGTTTTCGTGGATGAAAAATTGGCATTAATAATTAATGATCATTAAAAAGCTCGAAATGCCTGACATAGGGGTACTGATTAAATTTCATAGAGCCAACAATAATCGACAAAGCTTCGTTTTCAATTTGGCTGTATGCCTTTTGATAATCTGCTAATTTATTTGAAGCGAACGCTATTGAATCCTCTTTTCGAGCACAAAATAGAAGTGATGCAGTAAGCAGATCAGTATAGGGTGGCAAAGAAAGAGATCGGTATTGCCATACGGGCTAGTAAGTTTCGATGTTAGCGGGATATTTGCCATGAGGTGGATGATGATCCGTGGGGCAAAGGTTACAAGTTGGTCACGGTAGACTGGGTTCCAAAAACTTATGCAACTCGATGGATGCAGTGGTGATGCGAAACATAGTCAATGCACTGTTCCCAACTCATGCTTTAAGGACAGAAGAGGATACTCCAGAGCAGGTTGGCCTCGTCCCCGCATTCACAGGGCAGGAGCTGACAGATGTGGTGGCATTCTTAAAAAACAAGAAGGCCCAGAACCCTATGGCATTCCCGGGGTGGTACTGAAGGTTGTGACCGGGGGTTGCCCACAGCTGCTGCTCACATTACATAATATTTGTCTAGTAGCGGTAGTATTTCCTACATGCTTGAAGATGGCTAGACTTGCGTTGATCAAGACAGGTTAGGGAGGGAATCCTGACTCTCCGTCGAATTATAGGCCTCTTTGTATAATTGACACGATGGGGAAACTGTTGGAGAAACTACTGAAGATAAGGCTGGACTCAGCCATAAGACCTGCGGGTGGTCTTTCTCCAAGGCAGCATGGCTTCCAGAAAGGTCACTCATCAATCAATGCCATTATGGACCATAGTAACCAGCACAGTTGCTCGAGCGGCGAGAGCGGGCCACCAGGCGAGACCGTTGGTGTTCCTCGTTACTCTTGATGTTAGGAGCGCCTTTAATTCAGCGAGATGGGTGGACACACTAGGGGCGCTACGGTGGTAATTTAATGTTCCGAATTACCTATTGACGGTGATATATGACTACCTGGGGGACAGGAGATTAGTGTATGAGACGGCAAGTGGAGTTGAAAGGAAGGAGATTACTGCCGAAGTGGCACAAGGTTCGATTCTTAGTCTAGATTTGTGGAACGTATTGTACGACGGCTTGCTCCGGCTTGAAATGGCAGACGATGTATCCTTGGTCGGTTATGCGGACGACATCGCCGTGGTAATAATGGCTGGAGGTGCTGAGCTGGCCCAGTTTAGGATCAACCAGGTGATGAGGAGAATAAACGCCTGGATCGAAGGTCACGAGGTGAAATTGGCAATACCTAAGACGGAGATTGCTATGCTTACCAAGAGCAGGATACTTATTATTATTCCCATGACGATGGGTACGGAGGTGATTTATACGAGTGGAGCAGCAAGATACTTGGGAGTCACACTGGCTAATCGTCTAAGCTATGGGGAGTACATCCGAAAGGTCTGTGAGCGGGCGGTGGTAGTTACTGCGTCTTTGGGGACACTAATGGCCAATGTGTGGGGACCACGTTCTAGTAGGCGAAAGGTCCTTATGTCAGTGGTGCAGTCGATCCTCTTATATAGGGCAGTGATTTGGGCTGGCGCTATTAACCTTAAAAAGTATCGGACGCGAATACTATCGACTCAGAGGAAAGGGGCACTGAGAATAGCGTGCACCTATAGGACGATATTCAATGTTGCCGCTTTGGCTGTTGCCGGAGTAATACCGATCGACTTATTGGAACAGGTGTGGCGGGAGATATATCTGTGAAGCGCGGATACAGGGAGGAAGAAGGCTGTAATTGGAGCTAGGGTCGAGGCAATGGAGGCGTGGCAGAGTAGATGGGAGACGACGGATAAGGGCCGATGGACATTCAGACTGATCAGGGTCCTTCGTCCATGGATTAACAGAGGGCATGGTGAGGCAAATTTTTGCGTGTTCCAGTTCTTGACGGGACATGGGTACTTCAGGACCTACCTCCACAGAATGGGAAAGCTGAGGTCCCCTCAGTGTTTGTACTGCCCGGAGGAGCGGGCCTATGTGTGTCATATTTCCTTCAGGTGCGATGGATTCTCGATGGAATGGAGACTACTAACTTCATTAGTCGGGGATCCCCGACAAACAATTTAAAGATTTGTGTCCAAAAAATAACCGAACTATACCTGACGATCAAGTCGGTGATTGTTCGACTGCTGTACCGCGAAATACCTTATTTCTGGAACACCTTGGTCAGGTAAAATTTTCGAACGAGGACCGATTCAGATATTTTACGGTCCTTTTGTTCCGTATTGCGGTTAACCTCAGGCTGATGTAGGGTTCCGTTAATTTGTGGACCAATCCATCAGTAAATTATCGGTCAAAATAGAAGTGAAAAAACGGTCATAATTAAAAAATTTACGGTAATTAATCAGTCTCTTTATGAGAAATATTCGGTTAATTTTGGGCGTTTTATGGACTAAATCACCAGCAAATATTGTGCGATCATAGGTAATTATAGAGTGAAATTGTGGGTAGTATTGAGGTGGTTTCAGAGAATTATTTGGCCTTCTTAACGGTGTAGGTTTTGCACGTATTTCGGGGGATAAACGGTTATTACGTGTGAATTATTTTAGTATCAATGTCTGGTATTTTTCCCATATACATATTTTGTTTGTTTAATTTTGGGTTTTTAAGAAATACCATTAAGGATAGATGTAGATGCATGCTAAAATTTACCTTTAATATACCCATAACCAGAAAAGAAAACCAAGCAAATATCACAAAGTGAAATATTTCATTTGTTAAACTCGAGTTTTTTTTAAATTCGAAAAAAAATAAACCAACAATTTTAAATAATGAAACTGAATTTGCAGCACTGCAACCTGTCAATTATATCCATACTTTCACCTCTAGGACATAAGACACAACGATACAGCAGGGAATTAGTTCGCCGAATATTTAATGACAATTTAGACCGTAAAACGGGGTAAATTATTATTATTATTTTGAAAAATATTGAAGAAAATTTGCACAACCAAAACATCAGCATAGATAGTATCAATTTTTTAATCTTGAATATAAAATTTAGTGTTTATTTAAATTTCTTTAATATCCTAAACACAACAAATGTATATTAGGTACATACAAAATTATAAAAGTATCGAAACATTTCATTGAAAACAATATTATAATGTACTATTGAAAGCAAAATAATAATAATACCAACGGTTTAAAAGTTTTTATCAAAAACAAGTAAAATTCATAGTAGTGAAATCCATGTTTAGGAAATCCCTATTTAAAAAAAATCAAAATTCTTTGTAGGTAAATGCTGCATACAAATTCATAAGTACAAAAGCATCGAATAACATCAACTAAACTTTGTTTTTATGGCTTTTATTGACCGCTGATCTTTTTAAATATTCTTGTACAGCTTTTTTTATATCGACGTGGCTTATTTGGTGGTCCCTAGCCATATAATTCACGACTAGTTCCATTAAATTCAATATGAGGCTGTGCTCTGCGAAAATGAGTTTGGTTATTTCTGGAAAATTAAAATAAATAAATTAGAATAAATATTTTTTAAAATAAACAATGCCTTACTTTTCTCAAGACCTGCTTGACCTGACCAGGAATATTTTCGAAGCAAGTTGTTGTCGAATAAATGCTCAAAAATGTATTTTATAGTTTTATTTACAGATGGAGACTTAAATTTGAAAAGTCTTACAACCTATGATGAATACAAATTTTCTAATTATCATTTAATCTTGAAAAAATAAACAATACTGAAAATCATAAAAAGGGTACTTTCAAGAATTCAGTCGGCTGAACAGATTTTGCAGCATTTCGTTCAAATAAATATTATTTCTGCAGCAAAATTCTTGTCAACAAAATCAAATTTACGAATGCAGCCATATAACGCAGTTTTTCCAGTCTTTTTAAACCGCCTCCAATGATGCAATATCGATTGCGATCTCTGGTACCGACTGCAATAATGACTGCAATAGCTGATCAGTTGCTAAATTCTTGAAAGCACCCTTGTTTAGTGTTAGCAAGTTTTCAATTAAAAATTATTTGTCTCAAGGAACTTAAACACAAATGGAATTCATTTATGGTGTTGTATATTCTAGCAGATTTACTGGAATCCCATTATATACAAGTAAAATTTCGCTCGTTTTATGTCTCACTGGATTAATTATATTATTAAACCAAATTAAAAAAAATACTTACCATTTGATCCATAAAATGTTGGTTGATTAACTGACCCTCGAATAATTTTAATTGTTCAACAGTTTGGAAAGGTACTTCTGGATAGAAGAATTCGTTATCCTTCGCAATAGGTAAATTTTTTGTTTTATTTAAAGAACATGTTAATCCAGTTAAACATTCTTCCATTTGTTTTTGATGTTCCGATAACTTTTTTATTTTCTTTTGAATATTATTAGTTGATTGCTGTAATACATCAATCTTATCCGACAGTTGGCATAAAGCGCGTTTAAGGGAACTTGATGCAGCTTTATTTTGTTTTTTTATTATTTTTATAAGATGACTGCAGTTTTGACATGACTCGTCAATTTTCCATTCCTCATTAATTTGGTTATTTTCAAAAGCTAAAAATAAATAATAATAATTGGTTATTAACAACATCAACGTTAAAGATAAATAAATTAATTGAATTATTATGATAAATAATTTTGTTAGTTAGTTTCAGTTTCACTATGCAAAGATCTATTTACTTGAATTATGAGTATTAACGATTTATTTAATTAACTTAAACTATTCACCTTCTTCACAATTATCCACATTGATTGTGCTACTTAATGGTAATGGTTTAGAAGATGCGCATGATTCTGAATATGTATATAGTCTGGGAGATCGGCACAGTTCCGTAGAAGATGATGCTAGTGTTTGTTTAGATAATATTGGTGGCAGATTTACCGATGCTTGTGAATTTTCTGTTGCCTCTGGAATTGAAGATAATGGAACTGGAGTTGGCGGTTCTTGTACATCTGAAAGTTAATATTATACAGATACATATAGAAATTGGCCATTCAGTCTTTATATTAATCTTACTAGAAGTAGAAATAATTTCCTCCACCGAAAATTTCACTAGATTTGGTATTTTATTACATTCAACATCATTTAATACCAGCGTTGTATTATTTATATCATTCCGGATACCTGTAATTAAATATTTGGTTTATTAATTGATTCAATCAACATCAGTTTTTATATATTTTACCTGTAGTGTTAAAAACAATCTTGTTAGCGGTAACATTCGTCGAACATTCCAATAGGGCAGGTGGTTCATTTGTTACACTAAGATCGAATTCTTCAGTGAAATTTACCTGAAATTCGGCCTCTTTTAAATTGATAAATTCAGATTCAGAATTTGAACATATTTCATAGAATTTTTCCGCTTTTCTAGAATCCAAAAATGTCGCAATATTTTTCTTTAAAATTTTACATTTATGTTTTTGCCAAGCAGGATCTAAATTCATTTTGTGTTTTATAGCTTTATGATAATTATCTGGCCAGAACACGATGTCGGACATAATCCACGATGAAAGTACTGAAGCAACTTCCTTTCTTCCGTTTATATTTGTAGTTTCTATAACCGAATACATTGCGGCTGATAAAAAGTTATAAAATTAAGTATTAGTTCAAATTAAAAGTAAAACCATTAAGAAAAATAAGTAAGCGTCAAAACCAAAGTCCAACAGAAACCCTGTTAAACTAAGAAAATGCAAATATAAAGCTGAAATAGGTGTATACGTTACAATAAGCAAGATTAGTTAAACTAAAGTAGATATACTATTACTCTACAAATAATTATAGTATTATGAGACACTTTTTAGGTGTCATGTCGTATAATATGTTTAGTAAATTCACGAACCTGGGAATTAACCATCCAAATCAGATTGATAAATATCAAATTTACTTGACGGAACTCGAGTTTTATAAAAGTCAACTGGATCTCAAATTCCAAATCCATTAATAAATGGTTCATTGTTTATAATTTCTAAATGTTGAAATTTAATAATTAATTTATTTTTAGTTAATATCCATTGGTTTCTTTTTCCGTTGTCTATTTCAAAATTTTTATAAATTATTTTTTGGTACATGATTTTTCCATCTATATTTTTAATTTTCTTCTTGAAAATGGGGTGTTCAACATTACTTTCAGTTAGGTCCATCATTTTAAATTTATTACGCTCAAACATACGGTTACAGATTTGTGCTAGTGGCTGATTTGATTTGCGAAGAAGGCGTTTAATTACATACATGTAACTTTCAAACTCAAATGCTCAAGTGTTCCGAATTCCCTGACATCTTCTGCTATATGCGTTAAACAATGCATGTTATAAATAATATGATGTCTTCCATATAACCGAGCTATGCCCTTAACAAATTCTTGTATCATAGATGCTGCAATTTCGGTTTTATTAAGAGCAAACCGTTTGTCGCATAATAATAATATTGCAGTATGAAGTAGCATAAAATGGGTATATTTTGCTGTCTATAATATATCCTTTAATACAAATGGTCCAGAGTACAATACAAATACTCTAAATTCCGAAGCTTTAAAATATGATAATTCGGAAAGTGGCCTAATTTTTCGTTGGAATTCTAAGGGCTGTGTTTCCGATATTTTTTTTAGTTTTTCTGATATTTTTTTGATTTCCCAGTTTGATAATAGTGATTTCGTATCACCGCCAACCCACATTTTCATAATTTTTTTCACGACTCCTAAACAAACCAGATGCATATAATCTAAAGGAAAATGTTTTATCATATCGATATCCAACTCTTCAAGAATCGATGAGTAATTATGATGATTTTCATCTCTTCGACTTCTGAAGGATTCATCAGTCCGCCTCCTAATGGTTTCATTTATTGGATAAGTCATCCGGTTTTTAACATAATCACCCTCTACAGTACACTTTGGGCAGCCAAAATATGCGCAATGTGACTTTATTCCTAAAATACTCGATCTCGCTGGTGCGTCACAAATAAAAGCTCTTATTTTAATTAATATTTTTTGATTTTCAAACGAATATCCTTCAGAAGTCAACATTTTTAGCTCTTCAACAAATGGCCTTAATAGTTCGTTAAAGTCATTTGGTTTATGGTAACCGTGAAATATGCTTACTAGAAAAATTGGTCTATTTTTGATATTACAAGCTCTTGCCAATGTAGTCCAAAAGCAACTTTGATCACTTTTTGTGATGGGTACGCCATCGATATTAATGTCAAATATTATTTCCTTTGGAATATAATTTATAGCAGAAGTTATTTGCTCTAAGGCGGGCAAAAATCCAGTATAAACATATTTACCGCCAGAACACTCTATACAGTCTCTTGTTGTTGGAGTCTTTAAAAGTGTTCTACTGTCCGTTGGAATGTTATTAAATCCATTTTTCTTTAAAAATACTAAAAGTTTATTGATAGCATTTGCTTTTATATTAAATTCACTGGCCCATCCTTGAAGAAACTCAATGACATTTTCATGTTTTATCTCATTTTCATTAACATCATCGACATCAGATAATGTTTCTTCAAGATCACTAACTTCCTCTTCTTCGTCATCACAAGAATGCTTCGGAAGATTTATATTAATTTCATTTGAAGTGCCACTTTCACTTGCCAGTACACTTCGTCTACTGCTGTTTATCGATGAGAAGCGTCGTTTAATTGATTGCTTCGATAAATTATGTAACTGCTTATATTTTGGCATTATAATCTGCATTTCGATAATTAAAAGGAATGTAAGAATTTAATTATTGATTACACTGCAATAACGTCGACAATCATTTTCAAATATGAGGTAAAACTAAGCCAAACTTACAAATACTTTTCACAAATTAATTAATTTCTAAAGAATTTACGATAAAGAGTTACAAATAAAAAATATTTGTAATAATAAATTTCTGCTAAACGATTAAGGTTATAAGAAAAAAAACATATTTTCACATGTGTAGGTATAATTAAGACAAATTCACCGAAAGCTAACCGGGTATAAGTAAGATAAATAACAAAAACTAACCAGGTATAATTAAGATAATTTCACCGAAAACTAACCGGGTATATGTAAGATTCATTCACCGAAAACTAACCAAAACACGTGTTAGACGATGTGATTTGCAAACACTTTTCCCAGAATGTCTAGTACTTTTTATATTATTTCATATTTTATTAATATTAAATTTATGACAAAAAAAAATTAACACTTACCTTGATTATCAATAATTATGTATAATATTTTTAAAATAAAAATATTTAATAACTGCGTATTAAGTTATACCTGCGTATTAAATTACTTGTTTCTACTAATAACTTCTAAACGAAACTAGTCATGAAATTATACTAAAATTATAATAAATGTGGCTCTGCACACTTCCAGACACAGTTTTTGTGAATTTTATTTTATTTTATTCACACACACATATAACCAAAATCATTTTAACTTTTTTTTGAACTCGTGCTGGTTTCGTTTATGAATTCGTACTTTATTTTCTAAAATTTTTACCCGAGCGTCGGGTAAAATGAGACCGATGCAGCTCATACGGTGAGAAATTGTTTGTCGGGGGAGGTAACGCCGGACACAGTGGTGGAGGTAATGCATCAGTCGATAGATTCATAGAGGGCAGTAGCATATTACGTAGAGGCAACATTGCGACGGAAGAGGGAACAGGGTTGCTTAGCGGATCCATAGGAGGCAATAGGGGGACGAGGGATATAAGCAGTGCGGGCCAGACCGAAGTAATACGGAAGCGGTTCGTGTTTGCGTTTTTCGTGGACTGTAGGTGATTTTTTAGTGAGTCGAGTCTCACACTGTTGGGCGGAGTATTAACAAACGTATATTTTAAAAAAATGGCTTTCGGATAGTAGGAAAATGTCGATTTCTGAATTTAAAGATATTTCTAATTCTGGAATATGTTGCATTAGCCCATTCGCATTCCAGATTGCTATTCTGAAAGTTACGTTCTTACCTTATATTTTTTATCGGATTGCGTTGTGGGGGTTGCATTTTCTTCAGTTGATCAAACATAATGTTGTTCAGATTATTTGGTCATCTAGCCGCTTTGTAATAGCTTCGATGCTATTCATAATGTTCTCCATAATTCGATTATTTTCAGAGCCCATATATTTGGTTGAACCCGAGCCTTTCACTACCTGAGCAAATGTTCTACGTTGCCCTGCGTTGCCTGGTTTTGGATTTTGATCCATCTGATTTGATGGTTGAATCCTTCGAATTTCATGATTTTGCGATTGATTTCGTGATTTATCTCTTAAGTTTTGTAGTTGTTTAGAACTCTCACAGCAACGTTAATTTACCGGCTGTTGACCCTTACAATTTGTACACTTGGCTGGCACATCTCTCCCTATTGTACATACCTGGGTAATATGTTTACCTGAGCATTTTACGCATCTCAGATCCCGGCTGCAATTTCTTTAGGTGTGATTAAATCCCTAACATTTCTTGCATTGGGGTATGCGTATAGTGGTTCTCCTCATTGGTTGAATTTTTACTTTAATGTGAAGAATTGGTCGAGCTTCTTTGTCCTCATAGGTACCCCACTGATACTTTTCAGCATTCAGCTTCATAGATATGGTTCTATAGGAATCTGAGTCCAGAGTATTAATTTTCCAAACGTCATTGTTTAGCGCTGTTACCTTATACTCTTTATGAGAAATCGATTTCATCAGTGACTGAATTTTTGGGTAACTGGTAACGCCCACAATATTTATTGGTGGGGGTGGTTTTTCTTGGTTGATTTACTAGCTTTTGGTTGATTGACCTCGGGTTGGACCACTTTCGATTCGGTATTTGTAGTTACACTATGTACCATTTAGTTGTTCAACCTCAGATGATGATTCAGATTTTCTTTTCTTACCCTTCCTGGACAGTTTTTTCTTTAGGATCCAGTCCATCTCCCTTTCTAATTCATCCTCATTAGTGAAATAGTTTAATTGCTCTGGTTTAATACTCTCTAATTCGCTATGTTCTTTAGCATCCCGATTCATTTTTACTTCGGTCTAAACAGACCAAAGTATTGAAATCCTGTCAAAAATGAGCAAAAATTTGGTTGGTCCAAAACCACTTTTCTCGACGTTTTGACAGTCCCTGAGTGTGAAAATGCAAAAAAAAAATGTCCGTCCGTCTGTCTGTGTGTCTGTGTGTCTGGACCCATGGTATCTCGAGAACGGCTTGTCCGATTTGGATTTTTTTTTTGCCAATCTGTTTCTATGGTCAAGGCGGAGATTTGAAAAGCTTTTGGAGACTGTACGGTAAGGGTTTGGGGTACCTGCCATACGAATTGACCCAAAATACCTGCTTTTATAACTATTTACGATTTTTTTATATATGCTGGTTTGATTATTGAATTGGGCATTGAATTTGGAATTGATTTGATGACTAAGTTAGGGGTCAATTGGCGGGTTGAGTTGAAGTTGAATTGGAGTTGAGTTGGAGTTGAGTTGGGGTAGATAACAAATTGTTTATATGATAGAACTTGCCTATTTATCAACCGATTATTATGAAATTTGACATGTGTGTTGGAAATGGGATTCTAAAATGATTTTTGGATAAAGTTCTGGAATATGGCCGGTTATACGGTTAGAAATATCAGTATAATTTTGTAAACTACTTTCAATATAAAGTTCTAGAATACGATTTTTCGTGTTAAATTGGATGCTTGTACTCATGTTACTGAAGCTATTTCACTGGATCCAGCTGCTCGCATTGTAAAATTTCCGCTGGCATCACTTCTGTCATGCAATATTTGGCCCTCCCAAGAATTCATAGGGCTGACTGGATTACCACCTAGGGTAATAAATGTCTCTGGTTTGTGCATTGCATATAGTCTTGTTGGTGATCTTGACATTATGGAAATGGGTCTTCTTCCAAATCGGTTTTCAGAGTTCATCACCTCTGAGTTATTGCGGTTATTGGATATGAACGACTGGAATCCCACTTGCTCACCCCTCAAAGTCGCCAGCACTGGGTATCCTTTTCCCTGCGCCGTAATGTTCGCTTGATTCGAGTCCCCCGAAGTGGTTATTATATTCAGGGAACCACCATTAGCTAGTTTTGGCCCACGAATGGTATTTTATTTCTAATCACTCGCCGACAAGTCGGTTCGGGATTCTAGGAACTCCACACGGGACAAATATTTATGAAAATTTTTCAAAAATCATAATTAAGAATTTGTACAGTTTTCATTTAAAAATTTGGCTTAGGGAAAAAAGGGATTTCCCATATGTTTTGTGTGTTTTACTACGAAAAGTTTGCTTTTTTTCTTGTTCCTAATTTTCTTAAAAAAGCTTGGGTTTTTAGATTATGGCTTTGCATAATCAAGGTTGCTTTGATATTTTCCGAGCAATTCAAACATAATATAAAAGTTCCAATATAATCAACAAACAAAAACAATAACGATTAACTTGTTTGATAATAGACAGACCGAAAATACAAATCCCTTTAATTACATACAAAAACTTTTTATTAAATTAAAAAACCTGTCAATTGAATAAAAACGACAATTTAAACAGTTAACCCTAAATTTCAATCAAAATTTCATAAAACCCGCATTCATTTAAACGAAATTTCAAAACGATTCATTAGAAATTTGTACATCAATAAAATTTGGCATTGACACATTCCTTTACTATCCTAAATTACATAAATTTAAATTTTAAATTTTACCAGCACTATTGGTACACAGCAGTTAAATCTTGGGTACCGTATTTATACAAATGGAATATAATAACTAAATATAAGTCAATCGAATCAATTATCAGCTTGTTCGAATATCAAAAATTAAAAATGTTAATTTTTAACCCTTTTTTTCGTTTATTGTATATATATTTTAAAACTAATTTGCATATAATTATGTATTGACAAAGTTAAATCAAATCATAAAAAAAATTCCCATACTCTATACTACACTGTGTCTTACACTAATTCAATTTAAGATTCAAATATTATAAATCCCTTTTTGTTATTTCGTAATACAAATCGGCGCGATTTATTCAAAAATAAAAATTGCATCGAGGAATATAATCATGTCGGTACGTATATAGGAAGGATGAAAGCATCCCTAATTTTTTTTTTTTTTTTTTTTTTTGAGAGTAAAATTTCGACAGTTAGTTTTTTTTTGGTACATAAGATGTTTTGAATTATTAGAAAACATAAATGGTTGGAAAATACAATAAATGTTTTGAATGAGACCCTTCAAAAATATATAAATATGATATTGAATTTTTTTTTATGTCGAAACAGAAGCTGAAGCAAAAAAAATGTATGGTTAGGCTGCGTTGTGTGTGTGTAAGCCTGTGCATGAGAGATGAAAATACAAAAAAATTGAAAAAAAAGTAATTTGCATATTAAAACTTTTTTTTTTTTTTTTTTGAAATAGGAAATAAATTTAAAATTTTATGTTTTGAAATTGATTATAAAATATATTTTTTATTTACAATTTTTTTTTATATTTTTTTATTTATGATATAGATTTGATTTAACGGATAAATATGTTTTGAATGGGAAATGGGATGGTGGAAGATGAAGAAGAAAATAAGAAGAGCGCGGAATAAAAAAATAGTGGTAATAAAAATATGAAAAAGAATTTAAATGTGAGTATTGAAAAATATGGAACAGCATATCTACATTTACATATTATAGTATAGGATTTACTGTAATGTTGTAGACATTTTAATTTATATCGGATTTATGTAAACAATTATATATATGAGTAGGTTGTGTGTGTATGCATTTCGGATTAAGTTGTGATGCCGCATAAAAAAATTAAATATGCAATATAACATGTCGCATCGGAATTTTCAAATTGACAGTTAAAAAAAATAACGGGCGTGAGTTCACGATTCATATGTAACAGATTTTTATATGCCGGACGCATACGAGAGTTGTCTGAAAAGTTTCCGACGTCAACATGGAGATGTCAGCACTCTTTATCAACAGTGTGGTAATGTATTTACGCATGGGTTAAAAGGTACTCTCCAAAATTTCAGCCATTTTGGACGCGTAGTGGTTGTTTGACAATCGTTTGAGTAAATCGATGTGAGTGTTTTGTGTGACATGGAGAAAAACTAGTTGGATGCTGTATGCGAGGACTCTGCACCATCATTTAACACGTTGAAATTTTAGGCAGCTGAAAACGTGACCGTCACAAGCTTGGGTGACGTGAACGTTCTAGACGTCTAAAAACTGCATCCACTTCATGGAGTTGTCTGTTTATTTAATTTATTTATTTATTTACGATTCTCTCAAGGCTGACATATGGATTGAAATCCAATTAAATGCCAGTTTATGTGGTACAAAATATAAATCAAATCAAAAATTATTGGAATAAAATAGAAAAAAAAAGTTTAACACACATGGATAATAATAATAATAAATACATTTGAAAAATAATCGGCATTTAGATAGCTTTGAAATAATTATTATAGAAACCAATTAATATCTCAAAAACATTTCTCTTAAAACTGATAAATGAAGCTGAAAATAGGTCAAAACCCACCGAAGATAGCATTATGTTGCGTTTGCATGCGCACCAATGTTGCGTGGTTTCTTAAATTAGTTTTATACGTTTTAAGTTTAAAATATGTAGGTTTTCTAAAGGAGTATAGGTCACATGGTCGACAACCATTTCGCCGACAGGCCATATCGCCGACAACTACATCGCCGACAAGACATATGGCCGACACAACCACATTGCCGACAGGACAGATGGCCGACACACCACATAGCCGACAGGACAGATGGCCGACACACCACATCGCCGACAGGACAAATGGGCGAAAACAACTTCACCGACAAGACAGATCGCCGCCACAACCACATCGCCGACAGGACAGATGGCCGACACACCACATCGCCAACAGGACAGATGGCCGACAAACATTTCGCCGACAGGCCATATCGCCGACAACTACATTGTCGGCAAGACATATGGCCGACACAACCACATCGCCGACAAGACAGATCGCCTACACAACCACATCACCGTCAGGACAGATGGCCGACACACCACATCGCCGACAGGAGAGATGGCCAACACACAACATCACTGACAGGACAGATGGCTGACAACTACATCGCCGACAAGACAGATGACCGACACAACCACATCGCCGACAGGATATATGGCCGACACACCACATCGCTAACAGGACAGATTTTTCAAAAACTACATCGCCAACGGGAACAGACTATTTTAATGAGTTGGCCATGTATCACTGTGTTTCAAAAGACTGTTTACAAAATATCGTTTCTAAAATCTTTTCTCCAAAATCTTGTCACCATAAATCTTTTTGGAGAAAATCTTGTTTCTCAAAATCTTGTTTTCAAAATACTGTTTATTTATGTTAATAATGTTTGATGTTCTTAAATGCCTGCTCATGTGAAAAATGAACTTAAAATAAGAGACATAGAAAAACTGCGTTGGGTATGTAATCTTGCATTACAAAATTTTGCCTTCCAAATATTGCAATTACAAAATATTGCAATTATAAAATACTGCAATACAAAGTCTTGCATAAAATTTTCCCGTACATTTTTTCTCTATTCTGATGGAAATAAATTGAAGAAAAATGACATCAGCTAATTTAACTTGGAATTGTAGAGGCTAACGGCTTCGGTAACTCTCACGGGCACGCGGGAGGTCGCTGTGCTCCCTCCCGCTAAGCCCTCCGAGGGGCTTTAGATTTGAAGTTCGGGGGATGTAGGAGCCAGGATCAGCAAACATGTCGCACTGCGTGCCGCACGTAGGAGCGGATTATATAGAATCTATTAATGACACCTACTAAAAAGGAAAATAATTGCACTATTTTGTTATGCAAGATTTTGTAGTTGCAACATTTTGTAATTGCAACATTTTGTAGCTGCAAGATTAATAAAAAAAAGCAATAACAAAATATTGCAACATTTTGAAATGCAATATTTTATATCGATCCCAGAAAAACTATTTCACTAAATATTCATTATTTCACTATAAAATAATCGAAATAATTATTTCGGAAAACAAAATTTTAAAAAACAAGATTTTGTCTTGCAGGCAAATCCCCCGATCCCTTTTTGAACGGAAAAAAAATTCGGCATGTCAACCATTTCGAATAATTTTCAGTGATCGAAATAAAAATATTAATTAATATTATCTGTCCTGTCGAAGATTTGGCTCTGTCGGCCAACTGTCCTGTCGGCGATGTGGTGTGTCGGCCATGTGTCCTCTGGGCGATGTTGTTGTCGCCCATCTGTCCTGTCTAACCTTCATTGATAATATGGATGCCAAATACAAGAAGCAAATTCTAGAATTGGTCTAACTAAATAATTGTAGAGGAATAATATACACTTAGAATCTGTGAATTGAGAACATGTTCTTTTAAGAAACCCTAGCATTCTCATTCCCATAGACATAATTTCATATGAACATGATACTCAAATAAGAACCGGTTGTCAACTAAAACACCTAAATCATTTCCGTAATCTTTAGTGGCTAAACTGTGACAATTGACTGAATATGTAAAGCTAGAATATACGCATCTTGATTTGATTTTAAGAGCCAAGCACTTAGATACATTAAAGGATATGTCGTTCTCTAAACACCAAATAGATAAGCACCTCAACTCGTTTTGAAGAGTATAACAATCATCCAAAGATTTTATAGAATTAAATAATTTCAAATCAATTTCAAATCATTTGCAGATTTCTAATAATTTGGAAAAATGCATTCCGTTAACGATTTATTAAACAATACGATTAGTGGCTTATAGATTGTATTAGAAACATTCTTGAAAAATATTGCAGGTAGTTTATCTCTGCCACTGCCTTTACGAGAACCTAACTCATTATCGAAAAAAAAATATCGGAACAAAAATGTGGATGTACTTTTGTCGCAATCTAATAATATATCTATCAAAAATATCGCAGCATAAATATTTCAAGACAAAAATATTTTCACTCGTAATACAACTAGTGCTCAATTATTATCGATAATTTTGATACGAGTGCGCAGCACGAGTTGAATTATCTGCGTCGGTTTTAACGAGTAAAAAATTATAGATCATTAATTGCAGCACGTGTTGTATTTAGTAAGAGAATACAACTTTCTCGTCAGCGATTGAATCACAATTCATCCATTTGTGTCATGTTGTATGCAAATTATTTGACAAGCTTTTGTTTGCATGGCTTTTCCTTTGATGTGTGTATAAAAAATTCAATCATAATAAAAAAAATTGAAATACAATTACAAATTTAGAGATAATTGTTTAGGATTTTCTTGTTGCTATGGTGAAATTTATAAAATTATCGCGTTGCTATGGTGAAAATTGTAAAATTATCGCGTTGCTATGGTGAAAATCGTGAAACTATCGCTATAATAACGTGTTGTGGTACGTATTTTGCATGGCAATCTAAATATTATTGCTGTAATAATCGCTTTTTCGTAAAATTTCCCATGGCATATTTTGTGAAAGTTGTATTCTCAATGAAATATAAAGTCACATGTTTCTCGCATGCAGCTATCATCGCAAACAAAAATTCTCTTTGCAAAACATATCGCATACTGAAGTATTTCGCCACAAAGTTAACTGCTTTACGTTATTTTTTTTTTTTGATTGATTGATACGGATGTACGACCAAGCCTCAGCAAGATTCCCGGATACGCCGGATCCACCGTACACCCTTTACATAAAACAAAACCGAGGGATAGGAAAGGAATGTTAGTATTAGAGACTCGACCCGGTTTCAGCCACCTATGCAGTCGATAGTTAGTAAACTTGTTAGTAATAAATATATTAAATTAGTTAGCACAGGACATCACAATTTCTAAACTACTAGTTTTAGCTTCTTGTTGATCTTGTACAGATGTATCAAAATATGATCTCATTCTGAAAGTCAGGGTTAAATTAAATATTTAATAAACATGATTAATTCTGGAACTGTGTAATATTCTGAAATAAATTACGTTATTTTCAGCAAACAAGGGTGAAACCCCATTAACTATTTAAAATTTGGTTTAAATTAATTATTTATCGCTAACTACTATTGTAAAATAAACTAAAAATTATTTGAACTCTGAAACCTTAATTTTTTTAAGTTACTGAATCAGATTATTTTAATAGATATAATTAGTATCCGCTGCCTGACCTTTGAATGCCTAAAGTTTCTGGTAATCTGCTTTGGGTTTCTCCACAAATTCCTGAAAGTCAAGATCGAAATTAGTTAATTATAACTAACTACTACTTATTAAAAATAAACTAGAAATTATTACATCTCTGAAATACTCGTGGTCTAGTTGTTAAAATTGTTATAGCATAAGTTAATAATTAAATTCATCATCATGATCATGGTCAATTATATCCCTGAAAATTTAAATCTAAATAAAATTAATCAGTTATTTGCTATTTCTATGTAGGTGATTATCATTAAGTCAAACTACATTCAAAACCTATAGAAAGCAGCTCCAATATAACCTAGTATAGTAAATCCGAACAGTATCATTCACCCACTCAAAAGCTCCCCGCTACATCAGACACCATTTCAACTCAAAAATACAGTCGTTACTCTTCCACCAAAACTACAGAACTACAGAAGTTCACCCCGTGAAATAAAACAAAACAACTTAGATAAGGATAAAGATGACACAAGCCATACTTTTGCTGCAGTTATTTTATGACTTAACCACAACTACTTCCATATACTTCATCATCAAAACTCTAAACCATCATGCTGCAAAAACCAAAACATTATGTCTGTATGTATAAGCCGACTTACTTTGGTAACTGGAGCAGCACTTGTTATAAAAATACAAATGCAACTTACGGTCAAAATTCAAAACGAAATTAATTTATTTTATTTCATCAGTTGACATTAAATTAATTAAAACAAATTAAAACAAATAAAATACAAATAAAATTTCAAAATTATTGCCCGCACAACTTTCTACCAACAAAACTTGGTTTGAAACCCTTCCAAAGGGCATGAAATACACGGCATTATTGTTATTGTTGCAAAAAGCCCCAAAGTAAGTTTTCCCCTATCTGATAATTTCCTTCATCACAACAAATCCTTCCAATCCATTCCCATTTGTATTTATATACATGTTAAAATTCGCACAGTTAATATTTGCTATAGTATAAATAATTGATTAAATTCATCATCTTGTTTATTAATATCGCTGAAAATTTAAATCAATTAATCAGTTATTACTAAGATAGTAATCATCATTATTATTTATATTTCAAATTAAAATTTCATTCAAGAAACTTATATAGTATAACCCTGGTTCAGAGACGCCCTAATATAATAAATTCAATTAGTATCAGCCACCTATTTTAATGATCTCCGCCATCCATATCACCTATGCCATTAAATATTTACAATTTATGTACATTTTGACAACACAAAATATTCATATATCGTATATTACTATCGCGACACTGTCATGACAGAAAAAACGATCGTCACTATCTACATACTTTCCATTTTGGTTTTCTCCCTCTTTACTCTATACCAAATTCCAATAGGTATTGCGTAAATGAGATAGTACACTCAATACCAAACGAAATTTCCCCTTTAGCTATACATACATGTCCATCCATATCGCATATAAAAATCATAAGAACCAAATGCCATGTGTGATGTTCACGTTCTTACAATAAGAGAAGGACCAACTATACTATATCTCCTGCATTCTTTGCCTCGCGCTCGCACTTATATAATTTTCCCATTCACCAAAACCAACAATAATTACAAGCCTGACTACCACCAATATTATAAATTTATTTTTCGCTTATACATGAAAGTATTGGTGATCGGATACACTATATAAATGAGTAAAAATAAACAAACAAATTGTCGATACAAGAAAACAAAGGAATTTTTGCACCAACACTTTCAAGTATAAGCGATTAAATGTAAGAGGGTATCTGTGTACTTCATCACGGAATCAGGCTTGTTGTACATTAGTGTTGGTTTTGCATTCACACATAACAACACAAACACGATCGAGAAGGAGAAGGATATACCTCATGTCAAAAACACCACAGTTGTCTCGTTCATGAATACATAGAACACAGAGAATGTGAAATTATACACATTAAATTACTATGTATATTGTATGTATATAGATAGATACGCATACATATTAAAAGAAAACTCTACAAAACTCACACAAATATTCCCATTCCATATATGTATATGTATTATCAAGTAATACGTGCAAGTATTGGTAACAATAAAAAAATAAGACGCGTCCGTGCATGAAATGAACAGAAATTCAACTGCTTTTATACAATTTTCTCGATTTTAATTTTAATTAGATCTACATAATTATTAAACATTTGAAATTTAAATTTTATGCACGGACCACAGAAACATTAAATCATGCATTATTAAGCGATAGATCCAAAAATTTGACTTCTTTCGCTATAAATCCAAAAACATAACCTGACAAATGCATCCCGGTGGATTGCATTTTCCATATTCACAAACTTTCACTGATTTTACAAACAGCACCACACTAATTAATCAATTAATGAATTAATTAAATAGACACAAAATATAAAACCATACACTTTATTTATGATTAAAACAATTAAACTAAATTAAATTTGCTAAGAGGACGACAAAAACACGTCATTCCTCTTCGAACGTCAACGACCGATCAAAGTTAACTGCTTTACGTTATGAGCAATAATTCGAATTGTAATTAGGATACAACAGGAAGAATTGATTGATTAATTGATTCTGAATGTACGACCAAGCATTTAGCAGGATCTCCCGGTAATTCTACGAATTTTTGACGCCGTACACCCTTTTTTACATTTATTTGGTAGGATAGGATAGGATTGTTAGTATATGATTGAGATCGACCTAGTTACAAACACCTTGGCGGTCAATTGTTTGTAGTTACATTTTTCTAATACCTAATTACTTTACTAAATTTTTTCTACAAACTGCTTTCCATTCTTGGCATCCTAAAGTCAATATTAATTAGTTATCAATTACTTCTTACATACCTCCCACACTCCACTGCGTCCAGCCGCTTTCCATTGATTAATACTCTCCACCAACCATGACAACACATCTCCAATCTAATCCCATGCTTTATTAAAATTAAGATTAAAAGGCATAATAATTCCTAAAATTCAAAACGCATTAATTAATTAATTTTAAATTTAAGTTTAAAATAATTTCCATAAATTGAATCCAATTTCTCGTGATCTCTGAAACAAAATCAATAATAATCTATTTTTAGCAAATAATTTCTACTTGATTAACCTGAATTAACTTATGTAAATTTGTCCATAACCCTACATTTTCATGAACCTGTTATTGAAACATCATTAGTTGCTACGGACAATCTTAATATTAATATTAGTATCTATTTCTCTTGGCTGGTTTAGTTTCTCGAACCCGCCTTCAGACCTTAGTTATTACAACTTGGTTGATTACTGCCTAAATCTAATTACATACTAATTTTGTATTATTATGTTAATAGCTGAATTCTGAAATAGAATCTATTATTCTGCTGGGTCCGACATCTATTTCCTTCTCAAGTCACAACTATCATTAGTTTAAATTCCACTTGCGAATTAAGAATTGCGGGGAATAATTTTAAATTTCTATGATTATCTTTTAGTAGGTATATATTTTGAATCTTATTTCATTTTGTGTTTTAATTGTGTTTGTTTTGGCATTGTTCTCTGATGTGTCAATGGTGTTGGGAATTTGGGGCCTTTGCCCCTGAGGAATGCGAATTAAAGCGAAAGGCATGGTATTTCGTTCTTAAAACGCTCATTGAGTAAAACTACCGTTACGTAATTTGCTTGGAAATTCAATTTATTTGAATTCAATTATTGAATTAAATTTCAATTATTTATTTAATTTCAATTAATTATAATTGAAGTTCCTCATGCACTTCAGTTGTCTTTTTGCTAATTGATATTATGATCTGACAAAAAGGAAGTCTCTCGTTTTCTTGATTTCTAGAAAGGAAGTTCTTTTTTTTTTTTTTGGTTTTTGTTAAATGGATAATTTAGCTCTGCTTACATCTACTTACACACAAAGGCCTTCTTCTTCAACGGTCTTATCTTAAATAAGATAGCTGGAGTCGGACTCTTCGCAGAGATGAATTTCTCCAGCGGCATTCTGTAACTCAGTACGGGATGGCAAGAGAGGCATCCAATAGTCAGAGTTATCAAAATAATTCAAATCTTGGTGTAAACAGTCATGCCAAGTAAAGCACGGTCGCCCGAGCTTTTTCAGACCAGCACTGTAAATGGATGCAGCTTTAGGTATATGGGTGACACTGCGACGGTGTATATTACCCCAATAATTTATACGCTGTACCTTTATGCGCTTGGTTATGGTTTTTCCCCATTAAGATTTCCTTGATCTTCCGTCCTGGAGGGCTGGGTTTATCAACGCTAAACTCCAACAGTTTCCTCAAGAAGAACAGCTCGTACCTCCATAATCGCCGTCTATTTGCGAAGGTGAAAGCGGTGGTCTTTAATCCATAGGATATTATGGGAAATACAGTCTTATTGTACATCAGTACGACAATCTTAAAAGGAACCTTATTTTGTTTTATAAACACTTGCTCAGTTTAACGATACCAAGTGCTTGGCGACATCGGGTGCGGATAGTGAGTGGTCTACTCAGCTTGATGGTTAAATATGTGCCCAGATATCGTAAGGTGTCCACGGTGATCAATGATATGCCAGCAATATGGATGTTGGATGGTATAACGATTGAGGGATCTGGTGGTCTGATGAGTACTGTGCACTTGTGCGGATTGATCTTAAGGCCCGCGGTCTCTAATCCAGCTAGCAATTCACCCAGGAAAGGTTCCAATCCTGTAGGGTCACGCGCGATGACTAAAATGTCATCAGCATAAGCCAAGATAAGAGGTAGCTGCAATGTCCCACTTTGATTTAGTCTTAATTCTGGATACTGATCACCTACTGTTAACAGTATTTCATTTAAAATGAAATTAAAGAGCCGATGTGAAATCGGACATCCCTGTTTTATTCCTCGGCCTTTCTTCACTCTCGCAGAATAGGTATTAAACCACTTGATTGCTGTGTTTCCCAGAAACATGCCTTGATTATACGGTTAACAAGCCAAAGGGGTACATATTGTTGTAGACAATCGATTACTACCTCTAGATTGGCGGTGTCGAAAGCCTTTGCTAGGTCTATCGAGAAAGTAAAGGTTTGATTTCCGGCGCGCCACTCCTCGTCAAGAACTCTACGAACGGCAAACATGTGATCATCTGCAGAGCGATTGGTTAAAAATGCGGCTTGGTAAGTAGGTGGTAAATCTAGATGTTCAGCCAATTTGTCCAGTAGAAACTTGGCATACACTTTGTAACCCATATTACAAAGCGATATGCGTCGGCAGTCATCAGTTTTTCTTGTTTTTCTGATCTTAGGAATCGGAACTGGACGGTGTTAAACCACTCCGTGGATGCTCATTTTGTATCCAGGCAATTTCGATCACTTTGTGGAGAGTTTCAATAACGTTGCCAGGCGCATGCTTGAACAGCTCAATGGGAATGCCATCCGGTCCGGGAGAGGTCCCTGAGCGAATATACTTAAGGATATGTTGAATTTCCTTCCTAGTTGGAGGTAAACCTAGTGGAAAACAATCGGATTACTCTACTAGATTTGGCCATTCTCCCTCCGATTTGCGAAGTTCGCCGACCCATGAGGACAACGGGATATAATTTCCACTATATGCGGTATTGACTCGCTTAAATTGCTTAAGAAATGAATATGTTTGGCGGAGGCGGTCATGGGGAGCGTGATGCGTCAAATTACTGAAATAATGACTAGAATAGGCGTCAGACAACCGCTTCCTGGTGGTTTGTAGTCGCGAACTAGCATCCGGGTCACGGGGATGGGCGTTCTTGAAGTACTGCGCCTGTTTAAAAAGAGCTACGGCCCGCCTACGTTTGGGGGTCAGAGGAATTTTGGCAGACAAAACCTGCTGGGATGTAGCTTTGATGCAATCCTTGATTATCGGCCACTGATTGTGATTATTTCAATGTGAAACGGCATGCGCATAGTACTTCGACAGATTTGTTTGGTATAGACTGCTTATTTTTGTGTCTTTTAACAGCAATAAATTTAAAGTTTTAAAGAAGTAGGTTTGGGGAGACGGTGAAGCCTTTGGTACTGACACTGCAACTCCAGGACGGCCGATCGGCTTGTCCCACCTGGTACATTCAAGCCATAGTAGGCGATGGTCGCTTATATTTGGGTAAAATGGGGCAGCCTTCGCTGATTTAACATAAACAGGGGTGCGATTATGTATCTCTCGTATTACGAGTTACGAGTTTCGAGAACTCGAAACTTAATATGCCGTAATTGCGACATAACGCAATTATGTAAGCAATTACGAGAAACACTTTTTTTTAAACATAAGATTTGCCCGATAGCGTCATTTTCGGCATACAATTTTGTTGTTGTCATGCACAGTACTGTGATTGTTAGGCATATTTTGATTTTTTTTTCAATCATTACGAGTTGACGTTATGCGTCGTACATAAAAAGCTGTACGAGTAAAACTACAACAACAAGTCGCAATTACGAGAACTCGTAAAGTTTTACATAATCGCATTTTGTCGCAATTTCGAGAAACTCGAAACTCGTAATGCTTACATAATTGACCCAAGTTCGGTTGCTTTTGCGGGTTAAAATATAGTCCAACTGGGAGTAGTTTCTACCATCTGTCCAGGTTGCTAGGGTTCGTCATCGCCCATGTAAAGTGTGGTTAAATAACTGGGTAGAGCGAGTGAGTAGCTGGAGAGCAATCCCATTCTCGTTCTCAGTGCGTAAATTGTTGTGACTCAAGTGGGCGTTGAAATCGCCAAGCAATACAATGTCGTATGATGGGGGACAACGATCAACTATCGAGACTAATTTCGCAAATATCTTGGCGAATAGACGGCGGTTGCATGGGGAGGTGTGGGGCGGAGCATATACTGATATGAGAATACATTACCATCGACAATTTTGCCTTGTAGTGTAAGTATGGCCCCAAAATAGCTTTTAAGTCGCTTAGTTTGGATAAGGGTATTTTTTCTTACTAACAATACCCACCCCTCGGCGTTTCGTGCTAATGTCGTTTATAAGATGCCATGTTTAGTTTTTTGAGTAACAGGTTCCGGAGCACATGTTTGTTTCTTGTACGCTACATATGTGCACATTGTTTTTGAGCAAAATGGAGTCAATGGTGTCGCGTTTTTGAGAGTTGTTAAGACCCTGCACATTCCAGGTCCCCAGGCAGAAGGAGGTGATGGGACAATTCAGAGCAGGGGACTCAAACAACTGCGGCTCCTCCATTAGGGTGTAACGATTGTCGTTGGGGATAATTCTCCGTTGAACATTTTCTCTCATGTCATGTAGGCCGGAACTTTGTGCAGAGGACGTGGTCCCGGAGATATGATCATGATTAAATTTCAAGCTGTTGTAGTGCGAGCCAGTGTATAACAGATTAATTTCTTTGTCATAACTTCCAGTGGTTGGGAGTGAAACAGATTTTGCTTTGTGGATCAATGCAAAATACATTGATCCGTATTTTTTTTTAATTAGATGCGGCTGACAAACATTCGGTACCACCCCAGACGCCATTCTTTGAAAGGTCGGATATATATCTGAAAACAAGCTAATACTAGGAAAAATAATCGTACCCGAACTTAATTATTATTTAAACAATCGATAATAAATTGCGGGATTGTAATTGCTGATCTTTTCAACCTAGCCTACGACTGCCGCATGACAGCCACCTTATGGGTTGAGAAATGTGATGTGTATATTTACCTGCATATTAATTGACTTTCCGTCTGAAGCGAAATTTCCTTGGAATCATACCTCTGACGACCGGAATCTAGTATTGTGGGAGAATAATCCTCAAGATTAGCGGAAATAAAATTCACAATCTCAGACCGGAGATCACTGGCTGATCGGTTAGGGGTCTGAGAATCTTGCAGTTGAAGCTGATGAATTATTGATGAATTATCCCATTGAATAGGCAGTTGCCGTCACTTGGAATGGTGTATACCTTTACATTTCCCATATTTCCCATAAATTCAAATTTCACTTAAACGATTTTTGATTTTAACCATGAACTTGTTGAAATTTCCACTTAAATTTACTTAAGCGGTAATTAGTGTGCTAATAGCTTATCCTCAAACTTTTGTTGATTCTGATTGAGAATTTATTGCAGCACCCGGGCAAAATTATTATAATTTTTTTTTGTTTTTTTTTTATAGGTTTTGAAAACGAGTCTTGCCTTATCCGAGTTCGCGACAACTTTCCGCGGAAAAATTTTCAGCAGGATTGCATGCGATCAACCGAGCAGTATATCCAATTTTGAGCGTGTAGCTACTGCTGTCATATATATTTTTGTTTTGATTTTTTCTGTTATTTTTTCATTTTAGGTATGGGTCATTTCCATAGTCGTACTTAAATAAAAATAATTTTCTAAGGTACATAAACGAAGTTAGGTACAAAGATTTTTTATCATAACATTTTTGAATCTACTTATTAAGTAGATTATAATTTGTTATTTTTATTATTTTTACAAATAAGACGATTTATGTTTGTAACAGACCTTTTTGTACAAACATATATAAATTCAGTATATTTACTGATTTATTGCTTTTACCATCTAGATTTATTTTGTTACTTTGAAAATAGGAAGTACGGAATATATCTTTATTTTAACCTCTCTTTGCCTTTCATCTTGGTTGGACGTGTATTTTTCTCTGTAAAATATTTTTCTAAACTAATTTGATTTCTTCAATTAATAAAAAAAAAAAACAAATCATTTGGGCACTCCAATCTAAAACTAATGAATTATAGAAAAGAAAATTTAAAATATTTTAAAATGGAATCTCCTGCCAAATGGGATTTCCTAGCAAAGATAAAGATAAAAATCTGTGCGAATTTGAACTGTTGGGCTGCTTTTCTGGCCAGCATAATATACAAAACGTTTTATTGTTAAGCATTCTTTTAAAAAATATATCAGTTTCGTTTGCTCTGTTGTGAATGAGCAGAGCTCAAAATAATGTGTGCCGAAAGATCTGTAAATTTTAAAGTATAACTAAATAAATAAAATGAAACATTTTTTTTAAAAATAAGTATAAACATTTTTATTGCTTTATTGCCACAGGGGTTTTCTTAACTTTTATTATTTTTGCTTATTAATTAGATCTATTGCAAAACCATATTTCTATCCAATTCGTCTAATGGATCGCGACTTAATGCGGCCGTGGATAGTGACTCAAAAATTGTAAATTTCCCAAAACCGTTCCCCAATTCTTCACTATTTTTTGATTTAAAATTGACTTTAAACATTGGATTTTCTTCATTTTCGCATTCTTAGGAAATCTGTAATGGAAAACATAATTTTTCTCAAATTTTGAAACACCTCAGGAAAAACATATTTTCCCCGGCACTGGTTTGTTTTTAAAAATAAAATGACAGAAATATGTAAACAGAATGAAACATTTTTTCTTTAGATTATTTTCAATGAAAAATTACATTGATCATAACAAAAAAGCTATTTTAGCATTATATTTATAATTTTTTATAACACAACACAAAAAAAATTAATATTCAAACATAATTTCCCGAGTGATTTCAAGTTTTACTAATTTTTTTTTTTTTTAAATACTTACTGAGAATTCCTTGTGAAATGCCGACTATTTTCGGCTGTATTAGAAATTTCACGATAAACTAATCACAACTATTAACACAAGAATACACCTTTTAGGATATTTTACTATTTTGATTAATAATTTTTAAAAACATATTTACGTTATTATGTAAACACAAAATTGAAATGAAACAAATATAAAAAAGAAAAACTTTTCTGACATATTAGCGAACGTATTTGATTTTCTGATTACTTTGTATTTTTTCATTTAGGCTCTGTCTATATATCTTTATGGTCGTAGCATGCGATTTAAAAATATTTTATTCGGAAGGGGAAATTTGTTTACGAAATAGACTACTTTGATTGGTTATGCTTGCTGAAAATTCTTCCGCAGCACACTGTCGCGAACTCGCAGTTAAGGAAAAGGCATTAGTATGCCATCTAGCGTTAGTGTTCCGAAGTAAATATAAAAACCTAGCTTATGCAAGAAAATGATTGTGCTAATAAATTTCGATTCGACCCCAATTACTTCGGTCTAAAAAGACCAAAGTATTGAAATCCTGTCAAAAATGACGAAAAATTTGGTTGGTCCAAAACCACTTTTCTCGACGTTTTGAAAGTCCCTGAGTCTGAAAAAGCAAAAAAAAAAAAAATGTCTGTCCGTCTGTCTGGATGTCTGGATGTCTGGATGTCTGGATGTCTGGACCCATGGTATCTCGAGAACGGCTTGTCCGATTTGGATTTTTTTTCGCCAATCTGTTTCTATGGTCAAGGCGGAGATTTGAAAAGCTTTTGGAGACTGTACGTCAAGGGGGTGGGGTACCTGCCATACGAATTGACCCAAAATAACTGCTTTTATAAATATTTACGATTTTTTTATATATGCTTATTTGATTATTGAATTGGGCATTGAATTTCGCATTGAATTGGGAATTGATTTGAAGATTAAATTAGGGGTCATGTTGCGCGATGAGTTGAAGTTGAGTTGGAGTTGAGTAGGGGTTGAATTTGGATGTGGTGAATAGTTAACAAATTTTTTTTATGATGGAACTAGCCTATTTATCAAACGATTACGATGAAATTCGACATTTGTATTGGAAATGGGATTCTAAAATGATTTATGGATGAAGTTCTGGGATTTTAAAACGATTTCTGGATGAAGTTCTGGAATATGGCCAAGTATGATGGAACTTGCCCATTTCTCAACCGATTACGATGAAATTCGACATTTGTGTTGGAAATGGGATTCTAAAATGATTTATGGATGAAGTTCTGGGATTTTAAAACGATTTCTGGATGAAGTTCTGGAATATAGCCAAGTATGATGGATCTTGTCTATTGCTCAACCGATTATTATGAAATTTGATTTGTGTGTTAGAAATGGGATTCTAAAATGAGAGGTTCTGGAATATGGCTAAGTATGATGGAATTTGCTCATTTCTCAACCGATTATAATGAAATTCGACATGTGTATTGTAAATGGGAGTCTGAAATGAGGTTTGGGCGAAGTTCAGGAATATGGCCAAGTATGATGGAACTTGGCAATATTTGATATGTGTGGAATATGGCCAAGTAGGATGGAACTTGACTATGCCTTAACCGCGGGTATCATTGTGTTAGACATGTGAAGATAAATAAAATGAGTTTTCGGATAAATTTCTGGAATATGGTCAGTTAAACGGTTAGAAGTAGCAGTATAATTTGTTATACTACTTTCGGTATAAAGTTCTAGAATACGATTTTTCGTTTTAAATGCCTGTACCCATGGATGCCTGTACCAATGTTGAAGCTTTTGACCTGTTTGGCTGTTGTTGCATAAGTAAATATATATTGGTTAAAATAGAAATCAATAATGTCAAAACAGTCACACCAACTTTATGATATTATTGAAGATACCAAAGACCGAAGTTCTGATCACCTCGTGAGGTTTCAGCCCTTTATATTTTACTTTTGAGAACATAGGAGATAAGCCACCTTCACAATATTTCTAGCAATCAATTCCATGCACCAAGCTTTATCTGTAAAAATTATATTAATAATAAATTCAACAATAATATACAACTTTTGAGGTTCTGCAATTAAGAAACGACCAATGATTTGCGCATTGTCCTACTGCTTCACAGCTCCTTTAACCGTCCCCTTCCAACTACATATGGAGGAATCAACCTACTATTTATAATTCCACCTTCAGCCTTCATGTCCTGCAGCTAAAAACCACATCACCCGCTTTGCATGGTAAAAATGTGTTTCCGTTTTGTCATGATCCGTTGCATGTAAAGCTTATTCAACATTCCTTGTCCTCCATCCCACAATTCATTTACACTCGATTTGCACCAATTTATTATTATTAAGCCATTTTCCACGATTGATAATTTAGCCACTGACATCTTCGACTTCACTTCACACACACACACACAACTAATTCCAACTACGAATTAAAAGCTCACACACTACACAGCCATTGAGATGGAACAAATCCTTTTCAAAACAGAATTCACTTTTGTTTTTTTGGAGACTTGTATGTTTATATACAACACCCGCACTAAACTTTCATCTTTCATGTCAATTTTCTATCATTTAGAAGTACAGAATTTACCTATTTATCGTAATTCATTGCATGTAAAGCTAGTTTGTTCCTTCCTTGTCCATTATCTAACTATTTAATTACACTCGCTACCCTAATTTAGCCACGTACATCGTCAATTTCACACATATTACTACTTTTTGTGGAAAATCCCACAGCCGAGTTTAACACGGATAGTTATATTTATATGTCACTCGGAAAGAACCATCTCAATCATAACCCCAAATAATTTATTTTTTACTTGCAGAGGCAATAATTTAGCGTATATCTTACTCGTTAGCACTTTTCCCACCTCCACACCTCAACACCTCAAAACCCCCATAGTGCATTCAAGGATTTATTATAGATTTAAAGGATTACGGTCCTAAACAAAAAGAGGATTTTTCACTAATTAGGAATATGTGTGCTGCAATGCAGAACTACAGCGAGTGTACAGCACTAATGCAACACAGCACATACAGCTCCGAACCGAAGACCACCTTTTATAAATTTGCTATCAAACTTTCACATTTGTTGGCGATACTCTCTAAGCACAGACGACATCGGTACCCATGCAATCCAAGCAAACATAGCAAAGAGGGATAAGAACCGCCAAAAGCTGCTGTTTGGTTGTTCTGATCCCCCTCATGTCACTATTAAACACTGTCCACACGGTAATCACCATATGCCATCTAAGCTTCAACGTCGTCAACCACGAGCCAGTACACAAATTAAATTAATTTGTATTAAATTCAAAACAAATGAAATAAAGCAAAGACCTACAAAATATACATAATAATTATGCAACATAATATAGTACAATAGAAATAATAATAAAATTTGCGTATCTTGTGTTGGTCCTTCCTGAGGATAGTCAGAGATTTTGTATACACTCGGAAATAATTTCCCTATTTGGGATGTACTATGTACATATATTCAGAAATTGAGCTGAATGGCAAATTTAATGTTGCAAATAAGGCCGAACTGTTTTGTTTATTTTATTTTTTGCTTTTAGAAATATAATTTTTCAATTTCTTGTTGGAATGTTTTGTAAATGTTTTTATCAAATATAAATTAATTTCTTATGAATATTTTATTATGTTTAACCTTTGGTTATTCAAATTATTTATATTATTATTTAATTTTGGTTGTTAATTCGGTCTAAAAAGACCAAAGTACTGAAATCCTATCAAAAATGACGAAAAATTGGGTTGGTTCAAAACCACTTTTCTCGACGTTTTGAAAGTCCTTGAGTCTGAAAAATCAAAAAAAATTTAAAGGACTGAAACCTCACGAGGTGATAAGAATTTGCGGAAGAATTTCTACGTATCATTCACCTGTGTCATAAAGTTGGTGTGAAAGTTTTGACAGTATTCATTTTTATTTTAACCAACACATATTTACTAATACAACAGCAGCCAAACAAGTCAAAAGTTTCAGTAACATGGGTAACGGCATCCAATTTAACACGAAAAATCGTATTTTAGAACTTTATACCGAAAGTACAAAATTATACTGATATTTCTAACCGTGTAATATATTCCAGAACTTTATCCAAAACTCATTTTAGGATGCTATTTCCAACACGCATGTCAAATTTAATGATACCCGGTTAAGGAATAGCCAAGTTCCATCCTACTTGGCCATATTCCAAAATTTCATCCAAAACTCAATTTAGAATCCCATTTCCAATACACATATCGAATTTCATCATAATCGGTTGAGAAATAGCCAAGTTCTATCATACTTGGCCTTATTGCAGAACTTAATCCAAAAATCATTTAAGATTCCCATTTCCAACACATATGTCAAATTTCATAATAATCGGTTGATAAATAGACAAGTTCCATCATAAAAAAGTTTGTTAAATACTCATTACATCCTAATCCAATACCAACTCAACTCCAACTCAACTTCAACTTGACCCACAAATTGACCCCTAACTTAACCTTCCAATCAATTCCAAATTCAATGCTCAATTCAATAATCAAACCAGCATATTCTATAAAAAAATCGTAAATATTTATAAAACCAGGTATTTTGGGTCAATTCGTATGGCAGGTACCCCACCCTCTTGACGTACAGTCTCCAGAAGCTTTTCAAAACTCCGCCTTGGCCATACAAATGGATTGGCGAAAAAAAATTCAAAATCGGACAAGCCGTTCTCGAGATACCATTGGTACAGGCATCCAGACATCCAGACAGACGGACGGACATTTTTTTTGTTGTTGCTTTTTCAGACTCAGGGACTTTCAAAACGTCGAGAAAAGTGGTTTTGGACCAAAAAAGCTGGCCAAAATTAAAATACAGAAACTGTTTATTTAGGTTTTGTTTACGTTGAGTTGGCTTTAGTAATACCCTAACGCCTTAAAACACTCACAAGAGAGTCCAAATACCTTTACTTGCTCTAGAATTTTAGTTGCAACGTAGCTTCACTCAAGCTGCAGTCATAAAAGAAACTATAGCAAAACCATACGTAGAAGTTTAAAAATACAACCAATTTTAATCAAATAAAATGGAATCAACTCCTGGAGGTATGTAGAATATAATAACGTGTTTTAAAATATTAGTATTTTAAACAATAAATATTAATTAAACAATGATTGTTCGTTTTTCTAAACTTTATATTTAAAAAAAGTTTTTAATATAAAAGTTATATTGTTCTGTAGTGTTCGGTCATCAAATGCATAAGAGGTTGCAGTTAAAAGTATTACCTATAAAATAAAATAAAAATCAGCTGCCCTTAGCTGCTCCTCGATTTGTTATGGACATTTTAAAATAAATAATTGTTGGTTTTACTAAATGAACAAAACGAGAAAAAAATCAAAATTTCATAAAATTTAGGTTATTTGACAAATAAAGGGGGTTAATAAGGGATGAAGGGGGTGAAATTTTGTAAATCTGATTAGAGATTCGTAATCGGTGACTCAAAAACCATGAAAATAGCATGCATCTTGAATGTAATATGATTTATACGGTATTTTATGCAAAGGGAGTGTCAATAAGGGATGAAGGGAATGACATTTCGCGATCTTAGAATAAAAGAGTTGTATGTTCACTATTCATAGTATCGAGAAAACAGTAATTGAAAATTCGAAGTGTTCTATCTTTATTTGTGGTAATTATTTTTCTGCTGCCTTTTGAACAAAGATGTAGTCAATATTAAATTTTCCTTATTTTCTTAATTTTTTTTTCAAAAATTTTAATATTAAGCCAGAAATAGGGTGCTACAGGTACAGGGTGGAAAAAACCGGGCGCATGCATTTCAATACATTTACCTATTTAGCTGTAATTTTTATCGGGAATAGTAGTCGATGAAAAACTTTGTTTCCCAAAAATTTTACACCTTCCTGGCCTCCCCTTCTCGAGTTATGATTTTTAAAAATTAAGAAATTCATTGATTTTAGGCTCTTTTCGATAGGTAACCGTTCTACTTAGGTTGCTTTGTTTTGAATGTTATGAGCCTCATTCTCTTCGTATTTTAAGCGTGGTTGATTGGACTGAATTAATTGAAGTAGTACCTGTATCTAAAGGAACAGAAGTAAAGAGAGTGTTCGGTTGACAACTCTTCACTTCAGTTATCATAAAAATTGAGCAACTGAATTAACTGAAGAGATATTTTGCTCGTCTAGTTACTTTAGATGAGTTATTCGTTTTCCTTTTTTGAATTTCTTTATAAGTTAAAGAAGGAAACATTGGAAAGGAAGAAAAAGAGGGAAGAGGAATTTTTAAAAATTGAAAAGGAATAATTGAAATTAATAAAAAAATTATCAGATAGGCTTTAACTATTTATTTATTAATTTAATTCAAGTAAATATATGTACATATGTACAAAAAAAACATAATTTACTGAGCATTATTAATTATGTATCCCCAGATAGCTGGTTTAACGATTAACAACAAGGAAAATTAAATTTTGAAACATTTTTCTAAACACAAGCCAACTAAAATAAATTCTTTTATTTTTATTTCTACATTTATCTAAAGTGCAGAATACCAATCGAACAGTATCTTCTCTTCAGTAGCGCAATTAAGTTAAAAGTAACTCAATTAATTGAAGTAAAAAGTTGTATTCTTCAGTTCAATCGGTTTTTTATTGAACTTTTATTTAGAAACAGCTCCAGAGCTTAATATTTAATATTGGAAAAATGCAACACCAACAAGTGTAATCATCTTTTCTTAAAAAACAGCATGTTTTAAGATTGTCGCAAAATTTATGGATTTCAACTAATATACTTCTAAATAGGCTGATTTTTTTCATGTTTTCATGATTTTTCCAAATTTTTTAGCCACACAGAAAACGTCACATTAACACCTTTATAACTTTTGTCGCCTCATACTCCAAACGGCACCAACTTTTTGGAGGCAATTCTTTGTTTTCTCCTCACTTCACCCCATGAAATAGTTTTTTGGATATTTAGATCTTAATTACGGTATAATTTTTTATAAAGCTAAATCTAAAACTAAAAAAAAAGTTCTTGTGGTGTGGCTTATGATAGATAAAGAAAGTGAAGATGTTCATCGGAAAGTAAGAAAATATTAAGTGATTTTAAATTGAACTGTGGAAATGATATTTTATTAAAAAGTAAATGTATGATCGTGTAACAGGAGAAATTTGCCGTGGATAGTGGACAATTCTACTTCAGGTATGCCTAATTATTTAAAAGTAAATTAAGTGGATTAAAAGCAAAAAGCAGTATATTTGTTTAATCTATAGCAGGTTCTGATTTAACAATTTTATAGTCACCTTCAAATACTAAAGCTGCCAAAATGATCAAGTTTTCACATGCACTACAAAAATAAGAAAAATGTATTCCTGATGTTATTGTGAAATTAAAAATTTTGCTCAGTTGTGTAGGTTTTGAGAATTTTTGAATGATGCACTTGCGGGTAAATTTATAGCCGAGCTTAAATCAAATGCAATTCAACAAGAATTGCTAACATATGCGGACGAAAAGCTTAAAAATACTATGAGATAACGGTTTATTTAATTTATCTCATAGTAGTTTTAAAGCACATGGATCGAAACAAAAGCAAAATCATGTTAGTCGCTTCGAAAGTTATCAAACTCAGTCTGAAAGTAAAGGTCACATCCAAAGCTCCAAAAATAATATTTAATACCATACAATAGTGGTGGAAATCTATCGATAGTACTATCGATATATCGATAGTTTCGTACTATCGAAAACAATCGATACTTTTTATATACTATCGATATATCGACCTATCCAAGTAAGAATATTTTTATTTAGTTATAGAAATTTATAATATTTTTGGCACACTCCATTTTGAGCGTTTGCTCATTCACAACAGAGCATACCAAAATATACGAATAACCTAATAATAGAACGGCTCGCTTATGATGGTTAGATCGCAGCCCGCCTGATCAAATCCATCGAGTTCCTTTACCTGTATCTTTGCTAGATGCCGTTGGCACTATTTCCAATATTGATTGCATTGATTCCTCAGCTTTTGGAAAGTCTGCTTACAGTGGCCGAAGCATCACGATTTAAAATGCTCTTTTCGGCTTTTAAATGGCTTTTGATTGCTGCTGGCTCCATTTTTTGCAAGTAATGCTTCGGGCTGTTGCACAGTGATATATCTTGGACAATTTTCTCGTTTAATTAATGAGAAAAAAAAAAATCAAATTAATTTAGAAAAAAAAAATATTTTAGAGAACAAAATACACGTCCAACTGACGAGGATGTCCAGAATATGATAAGTGAAAAATACTGTTTTTTCAGGAGAGCAGTATAAAGGTTTAATTAGTTCTATTCGCTGCTAGGAATAAGCGGATCACTTTAATTGTATCGTTTATGAAACGTTAATTGTATCGTTTATACTGAAGAGTATTATAAAGTGGCTTTGAATTTTTTTAACTGGATTTTTAGTTAAAAACGCATTATTTTAAGAATATAAAATCAGTCATAATCTTATCAATTTTAGAGATAATACTTTAAGATTTTATCATAATAATAATTCGACATCGTAGAGTCCAAAAATCGTATTCCCTTAAAACTATAACTGACGTTTTCATGGTCTTAATTGGATAGGTCGATATTGATATTTTATTCGTACAAGAGGGTTTTGCTATTATGCGATATAACTTTAGTTACGTTTTTCTTGTTGTCATTCCTTTTATATGATAGTCAAATTAACGATCCCAAACGGTCTGAAAGCCAAAAAATGTTGAGATGCTGATTTTCTTACATAAAAACGATTGGCTGCTTTTAAAACAAAGTGGGAAACTGGGAACTTTCCGATTATAATAACCTCCCTTGACTTTATAGTTTCTGGTTGTAGTCAACCTATATGTAATTGAATAAAGTTTATAAATTTATTATCCGATAGTATCGATAGTATATCGATAGTCTTTTAATTTGGGTCGATAGTTTTCTATCGATTGTTTTTTATGTTACTATCGATACTATCGATAGTTGAAATTGTCGATAGTTTTCCACCTCTACGGCATACAACTCATTGTTTTATTTTTGCTTTCTTTTTGAGATAGTGTTTCGTTACACTAACAAGCTTTGGAAGCGAGATTTTATTTAGTTTAACGACCTTCTCCTTTCACGTGATGCAATAGAGGACGTTACCACAATTCCTTTTGTTTTACTGTTTTGGGAGTAATTATAATCAATCATTTAGTTTGAAAATATCTTTATTCCTAGTTGTTATTGGAAATAATTTGGCGGTTTTTGCTCCTGATTGCATTCAAAAGCTTGTTGCTACACTATAAGTTACATGCTATTTAAGTTTACTCATTCTAAAACTCTGATGGAATCGCTTAACCGCAACAACGAATACAATTTTAGAATAATTCATACTGATTAGCTTTCAAATTTAAAGTTTCCACTTTAAGCTGGCAATCCATTTAACATTTGTGTCAAATAGAATAAACTATTTTAAAAAATTTTCTCTTATGTACCAAAGAGTAAAAAATCCCTTTCTCTTTACCAACAATATATTCAATTTTTTTAAATACTCAACAAACACTTATAACAAAAGATATATGTAAGAAAAGCTTCAAATTAAGTCACTGACAAATAACAATACTTCAGAATATACATATAATACATAATATGAGTTGATGACAGAACAGCAAAGTAAATACACTTATTTGATGGAAGAATGATCATTATACATACTGGTACATGAGAATATATAAAAGAAGGAACTATCTAGAAGAGATTTGTGTATATGCGACGAGTACATAAAACCATTTCTTGTTCCCATTTCGTATTATGTAGTATACGCACATATTTCAAGAATAGTTATAAACAAGACTATATGGATGATTATTATAATGATGAAGAGATCATAGTTCTACTCTACTGTTATGTTTGGACAAATATTAAGAGTTTAAAAAAAATTATTTGCATTTTATCTTTTCTTTATTTTACAAGTAACTACTAACTGAAAAAAATATGTGCATGTACATAAATAAGTAAGTAAGTAAGTATTAATAAGTAAGTTTACCATAGTTATTATTTATATTGTCGTTTTAAATATTACTCAAATATAATGATTATTTTAATATATTTTATTATAGTTTATTATTAAGACAATCTTTTCCTTGTTTCCCACAAAGTACATTCGCGCACATCAAGTTTTTTGTTGTTGTTGTAATTTCCGTATACTCGTGCAGTTTTACGCTAAGTACAACAAAATAAAATTAAATTATAGGTTTTCTGACCGAAATTTTTTATTTTATATTATAAAAATTTACGTTGATATTATATGACGACCGGACATGCAAAAATAAGATGGCTATACTGTTAGGACATAATTATAATAATATTATTATGACCATCGTAAGATACAACACATTTTCATTCCCTTAGTACTTTTGTAATATACATATATACATAAACTAAACAATGTGTTCGTTCAACCATAAAAATCGTTTGTTACATTTACAAAATAAAAAAAAAGGATTTTATTTTGGTGGTTCTTCTTACAATTAGTCAAATACCTTAAAGATATATGTATTCAGGAAATCATTGTTTACGCCATAATTATATGTATATCCTGGGTTTTGCATAATTGATAGTTTAACTTATGAATTGAAACGTTTTGGTAAATAATTACTAAGGGTGTGTCATCGAAAAAAAAAATCGTACTGAACCTCTAAATGTTCTTAATAATTGCTGGGAACTGCATGCTTTTAATATCGCTACAAGGTGGCTCCTAATTTTTATTTTTTTATTTTTTTATTAAATTGTGAGTATAGAAACAAGGGTACGTAATACGGTACGTTCCACAGAAATAAAAAAATCATCCCCAACACGAGATAAATCTGCGTTCAATTAAATTCTAATAAAAATAAATTCAACGGAAAATGTTTTTTGTGGATTTTTTTTTTTATTTTAATTTAAATAATCAACAAAAAAAATGTTATAAAAAAATTAACAAACAAATTATGTTGAATAATTTTATATAGTATGTACGAGTACATACATTTGAAACTTTAAAAATATAAAAAATAGCGTCGCGTCGGGTAGGGTTTTTTTTGTACCAAATATGCCTTTCGTACACGCATCAAAAAATTATAATTTTTTTTTTTTAAATAAATCCTGTTTATTTAATTTACAAATAAATTGCTTTGATTGAAATTTGATGTGTGTTAAATTTATTATTTCATTTTGATGGAATTAAAGGAATGATTATGGAAAAAAATAACAAATACAACTTGTTTTTTTTTGCTGTTTGATGAATTAACAGCAATCGTGATGTAAGTAATTTTTTATCCTTAAAAAAAAAAATTAAATAAAAAATTATATTACATTATTGCTATGACTTTCAAAATTTAGTTTGGCTTTAGATAAAGATTAAAAAAAAAAATTAAATGCATTATTAATAATGTATTCTGAAATTGCTTAATCAATTATTTTTGTTTATTTTTTGTTATTATGTATATAGATATAAGAGGCGTTAGGGGAATATTTTTAATAAACGCTTTTGCCGCATTGTTAGATGTATCGTACATGAATTTCCATACCGATCGAAAACATGTAAAACCAAATATTTATCTAATATGTAATTTCTAATATGTAAATTAGAACATTTTTTAAAAAGTTGCGTTTTTAATAATTATTCCCATTCATAAATACGGAACTCCCCAAACCCTTTTATTATTGAACAGCTTGCGCAAGGATGACAGGAAAACTTCAGGAAAATTGCAAATCAAAATTATTTGAATTTCTAATAATATAATATGTATTGTTACGGTGATACCCACAGTAGAATAAAATACTGTTACGGTGACACCTCGAATAGAATAGAATAAGTTAATTGATAGCACAAAGTTCTACCACAAAGGAGGATAACCAGAGACGTAAGTTGTATTGAGGCATGATACCTACTACATGAGATGTTACATATATTTTTTCGAACTGTATTGGATGAAAGGGAAATATGTGTTGTCCACATGACTGTTGATCACATGACGGTTGCTTTTATTTTAAGATTCAAAACAACATATTCTAGCTTTGTCTATATTATATTGTGCCATCCCTCCAAACATTGCGTAACGAAAATGTAAAGTTTATGAGGACTTGCTTATACTAAAGTCTTTGCTTTCGTTACTTTCTTTCGTGACGAAAATGTAAAGAAAATGATACAATTAACGCAAGAAAAATGAAACAAAAAAATGAATACATTTTCTCTTCGCTTACTCGTAATTACTGAACAGTTATTACTTAACGTTCTCGAACAGTTTTTGCTTGACAACTCCGAATAGTTATTACTTGACGTTTCCGGACAGTTTTAATATAAATAAATATAAGTATTATAATTAAACATAAATTCAATCAGTCACTGAAGTTAGTTTCATCTTCTGGAATTTAAGATGGATTTGAAAATAGTTTTTTTTTGTTTTAATCGTTGCCTATCTTTGGCATATTGAAACCACTTCTTTATTGTCGTTTCAATATCTATCGGCCTTGCATTAAATTGTTTGATGGCTGCATCTGTAAATATAATGTTTGTTATAATGCATTAACGAATACGATTTCACAGCTATGTTCCTATGTTGTCCATGCCATGAAAAGAAGGTAGCTGCCTCATCTGTGATTATGCTTCTTAAACAGCCCCTGATAAATTTTACCATGGATGGGTCACTCATAGCTTGATAATGACTTTTCTGCACAAATAAAAATGAATGCAATAAAAACGAAATAAGTACATATACAAAATTCTAATAAACTTATTAAATTAATTTCTGTTTTACAGAACATTTACTTTGATGTTCTTTAAACTCTCTTCTTAAAAGTTTAATTTCTCTTAAAGTTTCTTTCATCATTAACATTACTTTTTCTTCAAATTCATTGGTTGGTGTTAGTGTCGTTTCAGCTGAGGAATATAGCTTTTTTGAATCCGTCTTTGTGTTATTTTCCTTATGGCTGATATTTTGTACTAAATTTGATGGTTTATTTTTATCATATATTTGATAAGCTACTCTGTTTGGTTTAGTGATCGCTGTTGAAGTGTATGGTCTTGTGTGGTTGATCTGCATTATAGTTTCTGGCCTCATATTACTGTCAATTTTTAAAAATTCTCAATAATTATTCTCTGTATCCAATTCGAATTCGTCACCTTTCAAAAATTTACTGGAGTTCGATTATGTAAGCATTACGAGTTTCGAATTTCTCGAAATTGTGACAAAATGTGATTATGTAAAACTTTACGAGTTCTCGTAATTGCGACTTGTTGTTGTTGTTTTACTCGTACAGCTTTTCATGTATGACAGACAACTTAATAATTGAAAAAAAAAATCAAAATATGCATAACAACCACAGTACTGTGCATAACGGGTCTGTTTGATAATTCGCACGGTGCGGTGCAGTGTACATTTTTTTCTTTATTTCGCCAATAGAAAATAAATCAAAGGAGACAAGGAAATATTATGCACTGCACCGCACCGTGCGAATTATCAAACAGGCCCAACAACAACAAAATTGAATGCCGAAAATGACGCTATCGGACAACACTTACATATGTTTAAAAAAAAAGTGTTTCTCATAATTGCTCTCGCCGTGTGAGGAATTCACTGGATGTACGAGCATATATCATACCCCAATTATGATATACATTTTTCGTGAGAATTGTAATACTATGTGTACTTCTAGTAATTCTTTTCATTTCGATTTTAGACAAGCTGACTACGTTTTTTTAACAAATTTCTTATCGATTCGGACTGGGTATTTCTAGAACAAGGAGGAGACTTGAACTATAGTGTTTTTTTGTTCAACGAGCTTCTCAAGTCTGGTATTAAAGATATGTTCCTTCAGTGAAAAACGAACCTCGGTGTCGGGAGCCATGGTATAATAAACAGCTAATTCGTATTGAAAAACGCCGTAATAAGTTTCATTCTTTGGCTTTAACACTGCTCGTAAGGAGTTTACAACTTTAAACTGGTTCCTTTACAATAACTACATTTTGCAAATCGAAGATGAATTAACTTCCATCCTAAGAAATTCTTGAATTTCATAAATGGTAAAAAGAAGGTTGCTGGATTTCCTACCACAATGACTTTTCAGAACTCTTTCGCCAGTCAGCCATCTGATATAATTTGTTTGCCAATTTTTTCGAGTCTGTCTATGAAGAGCCAGTGGTATCATGTAACAAGCATCTAACCCACCGCGGTCTTTCTGATTTTATCTTTTTAAAATTTACGGAAGCAGAAGTCTATGATGGGTTATCTCAACTTGAAGTTAATAAGGGAGCAGGACAGAATGGCTTTCCACCCATCCTTATTAAGAATTGTGCAGTGAGTCTAGCCCCTCCACTGACTATTATCTTTAATAATAGCCTACGTACAGGGATTTTTCCTGATCTCTGAAAATTATCTTTGATCCGTCCGATTTTCAAATCTGGCAAAAGAAGTGAAGTCATCAACTATCGTGGAATCGCACAAACAACAATTTTTGTTTTTTCACGTAAAATATGGTTTATTTCTCCTGCTCAACACGGATTTTATCCGGGTACGTCTACGGCGACTATTCTAGTCTCTTGTGGACATTTATATAGTAGACTAGAACATAGGCAACAAGTAGATGTAGTATACACCGATTTTTCAAAGGCTTTCGATAAAATTGACCATTCGATTCTTATCGATAGGCTGGATAAACTAGATTGCCAGTTCTAGCCTATTAAGTGGTTACATTCATATCTTTCTGATCATTACCAATTTGTTAAGATTAACGATTTTAGCTCTCGTTCATTTCGTGTTACCTCAGGAGTTCCTCAAAGAAGTCACATTGGTCCGCTTTTATTTTCATTATTTGTAAATGATGTTGTTGAGTGTTTTAAATTTGCGCATTGTCTGCTTTACGCAGATGATATGAAAATATTTGCTCCAATTAATGAGGTTGCTGATTGTGTGAAACTGCAAGCTGACTTGATTAAATTTTGCAGTTGGTCGATCAATAACAAATTGTTGCTGATTGTGGGTAAATGCAGGATTTTATCTTTCTCTCGGATGCGCTCGCCAATATTCCAGCAATATTTTTTATATAATATTGCTGTTGATAGAGTTGAGTTCATGTCAACTTAGGTATAACGTTTTCTTGTGATCTATATCTTTTACTAAACACATTGATTGTATCATTACGAAAGCTTACATTATGCTAGGTTTCATTAAGCGCAATTGTAAAGACTTTTGCGACCCGCTCACACTGAAAACTATATATACACCCTGCGCCATTGAAATGTTCGATTTCGATTATTTACTATTTCATGCAATTCTCTCATAGATTTTACCTCATTCGCTATTTTTGTTTTGTTTTTTTTATTTTTCAGCATATTTCACGCCTTATTAGGTATTTAAAACCAAACTAAGGATGAAATATTCTTTCGGTTTCTATTAGGTAGTCAAAGAGTTAATTTTACAAAGTGTTGCTCTAAATTAAATGCTAACGAAAAAGCCAAAAATTTGCAAGCAAAGGCAAAAAGTACACACATTCACAAATTACAAGAGTAATTTAGTGTAACCAAACAGCAATTAGAAAGTTTTTAAGGCACTATTCCGAAAATCAAACGATAATTTGGCTCTGATGCAAAGAGGAGAACTTCTGTTTCAACAAATCGAATTTCAGATATTTAGATCTTAAGCAAAGGTTTGCTACGGCTTTGGAGCTGAGAAGTTAGCTTCTAATAGCAACAACCGACACTATTTCAGTTCATACTATTAAAAGGAACTTGGTTTATATGCTTGTCGACCTGCGAGAAAATCATTACTGACAGCAAAAATGGCAGCTGCAAGCCTCAAATTCGCAATAGAATGAAAAAACTGAATGCCCAGGGACTGGCGTTGGTTCATATTCTCGGATAAATCCAAATTCAATATCTTTGGACCCGATGTAAGGACAAGGGTTCGGCGACGAAAAAGCAAACGGTATTTAACAGAATGTATTTCGCCGACAGTGAAAAATTCACCATATGTTATGGCCTGGAGAGCCATAACAGCCTTTGGAGTTTGATCACTATGCCTTCTGGAAAGTTCAGAAAACGGAGGAAAATATAAAAAAATTATCGAAACCTGAATCGTAACTATTGAGGACCCGACTCAATACATCGGTATTCCACTCTTTCAGGACGATTACTCTCCGTGAGTTATTGATGTTATTTGTGAAGTAAGAATGCTTAATTTTAATGTCTATTTTATTTAGGTAGCCGAATTTAAACATAGCTTGGTGCTTGAGTCGTTACCCTGGACAGGAAATAGTCCTGACCTCAATATTGTTGAAAATATTTGGTCCTTCATGGGAAAGAAGATTACAAATTACAAGCTGAAAAGTGCCAAAGAGCGGAAAAAACTTATAGAAAAAGTCTGGTTTGAAGAAACAACAATATATTATTTAATCAAACTTTAGAATTCAATGCTGATCGTGTTTAAGGCCATCATAAAAGCCAAGGGCTGGGTTATTAATCATTGATTTTAAAAAGTTCAATTTCTCTCAAAATATTTTGGTTGATATGAATTATTTTATTTCTGTTAATTCTTATTTTGAATAAAAATTACCATTGTCAACAAAAAACTATTTTTCAATTGAAAAAACTTTGTTAAAAACACTGTAAAGACCTACCAAATTGTTACGAGGTAGGGCGGTAATATTCCTTATCCGACGGTATGTAGGTCTAAGATTTCGGATTACCGTTCTTTTTATTTGAATATATTCGGAATAGTGTAAAAATTGTTTTGATAATCAGAATCTATCATTTTTGCTATCTACTTTTGAAGCAAACGGTGGTATTTCCAAAATTTACTTTAAAAATTCAAACCGAACATTTCAATGGCGCAGGGTACATATATATATCGTTTGTTCGTTCAGTTCTAGAATACGCTTCTCAGATCTGGTCCCCATTTTATAAGTGCCATTCAGACAGGATTTAGAGTGTTCAGAAGCAATTTGTTCTGTATGCCCTTCGGGGATTACCCACTGAGCGAGCGCATCAATACATTCTCCCGCCTTATAATGATCGTTGTAATTTATTAAAACTATAACGTTTGATCACCGACGAGACGTTGCATCAGCTATATTCGTTCACGATGTTCTTACTTCCCGAATAGATTGTGACGAATTACTTGCTCGCTTCAATATCTTCGCTCCCATACGCTGTTTGCGCGGTCGCCCTTTGCTACATATTCATTCTGTCTCTACGAATTTTGCATTTTCAGAACCAGTCTTGAGAATGTCGCAGCTTTTTAATTCAGTTTACGATGTTTTCGACTTTAATATGACAAGAAGTTCGTTTAAAAACGAGTTGTTTAATTGTCTCTCTATAATTGTTAAATTTTGTTTTTTGTATGTTTACTTACCGATTGTATAAATATTTACTATAGGTAATAATTTAAATAAATAAATAATATTGTGTTATGTCGCAATTACGGTAAACTGAGTTTCGAGTTCTCGAAACTCGTAACTCGTAATACGAGAGATACATAATCGCACACCAGGGGGTTCATTTCTGTAATCAAAATAATAACATAATCAATAGCATTGGAATATAAATTGAAACGTTGTTTGCTATTAAAATCATTATTTTGTTTGTTAATTCAATTATATCAAAAGAAAAAGTTTGTTCTTCAAATTGTTCAATTTGAGTGCTAAAGATTCCTAAATGTTCTGAAGATAGGGCGGGGATTATTGAAAAAAATACCCAGGCTCAATAGGAATTTGCCTTTTATTTTTTTTTCGTTATGTTCCAGGATTTTAAAAATTCTGTCATTTACGAGACAATAATTGATGGGTAAATTGGAACTAACAGTAAATACGGGCCGTAACATTAATTTAAATTTTGTTGCTCTTTCAACCTGTTATTGATTTGCTGCAAAGGTTGTGAAGCATTTTTTAATCGTTCCTTTAATAGTTGCATATAATTTTCAAACACAAATGTACTATAATTATCGATTTGCACATACATTTTAACATCATCTGACAGGTGAAATAAATTATGCATATTGTATGACGTGTTATAGAAACAATCTTGGGGATGAGCCAAAATCTTAATTTCACACACTAAATGTAGGAAACGCTTGTAATACTTTGTATTCAACACATCTACCTTCACTCCGTGCAATACTAAAAGTCACACTAATCGTGTAGTGGGGTCAGATTGACCCCATTTTTTTTTTCCATAGGATTTATATGAAAACAAACTAACAAAAGAAAAAACAAAAAACAAAATACAAGAAAAACAAATCATAGCATCAATAACCGTTTTTGTTCATAAAGCACTTCGTTTTTGTTACGTAATATTGGGCCCGATTCAATGTAAATTCTTCTATTGTTCTATTATTGCTATGAAAATAAATGTTTGATTAAAAATTGATTTCTAAATAGAAAATGCATTAAATTGTATAAGGGGTCAAAATAACCCCACTACACGGTTATCAGACTAATTTCATTTATTTGATGTAAAATACCCTAAAATTAACCGATTTTGATGAATTTTTCTTCTAAATCTATTTAATTGATGTCTGTTTAGGCATATCTAAAAGGAATTATCCAAATATTTGATAAATAATTTTTTATTCAGCTTCAAACAGCTCTGGGGTCATTTAGACCCCACTACACGAAGTGAAGGTTAGATGCAACCATTCCAGTGTAGAACAAAAACAGACGTAATTCCGTAGTTTCCAATTTTCCAGCTCGTTTAAGGTTCTATGCTTCCTTTAAAATTCCAGTGGAATACATTTACGAAGCTGTAGTAGTTTTAAATTGATAGTCTCTATTTGCTGTCTCGTTAGCGAAAACTATCTTGTTTTCTGGTTTTGACGCGATAACGTTTTACACCGCATGATGAAAAAACTGACCCGAAATATAGCCGTTGGTCGTAAGTAATTACTCATCAACTATAAGCATAACCTTTAATTTAAAGATATGATTGCTTAGATTGGTCCTTCGGATTTATGCCTCACGCATAATATTATCGCAATGACGTTATCAGGCGGCACAGGCACCCGCGCCACGAACCTCTGATTTCGACCGATTTAAATGCTTGAACCAGTGTAGCGAGAGAATGGCTCATCCGATCGGAGATCCGATGCTGTCAATTTTTGCGTAGAAAACCAATGTTAGCTAATTAATTTTAAATTCAATTAATTAATCTCCACATTAATTTTAATTAAAATTACAAACTACAGATCACTGATATCACTGTAGCGAGAGAACCCCTCATACCTCATCTGATCGGAGCAATTCTAGTGCTTATTTTTGCGTAAAGAAAATGTGGCAGAGAATTTATTGTAAATTAAAATAATTAATTTTCACATAAATTTTAATTAAAATTTAGATCTACAAAGTAGCAATTTACAATGCTAGAGAGCGCCTTAAAGGGGAAATGCCTGATCTGATAGGTCATATATCAGTGTGGAATCTGATATATATTTGACCTAGACTGCGTGTCCACCACACCAGTCTCGGCGGCTTTGGGAGGCACTTGTCTGGAACTAGCATTCATCAGGCATATCACCGCTGAGACCCTGCGCTTCATATCGTACTTCTCATACCATCGCCCAGTACTTAATCGTTTGCAAACAATCACTGTACTCTCATTTCATGATGGTAATAATAAAGAAATTTATTTTAACAAATCCATGCATCGTGCCATTTCTCGCAACTCTTATAAACGTTATCACGGAAAACACCTACGGCCGTGTAGTGTAGAAGACACAGCCTACCCCGAATTTTTTTAAAGTACTTTTTAACCATCACGCGCTAGAGAGCTACAATTTGTGTGAACGTTTTAACAAAAAAAAAAAACAAAAATAAACAAAATTTATGCTCATGTCGATGTAAAAGGTTGTACCCGAAAAACCAAGATTATTTTACATTTACTTTTCTTCTTTCGTTTAAACCACGATACCATGTAAATATTTTATCACAACCTTGATTTGGAAATGCTCCTTTGAAGTTTAGTTTGCTATGTACTATTTTGTGTTCTTTGTTTTCGAGGAAGTACTTAAGAATAAAAAATCAAGGGGTAGTTTTGCAACATATTAAAGTAAGTTTATGAAATGTTTTAAAAATATTTGATTATTATATCAAGTCGGAACAGACACGTTTCCGATTTTTTTAAACCGATTAAGATAAGTATTAAACCGTTCCAAAAACATGGTATAGTTTTTCTGTTACTATTTATAATACGTTACAGAAAAGCTTCAAAATATAATCAGTTTTATTTACACAGATTAAGAAGCGTTTTTAAACCGTTACAAAACCTCCTCTTGGTTTTCTTAATTTGTTTTAAATATGCTTCCAAACGGTTTTCATAAAACTAAAGAATTTCAAGAAACACGATCCAACAAGGTCTCCAGTGCGGTTCAGTGCTATGTCTTTGAAGGTTTCGAAACAATTTTGGAAACTTTTTTAATTTTGAGAACCGAAGTGTTAAGTAGGCTTTGAAACATGTTTGAACCTCAAAAATGACGCCTGGGTACTAGTTGTCTAACTTCTATATGTGTTAGTCCTTTTCTACATTTAAGTTTAAATCCCAGTTTAATTAAAATGGGTCCGGGTTTGGAAGTTTCTTGGTCAGGGTTTAGCCAATGAAAATTTACTTTTTCGACCTTACCATGATAAAGTTATTGGCCAAAATACAATATGTGCGATACCGTTATTACATTATGTCCACCTCCTCATATGTACATTTGTACTTGTAAGTTTGATTAAAAACCTTGAAAATAATTAATCTTTTGTTGCCTTGTACATATAAATTTTATACATTTTGACTTTTTTACTCTTTAAAATCAAAATAACACCCACAGTGTTTATGGAAGATTGGAGAGAGGTCAAGTTTACAATAAATTGTATAACATTGTTGTGTTTTTTTTGGTTGGTTTGGTTATCTTTTATTTTTTTTAAGTTGCACATAACAGAAATGTTTATATATTTGTTGTTTTATTGTTTTTTTTTTTTTCTTAAATGGTTTTGCTGTAAAGATAAGTGTAATTGGATTTAAAATTTGTTTTTATATTTTTGATAATGTGGTTTATGGGTGGCAAAAGGTAAAAAAATTAACACACGAAAAAATGTTCAAAACGTTTTTTTTTTTTTTTAAATAATTAATCTACAACACAGAAAAGCTAAGTTGGTTTATGTGTGCTGTCGAGAGGAGTAAGACCCACGCACTTTTGTTTTGTAATTAAGGTAAGCGAAAAATGGCATTTTAATGAATTTATATGTTTTGTGTAAATGCCACTTGACATTTTTAAACAGACACACAAAAAAAAAAATGTTAAAATCTCGGTTATTCATTTTATACATTTTGTCCGGAAGTAACTTAGCACCTCTTCTCTAATTCGTCTACCATGACTGTATACTGTAAACTATGATATTCTTTATGAGCGCATAACAACGCATTCCATGACTGAGTGAGGTAATTTAATTTAATTTCCAAACAAAAGAAAACAAATTTGTTTAAATAATAAAGATATAATCAATACCCATATTTATTACAAATTCGGTGACAACTGATCCATTTAGTTTTTATGCCCGGTTAAGACGATGGCGTAAATAATTGTTCACCGTCAATTTTTTATTTTTTTAATAAAATTTTCGGTTGTTGTTGTAAATTTTATAGTTTTTAATAAAGACCTCACCTAGCATATAAATGTATGATAAAATTAGATTTATAGATTTTTGGAGGAAGAACAATTACAAAAAAACTGACATTTTGGATTGCTTGAAAGTATTTGGAGGAAAAACGCGTCCAGTCATTTTTAGTTGAACGTAGGTGTTTTTCAACTCGGCTCAAATTATAAATAAATAAAGTTAAAAAAATTAAATTAAAATCGTGTGAATTTTAGCATAATTAATTGGTTTTGCATTTCATGTGCTAATTTCATACTTTTTATTTGAATTTCGTTCGTTCGCTTTTATATAAAAAAAAATTAATAATAAAATTGATGAGTGCATTGGCATCCCGCATTAATTTTTTTTTTTTTTTTTTGTATTTGTATACATGTGCATTAAAATGACCATGAAGTATTTTTTTATTTGTAATTTTTTTTTATTCGGTCAAATTCTTAAATCAAAGAAAATAATATTTATTTACGTTTATTTTGCGAGAGCATTGTATCCAAATGTTGTGTCGGCACTTTGATTTACATACTTGTGCTAAAAAAAAAATTTTTTTTTTTTTGGATCAAAGAAACTAAATAAATTTAATTTAATTTGGAAATTAATAGTGGCGCTTAATATTTGCTACCATTTCTAAACAGAAGGTCACCTTGTCAAATTAATGGAAAGGCACTATGGCCTATTGGTGAAATATAATTTAAAATGTATTTACTTACACTGATATTTTTTAAATAAACCAAATTAAAATTACAACAGTCATGTATGCTATTATTGTAATACATTAAAGCAATAAAGTTAAGTGGAAAATATAATTTTGTCAAGGCAGCATTAATTGTATGCGAGAGTAACTCTAATTCGTACCACTTCGAAGATTCAGGAGTGTTATTTTACGAAGGAAGACCGAATTGTATTGTAATCGTTATAGTGTTTACGTTAACTATTTCCAACAAAAAAAAAAGCATAGCATTTTTAGGAGGAATTAGGAGTAACTTTTATTTCAGCAGTAGTTAATAAAGTAAATTTAAGAGCTAGAAGCATAATATTAACAGTTTTCACATTAAGCTAGTCTTTATGGAATCTAGTTGTATTGAAAAATTAAAGAAGAAAATTGAATATGATGAACAAAATACCCCTACCGAACTGCTTGTTGATTATTAATAAAAAAAAATTTTCTAACCAAACGGTTAACTGAATTTTTATGTTCTAAAAGATTAACTACATATAAATACTAAATAACTCTTGCATATTAATGTTTCAATCACGGTTATCATATTTTCATGGTAAAGCAGTTAATAAGCTTAGCCACCTCATAATTTTGTATTATATTTTAAGGTTCTATGTGTTACAGCAACTTTACTTGTGGTTTTATGGATTTGCCGATTTGAACCGCTTGATCTATTCCATTTTGGTTTACATAAAATATCACAGTTTGGTTTAACATAATGTAGTGTTTTAGGTAGTGATTATTGATTGTCTACACCACTAAAATTTAAAGTCAACCTAAAAGAAATGTTATGTCATTAATATCTTGAAGATTCAAATCAAATCAGCTAACTAGTGTTTATTTAATAGCTAATACTTTTAAATATAGTATACACAATGTACATCAGCTGACCGGCAATGTGATTAACGAGGTTCCAGTTTGCAATTCCTAAAATGTAATTAGTTTTAATAATTTGAGTTATGTTATTGAATTCACTAATCTGTCCAGAATATCCATACAAAAATTTCGTTACAGCTGTGATACACGATTATTATTGACAGCGACGACATATAGCTGGATACGAAGGACATTAAACAAAATACTTACCTTTAAACGTACAGTTATTAGTCCTTCGAAACCGGATAATAAAAGAAGCATAAACCAAGAAAATTCCCACACACGCGGGATAGCGTGGGTCCGACATTTTGGCGAAAGGAAACACCTTAAATATAATTTTAACTTTCATTATTTTAAATAAATAAAGTGAACTTTATCAAATTAAATTAAAGTTTTATATTTATTTATTTGGGTTTATTAATATAAATGCTAAACATTTTATTAATCATAAAATGTGTCAAATAGTTTTTGTTTTATGGTCACCTTGATTTGGTGTATTCTTCAAGTTTCTAGCTCTACAATTTCAATAGTTTCTTTGTTTTTGTAATTTTGTATTCAATTAAATTCATAAGCGATATTATTAAATTACTTTTTGTGTTCTGAAACAAATTAATGAGTGTTGAAATGAAAGGTCTCAAAAAACAACGTTTGGTTTTAAAAAGTCCAATGACCAAAATCTTGTCATTCGTGGAAGCCATTGACGCATCAACAACCATGGAAGAGAATCAAGCACTATTAGAGAAAACAAGCGTCTTTTGAACCGAATTTGCAGCGGTGGAAACCAAATTATTTAAAACCCAGCCTGACGCGACGTCACAAGTGGATGACTTTAATGAGAATTACTACCACGCGGTGGCTCTGGTGAATGCTGCACTGCGACAATCTCATATAGTGGGACATTTAAATACCTCGGAAGTGCACGGTCTAACCACATGCTAAAATCAAATCTGACCTTGCAACGTAACCTTCAAGAATGGCAAGGTTTTTTCGATCTCTTCAACAGTTCAGTGCATGAAAAAATGATGTTGGCCTCTGCACAAAAACTTCAATATTTAAAGGGTCCACTCAAAGGTAGAGGACCGACTATGTTAGGGCATTTATTTATGTTGGAAATTTTGTTTTTCTGACAACATTCGCATTTAGAAACAAATTTTCGTATTGTACATTGTACTCCACATTTTTGGAAAATAGTAATTGATTGATTGATTTTGAATGTACGACCAAGCATTTAACAAGATCTCCCGGTTGACGCCGGGCCCACCGTACACCCTTTTTTACATTTATTTGGAAGGATAGGATAGGATTGTTAGTATAGGATTGAGGTCGACCCGGTTACAAACACCTTGACGGTCAATTGTTAGTATTTATGTTTTTCTAATAATTACTTTACTACATTTTTTCTACAAACTGCTTTCCATCCTTGGGATCCTAAAGTCAATATTAATTAGTTATCAATTACTTCTTATACACCTTCCACACTCCACTGCCTCTGGCCGCTTTCCATTGATTGATACTCTCAACCAACCATGACAAGACATCTCCAATCTACTCCCGTGCTTTAATTAAATTAAGATTAAACTGCATACTAATTTCTAAAATTCAAAACGCATTAATTTAATTAACTAATCTCATCCACTTAATTAATAATTTTAAATTTAAGTTTAATATAATTTCCATAAATTGAATCCAATTTCTCGTGATCTCTGAAACAAAATCAATATTAATCTATTATTAGTAAATTACTACTTGATTAATATGAATTAACTTATGTAAATTTGCTCATAACCCTAGATTTTCATGAGCCTGTTATTAAATATCATTAGTTGCTACGGACAATCTTAATATTAATATTAGTATCTGTTTCTGACTATAATTTACTGTTGAGGACATAAGCCACCTTTACAATATTTTTAGGAATAATTCAATGAATAAAGCTTTACCTGTAAAAATTGTATTAATAATAAATTCAATAATAATAAACAACTTTTGATGTTATGAAATTAAGAAACCATCAATGATTTGCACATTATCGTACTGCTTCACAATTATTTTAACTGTCCCCTTCTAATTACCTATGGAGGAATCAACCTCCTATTTATGATTCCATTTTCAGCCTTCATGTTTATTTAATAATACAAACCATACATATAAATAAATCAGTAAAATAGATGAATAAAATTGAATAGAGGTAAATCAAATAAATTATTTCTCCAAAAGGATTTTCCATAAAGATGATTAATTTTATAAATTTTATAAACTTTATAGATATACAATTACACCCAAGGTTAATATAGCAAATCAAGGGAAAGGAAAAATAGTTTAATTAGTTAAATTTTAGTTCAAAATTAATTTAATTTTCATTACCAAGTTATGCAACCTGTTTTCAAATTACAATTGTAGTAAAATTCCAAATTAGTACATACATAAAATATCAAGACATCCGGTTCCTAATTATAATCAGCTATGCTATGGTTTTTAAAAAACATCACATATATCCACTATTGTAACAATTTGTCACATTAATAACCTTCCCAGCTGTAATGTCTTCACTAAACAAGGAAAATTATTAATCACACAAACTGCTACAGACTCTTCTTTGGTTTGATCCATGCAGCTTTTTTCAGCCGGCTAGCGTGCAGTGGCTGGGGGGGTTGTTTATGGACCAAAGAAGAGCTAGATGAGCTGCTGATGTTACTTACATTAAGGGTGAAATGTTACTGTTGGGTATGGTCAAGTTAAATACATCTCCAGTGAAACGAACAAAAATTAAGCAAACATGATGTGTCTCATAGCTGAAAATCAATTAATGAAATACCACAAAGTTCATTGAGTAATAATTCATACCAATAACCGATCTTTATTGAAAATTTTATATAAAGCAAAACGAAATATAAACACATACAAAGAAAATTACCGCTTTAATTTAGCTTAACAAAACAGAAAGCTTTACTTATATCTAATGAGACTATTTCGGCCATAAAAATTTAATTAATGATTTAAGAAAATACGTAAGGAATGAAATCTTTATAAAAAAAAATAACAAATAGGTAATAATAAAGGTAACAATATAGTGTATATAAAAAAAATGATTTATGAGTACTCATCTGCGCGCAGCGTTGTGGATCCAATTCCCATAATTGCCGTTGCTGATGACATATGTAAATACGATGCAAAATTCGCGTAATCCGTAATAATCGCGTATTGATTTATGTCGATGATATCACTTAGAGAAGTTGTTAGTGATAAGCCGTAGTACGCACTGTGATATTATATACTGTTAGCCGTTTTAGGATTTAATTGTTTATGTGCTTTTTTTTTTTTTTTAAGCCACTTATTAGGGTCATTTATTTATATTTTTATATGATTAATTTAATTACTAATTATGATAACTTAATACACTGATTAAATAATACTATCATCATTCATATGACCACTATGTTTATTGAGTCAACCACTTTTAGCCATTGTCCAAGCTTTAACTGTATGTTACATATACGCACTGTGATATTAGATGTACATAATTAGTTTTGTTTTTTTATTAAATTTATTATTTTGATTTATTTAATAACTTTAATCGCTTTAAGAAATATTGTTTATCTTTTTTTTAAATATAGCGATTTTACACCATTATTCACATTTTTTTTTAAAGGATAAATAGAAATTATGCAACCATGTGCCACAAAATTATCCAAACAATTTTTAATTATTATTTTATTTTAATTTCATCCGTTTACTTCGAATGTCCAAACTCTAATAATCCTCGTTCGATCTTTTTTTCAGTTAACGCCATAAAAATCCAAGATTTTTTTTTCCCTCATCATTACGTATATCACTTTGTATAATTGTTATTTATTTTTCTCAGGGATTTACTACCTACCAATTATATAATGCAATTTACAGTAGCTTAACAAAATGTACTAATAGCTAAATTAAAACTGCTAATGTTGAGATAATTTTCCTTGTATACAAAAAAAACCATTTGACACAATCAAACTTGCCACAAATCGTGGGGCAGACCCAACACCCCTGAGAAAGTCTCAATCCGGGCTCATTTTTGTAAATTAATTTGATATTAATGATACCACCAACAAAATGTTTGTTTTTTTTTCATTGAGTACTATGAACGAACAAAAAATCTACGTACATATAAATATTATTTTTCCAGACGTGTTAAGAAATATAAGAAACGTATCAGCGACTAATTAGTCTGATACTATAAGAAAAGTGACGAAAATTAAGATAAATAAACAAAATGTGAAGCTCATCGTAAATCTTTAGTATGGTACACGCCGATTGATTGTCCATTATCATCCGCCACTTCATAAGAAACAGTTCCAATTTTTCTGATAATCTTGCCTTTAACAAATTTAGGTGCAAGCTTGGCGGAAAAGTTGGCACCAGCATTACTTTGGGCGAAATTCCTCACAAAAACATTTTGCCCTTGTTCAAAATTTCGTTGCTTGCTGCGCAGGTTATAGGTCGAACAATTTCGTTGATATGCGTTGTAAAGATGTGAAAGAACTATTTCTTGCGCAGTTGAAAGTCGATTATTTATATCCATAACAGACGCTTGTCTATCATCCAAAACATCCAGATTACGCATTAACTTATAAGACGAGGCATGGTTAATCATGTGCTGGCCGAAAGTCAGAAAATAGGGTGAGAATCCAGTTGAACTATGTACCGAATTTCTCAATGCCGCACTAATGTCATAAATATTTCTATCCCAATTCTTGTGATCATCGTTAACATAGGAACGTATAGCAGAAAGAATTGTACGATTTACACGCTCCGACGCATTTGCTTGCGGAGAATATACTGGTGTGAATCGGTGTAAAATGCCATAGTGGGACAATACCTCAGCCAGGAGATGCGACCTAAATTGAGGACCATTATCAGTGGTTATTACCTCGGAAACACCAAAAACACTAAAAATTCGAGCCTTTAAAAATAACACGACTTGATTTGCGGTAGCAGACTTCATCGGTTCAACAAACACAAATTTTGTATACTGGTCTACCACAATCAACAAGTAAGTATTACCCTGCCTACTACGCGGGTATGGTCCCAAAAAGTCCATAAAAAGCTTTTGAAATGGTCGGTGTACTTCTGTAAATTTGCCCATTTTCGGTTGAGTAACGAAGTTAACAGCCTTAGACTGTTTGCACGTATCACAGTTTTTTATATAATTCCTTACATCGCGTGCCATAGCAGACCAATAAAATTGTCTCTGTAGTACTTCGAGCGTTTTCGCTTGTCCTAAATGTGCGCCTGTCGGTGAGTTGTGCGCCTGCTTCAAAAGTATAGATGTTAGCGAATCAGGAATCACAAGTTTCCAAGACGAGAGATCATTCATGGAACTGAAATCGGAATTTGGTAAGATATAAAGCTTCCCATCAACTTCAGTAAAGTTTGATTTGACGTTTGGATTGTCTTTCAGGGCATTAATTCTGCCAACGTAAGCAGTATCAAGAAAGGCGTTCGAATTCAGATCCACATGCAGAGGGGACACACTCTCATCACCACCACGTACACTCGGTAGGGAGAAAGCTTGGAGATCCATTCTGGACAATGCATCCGGAACCACGTTTTGTGATCCTTTCCTGTATTCAATTTTAAAGTTAAAGCTTTGAAGCTTAAGGCTCCACCTTGCTAGCCTACCAGAAAGATCTCGCTGGTCCATCAACCACTTTAAACTCGAATGGTCCGTGATGATGGTGAAAGTGTAACCCTCCACATATGGTCTGAATTTTTTTACGCTGAGGACAGCAGCTAAGCATTCGAGCTCGGTCACACTGTACTTACGTTGGGCAGAATTAAGCTTATGGCTGTAAAACGCAATGGGATGTTCCTCTCCTTCGTCAGACCTTTGGAATAAGACACTTCCTATTCCAAAAGAACTTGCATCGCATTGGATAAAAAAATCACGCTTAAAATCGGGATTTCGAAGTACCGGAGCAGAGGTAAGCGCCGTTTTAAGTTGGTTAAAGGCTTCATTCGCTGATTCATTCCAGTTCAATTTTTGATTCCTTTTAAGAAGGTCGGTTAGTGGAGTAGTAATACTGGCAAAATTGGAGATAAAACGCTGGTACCACCCCGCCATCCCTAAAAATCGACGAAGCTGTCTGACAGTTTTAGGAGTCGGATAGTCTGCAATGGCCTGCACCTTCTCAGGGTTCATGCGGATGACCCCGTTACCAATTACATGACCCAAGTACCTCGTCTCACTCAGAACGAACTTGCTCTTATCGATATTAATAGTGAGGTTTGCTAGTTTCAATAATCTAGCGACTTCCGCTAATAAAGCAAAATGCTCCTCCAATTCCGCCGAGACTATTAGCAAGTCGTCTAAGTAGACAAATACTCGGTCATGCAACTGGTAAGGGATCACCTTATGCATCAACCTGCACAATGACTGCGGAGCATTGCACAGGCCAAAGGGCATGACCGTGAAGTGATAGAGGGGTCTGCCCGGAACGGTGAACGCAGTTTTATCACGAGATGCCACGTCAAGAGGGATTTGCCAAAAGGCATCCTTTAAGTCGACTGACGAGATATATTTCGTATGGTCAAGTCGACTCAACAATCCCTCTATCAGTGGCAACGGATATGCGTCTTTAATCGTTACTTCATTAACCTTCCGGGCATCGAGACATAGCCTCACCTTTCCGCTGCTCTTACGAACAACCGCGATTGGTGAGGACCATGAACTCTGACTTTCCTCTATCACTCCCAACTCCAACATCCTATCCAACTCCCTATAAATGTCAGCTTGGACAGCTGGGGAGACGGGGTAATAGCGCTGTTTCACCGGCTTTGCATTCCCGACATCGATGACGTGTGTAATTAAAGTCGTACGACCCAAGCCATTTTTAACAGAGCAAGGAAATGTATTAATTATTTGCTGCAAGCGGTTTTCAAGATCAGGCGGCAACTGGTGTCGATTGTCAGGTGCCTTATTAGGTTTTTCCATCTCAAGAGAACTGACAATGGCTGGCGCTAACCCAAAAAGATCCCAGAAATCAATTCCAAGATATAGTGGTTGTGTTAAGCCTGGCGCAATATGAATGCGGAGCCGTTTAGTTTTCCCATTGTAAGATATTGGTAGTATTGCGTGACCAATTATTCTTTGCTTTTCACCACTGGCAGTGTTCAAAAAGGAAGGTAAGTAATGTATTTTGATTCCCGACTTCTCCAATAATTTTTCAGAGCCAGCCCCGAGCACGCTAATACTTGCGCCGCTATCTAGCAAACCGGTATATGGAGTTCCTGATATTATCACATTTGCGTAGGGTCGCTTATCATTAATGTTAGGTTGCACTACAGATTCGCAAATTAATTTCTTGATTGAACGACGCAACGACCAATATTTTATGTTACGATTAGGTGATTTTAATGTAGCTATTGAAAAGGGATGAGATTTACTAGGCGATGCCTGGACAATTTTTTTATAATATGGCAACTTAGGTGACTTTTGAAAATAGAAAGAACTATACTGTGGATCATGACGGTTATTTGATTTAATAGATGACATATAAGGTGAAGGGTCGAATTTAAGAGATGGAGGAATCGTTTCCCCTTTTGAATGATTTATTGATTTCGTCTTAATAACTCCGGGCACGTATTCGAAGCCACGTCTTCCGTGAGTATCCGAGTATCCCTGGTATCGACTTGTTTTTGGGAAGATTGAGTGCCAGGCCTCCTCATCTCCCAATGCTTGTTTCCCTGATTTTGATTATTGCAAAATTGGCAATTTGACTTAATAACATTGGGAGCACCACATCCGAAGCAGTGCCTTGGATTATTAAAATTCCTCGAATTATATGAATCACGATAGGCAGTTTGATTTGCTTGGCTAGAATAGTTATCACCTTGATACCTCGTGCTCGTCATGTCACAAATTTCATCCTGATATTCGGGTTCCAGATTACAAGGGACATGATTGACCGGACCGAATGGATTATGATTTCGCCGAACCTCCAAACCGTTTTGTTGCTGAGATGATTCATAGGTTGCGTTGTTAAAATTTTTATAATCAAAACCCGCCGCATCTCTATTTTTACCAGTAGGATATTCGTAAGCGGTATTAACATTGATAACCTCATTAACTTGTCGAAACGTTACGTGTTTTTCCGGTCTGTCGTAACTCAACCGTTTCCAAGTGTCTTCAATTTCGATGCATTGACGAACGAGTTCAGATATCGTAGAAATTTGTCGACCGGCAATTTTATATTGTAGCGTGCTATGCATATTTCTTTTCAATATAAAGAAGAGATCTGAATCCGGGAGCGGTGAAATTAACGCCAGCGTAGCATCTATTACTCGAGAATGGAAGTCAATAAAACTCTCGTTAGATTTTTGTCGCATAGCAGCAATTGATTGTTTAATTTCGCCATCCGATTTCCGGTCTTTGAAACGTTCTAACATCGATTGTTGCAATTCCTCCCAACCAATACTTTGGTTTCGTTCAAGAAACGACCAGTACCATTGGAATGCACTTTTTCTCAATAATAGGTACAATCCATCAACTAGCTGACCAGGAGAGATATTGTTTGCACTTGCTAAGCGGTTTACACGATATAAAAACCTCTCGACCGAAATTTCCCCGTTGGGCGAGCCATCATATTCCACATTCTTCCATTTGTCAATTCCAACTGTGTGGGAATGAATTTGGCTGCAAATGATCGTATTAGAGCTATTTTTACGATCGTTAGTTACAGTATCTTGAGGCTCTGCTTGCTTTTTGGAGTAATGGGAACTAGACTCAATATTTCTAAATTCACTCATTTTCAAATCACTAAGCGTCCGCTCAATTCCCTGTGCATTTACCGTTTCACCACTGTCTGGATTTCCGCTTGTTGCAAATTTACGAACTAGTCCCATGAAAGTTTCATATTCCTGAATTGATACCGTTTTCTCCAGTGGTAAATTATTTATGGGAAGTGAACTTTCTGGGATAGGTAGATTATCTTTTTGAACAGTATGGCCGACTAATTCATCAGATTCTGACTCCTCGGAATCTACATTTTTAACGCCAATACTGGATGAACCAGGAATATTCGCGTCATGTACAGCCTCAGTGATAGATCTCTCAAATTCGTCCACGGTAACCTTCGATTCAAGAAATGATTGAATTATGTCAAGACATTTCTCACATGCTAGTGATAAAGTATTCGCGCCAGCTCTGCAGCTTGGAGATGACTCAATTATACGTTGCAATCGCGAACTAATATGAATTACCCGGGTACTTAAAGCAGCTAGTTTCGTGTTCCTTTCTTCTAATTGGAGCGCAGAAATATTTTGGACCTGGGCTTGGAGATTGGTCAATTTATCAGAACAAATTTTCAATTCCCTTTGAGGAGCTTTACGACCAGCTTTATGCATTTTGTTTGGGGGAGCAGCTTCGCCGTCCAGTTCCAATTTTAAAATTTTCGCAAGAGATTCAAGCTGTTCCCCGACCGAACCGGAAATATTTCTTAACACACATTCAATCTCTATCTCGTCGGTGCTCAAATATTTTGGATCCATAGCCATTTTGTTATTAGTATCGTTAATATTATTATAAATTCAGAAAAGTAAATAAAAAAATTAAAACAAATTATAAACGTCCAACCCCAAGATTTGATAAAGTAGAATATACTAAAAATAACAATATTTTAAAGAAAATATTTAATGAGAAGTATTGATATTAATTATTAAATGCGAAGCAAAATTGGAAAAAAAAATAATAGTAAAAATTCCACCAAATAATAATAGGCATAAATAATTATAAAATATGTAAATATGAAATTAAGAAACAAATTAAATGTCACAAAATAAATGTTCACTGGAAATGCATTCACCCAACCAAGACCACAACAGTATTCAAAAACAATTAAAAATTGTTTCAACATGTCAGATTAAATGATGGTGGATCATAATTGCTTTCCTTCATAACACCTTTCAAAATTAAAATAAACGGTTGGTACCGGAACGAGGTCATCCAGAAAACAATTAATGAAACTAACGTGAATTGATGAAAAACGTTTTTTTTTTCCGACAAAAATATTCTTAGAAATTAATTCTTTACAACGTGTTAGCAACGGAATACTTTTGCAACAAAAAAACGCTTGCCAATAATCAAAAATAACAGCAAATTATAATGTTTCTAGATAGTAGTCCAAAGAACAAAAGTTCTAAACATACCAAATGGATATACAATCAGACATCAGAATTTGCAAACTTAAATTGTAATATGAAATTGAAATTGAATAAAATTTATGTTACAAATTTTAAATTTGAATTAATTTGAAAAATTTATTATTGTGAAAAACCTTGAAGCATAAAATCAAAATATCGTTAGATAGAACTTGCACTAGATTCACGACAATAATAACAGAAATTAAATGAACAGAAAAAAAAATATTGAAACAATTTGTATCACATAAAAATGTTAATGAAAAATTTCAAATCACCCCAAAATTAATTGCTTCCGATTAAAACCATATATTCTAGTTTGGGCGCCACTGTAACAATTTGTCACATTAATAACCTTCCCAGCTGTAATGTCTTCACTAAACAAGGAAAATTATTAATCACACAAACTGCTACAGACTCTTCTTTGGTTTGATCCATGCAGCTTTTTTCAGCCGGCTAGCGTGCAGTGGCTGGGGGGGTTGTTTATGGACCAAAGAAGAGCTAGATGAGCTGCTGATGTTACTTACATTAAGGGTGAAATGTTACTGTTGGGTATGGTCAAGTTAAATACATCTCCAGTGAAACGAACAAAAATTAAGCAAACATGATGTGTCTCATAGCTGAAAATCAATTAATGAAATACCACAAAGTTCATTGAGTAATAATTCATACCAATAACCGATCTTTATTGAAAATTTTATATAAAGCAAAACGAAATATAAACACATACAAAGAAAATTACCGCTTTAATTTAGCTTAAACAGAAAGCTTTACTTATATCTAATGAGACTATTTCGGCCATAAAAATTTAATTAATGATTTAAGAAAATACGTAAGGAATGAAATCCTTATAAAAAAAAATAACAAATAGGTAATAATAAAGGTAACAATATAGTGTATATAAAAAAAATGATTTATGAGTACTCATCTGCGCGCAGCGTTGTGGATCCAATTCCCATAATTGCCGTTGCTGATGACATATGTAAATACGATGCAAAATTCGCGTAATCCGTAATAATCGCGTATTGATTTATGTCGATGATATCACTTAGAGAAGTTGTTAGTGATAAGCCGTAGTACGCACTGTGATATTATATACTGTTAGCCGTTTTAGGATTTAATTGTTTATGTGCTTTTTTTTTTTTTTTAAGCCACTTATTAGGGTCATTTATTTATATTTTTATATGATTAATTTAATTACTAATTAACTTAATACACTGATTAAATAATACTATCATCATTCATATGACCACTATGTTTATTGAGTCAACCACTTTTAGCCATTGTCTAAGCTTTAACTGTATGTTACATATACGCACTGTGATATTAGATGTACATAATTAGTTTTGTTTTTTTATTAAATTTATTATTTTGATTTATTTAATAACTTTAATCGCTTTAAGAAATATTGTTTATCTTTTTTTTAAATATAGCGATTTTACACCATTATTCACATTTTTTTTTAAAGGATAAATAGAAATTATGCAACCATGTGCCACAAAATTATCCAAACAATTTTTAATTATTATTTTATTTTAATTTCATCCGTTTACTTCGAATGTCCAAACTCTAATAATCCTCGTTCGATCTTTTTTTCAGTTAACGCCATAAAAATCCAAGATTTTTTTTTCCCTCATCATTACGTATATCACTTTGTATAATTGTTATTTATTTTTCTCAGGGATTTACTACCTACCAATTATATAATGCAATTTACAGTAGCTTAACAAAATGTACTAATAGCTAAATTAAAACTGCTAATGTTGAGATAATTTTCCTTGTATACAAAAAAAACCATTTGACACAATCAAACTTGCCACACTATCCGATGCATCAGCAATTGTGACGAGGAAAATCTATCTCTTAGTAACGTTCACCCTTGTTGCCATGTAGAATCAACGAAAACCACTGCTTCGGAACTTGCCCTCTCCTACCAAACCGAGCTACAAATAACGCCCCATCTGATAGAAATTTCAAAAAAAAAAAAAAAAATTCGCAACTGCAATGCAAACAAACCCAACTAAACCTGATGCAAAAATATCTGTGACTCACACTCTCGAGGCACAAGCATTTCTGATACGAAGAAAAACTCAAAAACAATTTGCAAATCAATTAAATTCAAACCACCCCTGACCAACCAAACAGTGATCAAGTCACTCACAATCTGTGAACCACTGAAACATCCCCATCACGTCTCCATCACGTCTCGGAAGTCGCCCAACACTTTGTTCACAAAATCGCATCGAATCCCACCCCACACAGACCCACCAGCAACCACCGCAAGGACAATTCGGAACCCTGCCTTGGCCCAGGCAACCAACTATGTTCAAAAATTCTATACAATTTCTTGGCAAATTGTTCTTCTTGTGTATGGCAGCATTATTGCACTGAATAGCAAATTTTTCAGGCCTGACTGTTTTTCAACAACTGAGAATACTGTCTCCTTCAATAAACCGAAATCAAACATTGACCCTGAAGTGCTGTAATTTATACAGCCACATAACGTTTTATTTCTTCCGCAAGAGATGCTAACTGAAGAATTAACCATCGTATGTGATATTCTCTATAATATCAAAATTGTTTTTCCATATTTTCTAATTAACACCAAAACACACTAATTTGGACATAACAAGGTTCTCCAGAGTTCAATTGGCAATCCAACATAATTACGTTTACATTTTGTTTCCTCACAGTAAATCATATTCGGTTTGGCCATGTGATCTTTGTTCTATAAGCCACAACTCTGCAAGACCAATGTTAAATTTCGATTTATTGAATGATGTAGCATCCTTGTTTGTTGAAAAATTAGTCGGCCCTCAATTTGCCCTTCAGCACAACAACGCTCCCATACACAAGAAGTATCATTGCTTCGAAATTAAACAAAAATACTGAACACAATTAGTTGCCTAGGCGAAGGCAGAGTTCTAGTCCATCCCTGCGGGGGTTCAAACGAAAGCGGAAGACTTTCGCAATCCAGCAAGACCAAAAATTCACAAAAGGATGCTAATAAAACCGTGTGGGATGATCAATAGGATTCCATGAACAAATCTTCGGGCCCCTTCCGAGGCAGGACGGAGACGCAACAAAAATGTTCCTACGGTCCACAAACCATAAGCGATCAAAGCACTATTCAACTAGTCAAAAACAATTCCAAACTCAATGGACCTATCCACACGAGTATTTTTCACAACACAGCATTCTGTATTCACACTGTTGTTACTCTTCTTTATGTATGTGTAAATTTACTTCAATTTTGGATTGCTTTGTTCGAGGCAATTATTTCATTTTGTGCGTTAAACAATAGAAAATCACGTGCCAATGCACATTCAATTTTTTTATTTATTTAACTTTATATTTGTATTAGTGTGTAACAACACGAGAATACCAGAAATTTCATAATGCAAAAGTGCATTACAAATCCCCACCACAAATTTAGGTTTGTAGGCAGGGAGGTAAAGAAACGAGGGTGAATACGGTTGTTAAAAATACTTGTGTGGAAAGGCCCATTTGATTCACTAACTACCCCTAAACCCCTCCTCGTATCACAAATACCTATGCATCAAAAACACGAATCACAAACACTTCCGTATCAAGCCCAACTGAATTTACCCGCACTACAGTTACGATCCCTTTTTCCGAAATTTACATCAAATGAAACGTCATCCACAACTCAACCTTACAAGAGAAAACAAATTCCAAAAAAGCAACTTTCACTGATTCCACATGGCAACAAACGCAAGCGCCCCACCAACCCCCCCACCAACCCCCCCCCCCCCCCCACCAACCCCCCCCCCCCCCCCCCAACCCCCGCCCCCACCCCTACAATCACTAATGCATCGGATAGTATATAAAACCCCTCCCCGATATACAACGCAACAACGACACTTTACTCGTGTTTTGTATTATAACTTACAACAAACAAACCAAGGAAGCCTACACAAACCGCACCTTATCCACACATACAAAACCTACTACTTCTACCAGCATTCGTGTCGTGGCACAGCGCAAAACCAACATAAATGTCTAAACATTTTTGTTGACTTCGACGCAGTGTTGCCTTTATATACTTTTGTTGTACGACACACACGAGGAATGAAGTATTCTAGTATAATTCTCTATACAAATTTTCTCTACAAAATAACCTATTGTTTGAATAGAAATAAATAAAAAATAAAACAATGTAATAAAATGAACAAATTCTTCACAAATACATACCACCAATGTATGTATTGTGAACAACAGCACATGGTGAAATTACCTGCTTAACGGTATTAGAGTAGTACCGTTAATTATTTATTTTTGAACTCGTTTTTGTTTTTTTAATTTTTTTTAATGTTCAAAAATTCCTACACTTTTCACTTTTTAACTTTAATTATGTTTTCCCACATTTATTCATTTATTTAACGCATCACAAAGCGCAAAAATAACTAAATTTAACTCACATTTAACTTAAAATACATACGCACATGTGCAATATCTATATACATATTATATATGTATATATACACATATATAGTATAATATATATACTTGCATCTGTAAACATGTAGAACAAAACCAAACTATAAAAATATAATAAAACCAAATTTACAAAGAGGACGACCAAAGTCCATCCTCTTCGAGCGTCGACGACCAACCTACACCGACGCCAGTCGTATTTTTAATTGTTTTTGAAATTGCGTTCTTGCGAAAAAAGGTGAAGAGGCGATGTATAACTCCATATACAACGGCGAAAAAAAATGTTTGACGACTCAAATAATGGCTTGTGCTGATGGCCCTCTTCCACGACCAATGATTGTGCTTAATTACAAAATTATACCATTGAACTTATTTAGAACCCCATGCCCAGGTAGTGGGGATTTGAAAAATAAGAATCAGGCTGGATGACTAGCGAATTCTTTATTGAATACGTAGCTAATATTTTCCTACGGTGGCTAAAACAGAACAATGTAAATTTCCAGTAATTTTGGTCGTTGATGCCCTTGTTCGCATTTGATGCTTAGCCTTAGCGAGTTTTGGAAAGAGAATCCCCTAATTAACTCACCACTCAATGTTGCGGTATTTCGGCCATTAAACCAAGCATGGAAACAGCTGTTCACAATTGGTGAATAAATATTTATTATCAAATTGAATTGAAAAAGGAGCACTTTAGTGCCTTGCTGTGCATTTTATAATACACTACTGCCAATCCACTACAATTCAAAGTGGCTTCAGAACAACTGGTTTGTTTCCTTTTGATTCGGAAGCAGTAAACTACGGTAAGTTAATTCAGAACCTAGAATCTTCACTCCAATCGACTACGCCGATTTCTCAAACACAAGCACATCTGGTTGATCATAATCAATTCCATAAAAATTTTGAATCATTTTTACCAAAAACCACCATTGAGAAATTTACTAGCTCTGAATCAAAATGGACTGGACCACTAGAAGACCAATATTTATTTATTTGTGGGAAAGTGAAAAAGAAAAAATAGAGAACGCAAACATGCTTAGCATGTTTTTATCGATTTGGAGAGTTCGGCTTGCGGATTTGAACCCATTAATGAAAATCTAAATGTTAATCAGACAAAATGTTTAAATATGGAATCTGGCGATAACCCACTGTGCAATAACATAGACCTGTATGGTACATTCGCTCATCACGATGGAGCTATTTTAACTGAAATTGAGGAAGTTGGGCAGGTATTGGCGATTAGCATGGAATCATAACACCTACAGATGATTTTATGGATCAAGTGGAAACTCCATTTAAGGAAACTACACTACTCCAAAAAATTAAACGAACGCTAATTTTTTTCAATTTTTTTAGTGTTTTTTGAAGAGCTGTATCTTAGTAAAATACGGTCGTACAGAGATCAAAAGAAAAGCATTTTAAAGCTTCAAATCTCTAGATTTGAGACTTTTGAGCGGAAAATTTTTGTGAGAAACCGTTATCCCGCAATCATAAGAAAGAGCGCGAAGAAAAAAAATTCGATTTTTTTTTTTTTTTTGTAAGGTGCCATGGGCTCGGGAAATTTTTTTTAAGTTAAACCAATGCATAGGTCGGTTAGCCTGTTAATTAGGCGTAAATTTAATTTTATTCTGGTCTCTCTATGTCAACTTTTTGCTGAGATATCTGACTTTGAATTAAAAAAGATCCTTTTGCCTTTGATCATCGATATCTCAGCAACCAATGATTGCACAGTAAACTTTAGCGCAACCTTAAAAACTTCAATAAATTTCCTACAAGACCCTTTAATGATTGGTGGAGAATAAATTTTTTTTTCACCCTCAATACTGATTTGAAAAAAGTACAAAAAAACGACTTTTTAGGTTGTCTTAATAAATCTACCGTTACTTTACCGTTATTGATGAAAAGACTAATGTTGCCAGGTCATTTTACAGTTTAATGTACTCCTAATAGCCCTGTATTATTTTCAAATTGATCCATCCAACCGTTTTTTCGGACAGATTGATCAAAGTTTTACAAAACAATTAAAGGAACAAGTATTCATCAAAATAAAAAACGACTTTTTTCACATTTTACGTTAGTTACTTGTTAACCCTTAACGATCGTACGGTTTTTTTTGTAATACTCGCCGATAAGAGACGATAGAAAATTAAATAAAGTTCTGCAATATGAGCAATAATTATGGAACTTGGCCATTTCTCATCCGATTTTAGTGAAATTTGGTATGCACGATGGAAATGGGATTCTAAAATGATTTTTGGATAAAGTTCTGGAATATGGCCAACTAGGATGGAACTTGTCAATTTCTTAACCGATTTTGATGAAATTTGGTATGCACGATGGAAATGGGATTCTAAACTGATTTTTGGATAAAGTTCTGGAATATGGCCAACTAGGATGGAACTTGGCCATTTCTTAACCGATTTTGATGAAATTTGGTATGGGCGATGGAAATGGGATTCTAAACTGATTTTTCGATAAAGTTCTGGAATATGGCCAACTAGGATGGAACTTGGCCATTTCTCATCCGATTTAGATGAAACTTGGTACGCACGATGGAAATGGGATTCTAAAGTGATTTTTGGATAAAGTTCTGGAATATGGCCAACTAGGATGGAACTTGGCCATTTCTTATCCGATTTTGATGAAAGTTAGCATGTACGATGGAAATGGGATTCTAAAATGATTTTTGGATAAAGTTCTGGAATATGGCCAACTAGGATGGAACTTGGCAATTTCTTAACCGATTTTGATGAAATTTGGTAAGGGCGATGGAAATGGGATTCTAAACTGATTTTTCGATAAAGTTCTGGAATATGGCCAACTAGGATGGAACTTGGCCATTTCTTATCCGATTTTGATGAAAGTTAGCATGTACGATGGAAATGGGATTCTAAACTGATTTTTGGATAAAGTTCTGGAATATGGCCAACTAGGATGGAACTTGGCCATTTCTTATCCGATTTTGATGAAATTTGATACGCACGATGGAAATGGGATTCTAAAGTGATTTTTGGATAAAGTTCTGGAATTTGGCCAACTAGGATGGAACTTGGCCATTTCTCATCCGATTTAGATGAAACTTGGTACGCACGATGGAAATGGGATTCTAAAGTGATTTTTGGATAAAGTTCTGGAATATGGCCAACTAGGATGGAACTTGGCCATTTCTTATCCGATTTTGATGAAATTTGGTACGCACGATGGAAATGGGATTCTAAAGTGATTTTTGGATAAAGTTCTGGAATTTGGCCAACTAGGATGGAACTTGGCCATTTCTCATCCGATTTTGATGAAATTTGGTACGCACGATGGAAATGGGATTCTAAAGTGATTTTTGGATAAAGTTCTGCAATTTGGCCAACTGGGATGGAACTTGTCTATTTCTTAACCGATTTTGATGAAATTTAGTGTTCGCGATGGAAATGGGATTCAATAATGAATTTTAGCTAAAGTTCTGGTATATGTCCAATTAGGTAGGATCTTGGCCATTTCTTATAAGATTTTGATGAAATTCAGCATTTGTAATGAAAATTGGGTTTTAAAATTATGTTTAAATGGAATTCTGGAATAAGCCGTATTAGGAAGGAACTTGGCCATTTTTTATCCGATTTTAAACAAATTCAGCATGTACTATAGAAATAAAACTCTAAAATTATTTTTGGTTAAAGTTATATGTTAAAGTAGGAAGGCGCCTGCCTATTCCTTAAACGATAAAAAGAAATTCGATATGTGCTTTAAAAGTGAATAACTAAAATCGTTATTCCATGTATTTAATGATTTATTTTATTAATAATTTAAGAATCTCATTTTCATCGTGAATGCTGAAATTCATAAAAATAGGATACAAAACTTCCAAGTTCCATGACAATTGGCCAAATTCTGGAACTTTATCCAAAAATCACTTTAGAATCCCATTTTTAAGGCACGTGCTGAATTTCATCAATATCGGATAAGAAATATCCAATTTCCTTCCTAGTTGGCCATATACCAGAACTTCATCCACAAATCATTTTAGAATCCCATTTCCATTGTACATGCTAAATTTCATCAAAATTGGATAAGAAATGGCCAAGATCCATCCTAGTTGGCCATATTCCAGAACTTTATTCAAAAGTCAGTTTAGAATCCCATTTCCATTGCTTATACCAAATTTCATCAAAATCGGATGAGAAATGGGCAAGTTCCTTCCTAATTGGCCATTTTCCAGAATTTCATCCAAAAATCAGTTTAGAATCCCATTTCCATAGCTTATACCAAATTTCATCAAAATCGGAAGAGAAATGGGCAAGTTCCTTCCTAGTTGGCCATTTTCCAGAACTTTATCCAAAAATCAGTTTAGAATCCCATTTTCATCGCCCATACCAAATTTCACTAAAATCGGATGAGCAATACCCAAGTTCCATCCTAGTTGGCCATATTCCAGAACTTTATCCAAAAATCACTTTAGAATCCCATTTCCATCGTACATGCTGAATTTCATCAAAATCGGATAAGAAATGGCCAAGTTCCAACCTAGTTGGCCATATTCCAGAACTTTATCCAAAAATCAGTTTTGAATTCCATTTCCATCGTGCGTACCAAATTTCATCAAAATCGGTTATGAAATGGCCAAGTTCCATCCTAGTTGGCCATATTCCAGAACTTTATCCAAAAATCATTTTAGAATCCCATTTCCATCGTGCATACCAAATTTCACTAAAATCGGATGAGAAATGGCCAAGTTCCATAATTATTGCTCATATTGCAGAACTTTATTTAATTTTCTATCGTCTCTTATCGGCGAGTATTACAAAAAAAACCGTACGATCGTTAAGGGTTAACAAGTAACTAACGTAAAATGTGAAAAAAGTCGTTTTTTATTTTGATGAATACTTGTTCCTTTAATTGTTTTGTAAAACTTTGATCAATCTGTCCGAAAAAACGGTTGGATGGATCAATTTGAAAATAATACAGGGCTATTAGGAGTACATTAAACTGTAAAATGACCTGGCAACATTAGTCTTTTCATCAATAACGGTAAAGTAACGGTAGATTTATTAAGACAACCTAAAAAGTCGTTTTTTTGTACTTTTTTCAAATCAGTATTGAGGGTGAAAAAAAAATTTATTCTCCACCAATCATTAAAGGGTCTTGTAGGAAATTTATTGAAGTTTTTAAGGTTGCGCTAAAGTTTACTGTGCAATCATTGGTTGCTGAGATATCGATGATCAAAGGCAAAAGGATCTTTTTTAATTCAAAGTCAGATATCTCAGCAAAAAGTTGACATAGAGAGACCAGAATGAAATTAAATTTACGCCTAATTAACAGGCTAACCGACCTATGCATTGGTTTAACTTAAAAAAAAATTCCCGAGCCCATGGCACCTTACAAAAAAAAAAAAAAAATTCGAAATTTTTTTCTTCGCGCTCTTTCTTATGATTGCGGGATAACGGTTTCTCAGAAAAATTTTCCGTTCAAAAGTCTCAAATCTAGAGATTTGAAGCTTTAAAATGCTTTTCTTTTCATCTCTGTACGACCGTATTTTACTAAGATACAGCTCTTCAAAAAACACTAAAAAAATTGAAAAAAATTAGTGTTCCTTTAATTTTTTGGAGTAGTGTATATTTTGTCCAAAAACGAAAGAAGAAGCCACAACCATAAAGCGGACACGAAAAACTATGCCGTCAGTAAAAATTTCATCTGATGCTTACATTTCATATTAGGAGAAGTAAGAACATGAAAAAGATCGGGTTGTAAAAGAAAGGTTGAGTCGGAGACAAAAGCGAGAAGCGCAGAAGTAAATAAAAGAAACCGTTATTGTAAAAAACAGAAAACAAACCTGACATAAAGGAAGATCGGTGCGTCATAGATAACTACGAAGGCGAATATTTTCGAGGTATTGCACTTGCGCAAGAACCTGAAATGAAGGCAAATTTATGTATCCATTGCAAGATGTTATTTCCACAATTTCGGAGCCAGATATCCTAAACGCCAGAGAAGTTTATAACATCAAGGAAGTACCTAAACTTAAAAATAATAAATTATTAGATTATGTAATGATAAGGTAGGTACTTATACGTATACCGTGGTTATTGTAATCACAGAACTGAACTTTAAGCTAGGCTTAATTTGAAATAGTCAAAAGTGCAATTTTTACTTTGTGATAAGTACAAAGGTATAGTAGACATATGGTGTGAAAGAGGCTAAATTTATTTTTATTAATTTCTATGTATAAGTATGTAAGGATTAATTTCTTTTTATTTAATAAATGTTAATTACTTAATTATAAAGTAGGCCAACGAAACAGTTATTAATCAATATCTAGAGTATTTTAACACGTTCCATAATAAGGACATAATATGTAACTGGTTCATATTAGGCCCGCAAAATGGTCCTAAAAGGACTAAAATAGTTCAATTAAACATAATTAAAAGGGCACTTATATTGATTTTCTACAAAAATTAAATTAATAACTCAATATGAAAGCACCTCCTCCGGATATGTTAATTATTAAAAAAATCTTTGAACATTAAAAAAATTAAATACGATACGTAGGTCCATATTACTTATATCGATTTACCTTATGCATTTTATATAATTTCACATTTTTGAAAAATAGTAATAACATTTTATTCTTTTAAAAGTTCTTTCGATGCCTTGATGTCCACCTAACGAAGAGATGTGAAATTCTTTTATACATTTCTGTATATCTATATCATTCTCTAATCTGACGATAGCATTTTCAGAAATAGATTTATTATGAGTAATTGCGTTTGATGATTTTGAAGTACCAGTGGCATCGAAATTCGGCGTAGTTACAGTTATAGAATTTTTATCTTTATCTGTTTGTTGAGTAATAAACCTGATTAATAATATCGCCAGCAGTTCCTTTTCAACAGTAGAATAATTATGCCCAGCTTTATTAAGGAACCGGCTTGCAAAAGCTACGAACAAGTCATTATCGCATACTCTCTGAGAAAGAACTGCTCCAAGAACAATATCTCTGGCATCGGTCGTTACGTAGAATCGCTTTGTAAAATTGGGGTACTGCAAAATTGGCGGATTCATCAATTTTTCTTTTAGTATTTCAAAGTTGTTTTGACAAAAAGCATTCCAAACGAATGGTATTTTTTTATTAGTAAATTGATACGTTGAGCTAGTTCAGAAAATGTTTCGATAAACCTACGATAATAACCTGTGAGTCCAAGGAATGATTTGACCTGTTTTTGTTTTTTTGGAATACGGAAATTCTGAATAGCGTCAATTTTAGACTGTTTGATTCCGTAATTGGTTATTACATGTCCCAGATAGCAAATTGACAAATGACATCTCTTTGGTTGAAGTTTCAAGTTATATTTCCTAAATAACTGAAATTCGTCAAATAGTTTCCTGTTATGATCTGGAAGGTTATATCCACAGACGACTATATCGTCGAGATAAACAAAACGATATAATTAAGGACGTTATTTATTATTCGCTGAAAAGTCGCTGGTGCACCTTTCAATCCAAAGGGCATACTTGTAAAATGATAGTGTTCCATTTGACTACTGAATGATGTTTTTGATTTATCTTCTTCACTTAAAGCAATCTGATGATAACCGTCCGCTAAATCTAGTGTTGTAAAATACACTGCATCGCCAAGTTGATCCAAAATATCAACAATATTAGGGAGTGGAAAAATATCATCTATGGTTATCTCGTTAAGACGGCGAAAATCAACACCTACACGCCATCGTCATTGTAACACAATAACGTTATGTAATTTTCTCTTTATGGAACAAAATAGTTGAACTTATCAAAATAAATTTTTGCTTAGCAAAATTTTAAAAAGTGATAAGTGCTAAGTTGCAAAGTACGATGGTTAAATAGGCCCCAGGAGCAATCATTTGAGATGGACACAGATATTCACTGTCTGTTTTGAATCACATTTGTCCATTTTTCTCCGATCTACTCGGTAGAATTATTGGTGGATTATTTGATGAAAGATTGAATCAAATAGTTTGATTTTTAAATGATGTCGGATTTATGCTAATCCGATTAAGAGAATAATCAATGATACATTGATTTAGTTGTAGAAATTCATTGCCAATTATTCCAACACTTTTTATTGGAAAGTCTGATGACACGACATGAAAACGATGAGAAATGTCCTTTGACAGATTTATGTTTGCAGAGCATAATGCCAATGGATCTATTGGTTCAGAAGTTATGCCTTATAAATACACTTTTTTAATTTGGATAACAAAGTGTATTGGGTTTAATAAAGTTCTTTTTAACAATACTTGTGTCTGCGCTGGTATCTATTAAAAAGAATTGATTTTCTGAAATGATGTCTAAATGAAGGCTTACGAATTTCATATCATAGTTATGAAAATTAATTGAAAATGAAAACAAATCTTTAGTTGTTTGACGTAAAGGATGAGATGAACATGAGAGAACTGGATGCAGGTTTAAATTTCTTGAATCCGAACCGCTACATCCTTGGATTCCCGGTTGGATTCGGTTGAGTTTTCCGTATGATGTGAATTCGATGGTTGCACCGAGCTTTTAATTCGTTGATTGGATTTCTCTCTGGATCGGCACACAGTCATATGAGGTCCTTGTTTCCTGCAGTATGCACATGATAAAGTTATTTGAATAATTCGAGAATTATTATTTGTTGCGATATTCGGTTTGATTTGTCGATTAAAATTTGTAGAATTACTGTAGTAATTATTATGGTGTGTATATTCGACAAATTATTTTGAAATGAAAATGGTTGTTGATTGGTAAAATTGCGACTCTAGCAGGTTTTTGCACTATGACCTATTTTGGAACAAATATGACATTTAATTTGTTTGTTTATGTTATCTTCGGGTTTAACAAATTTATTCTTAAGAAATAGCTTAAGAAATAGCATCTGTCAAACTACCAAATCTACATGCTTTAATTATTAATTTAACTAACTGACCCGGCGAACTTCGTCCCGCCCCAAATTACTTCGTTTCGAGCAAATACTTTTGTCCTTCACGAAAATTGATTTTGATGATAGAAAAAATCAAACAACTCAACTCTATTCTCAAGAGATGATTGAGTTGAGTGGACATTCCATTCCATTTTCATCGAATTCAACACTAATGTATTGAAAAGTGAATGAAATGTCGATTCAAATTTAGGCGTCTTTCGAAAATTGAGTTGTGTTTTGGATTTTTTCTCTCATTGTGGAAATGAATTGGAGTCAGTTGGAATTCAAAAGAATTCAATGTATTTTATTCGAGTGGAATTAAATCGAATACAGACGCAAATCAATACAATGCATTGTGGTAAACAATATTTCTAGTTCTGTTCTCCGGCGCATAAATGAACAACGATGATGGTTTGCCAACTCTCGAACACGCTACGTACAACTGACCATGAGAAAAACACGGGAAATCTAGATTTATTCCGCACACTTCCAACGATTGACCTTGCGATTTGTTAATCGTCATAGCAAACGCCAAACGAACGGGGAACTGAATGCACTTGAAGTCGAACGGTGTGTCAGTTGGAATTATAGGAATTCTCGAAATTAGATCTTCTCATTTGAATTTGCCCTTGATGATCGTCGCTTGAATCACGTTTTTCATCAGTTTCTTCACACTCAATCGCGTTTCGTCGCACAATTTCGGATGGTTCAGATTGCGCAGCATGATTATTACAGATCCAACCTTGAGCATCAAGTTATGCGGCGGTCCGAGTTTTCCGAAGGCTTTTCCCAAAATTTTCTTTCGTAAGAACCATCTCCTGGCATTTTCAAACACAATAGAAAAAGATTGAGCCTAATCCGTCATCAAAACATACAAATAATTCAAAAATTCGTTGAAAAAAAATTCAATTTTCTTCGGGTTTTTCCGGAAGTTTCCGAGTTTTCCACTTCGTTTTCCCAATTTTTCTCTTCTAAAAGACAATCTGGTTTGGATGCGCGCCAAATCTCGTACAAAAACATAATTTTTTGATTTGCCGAATTTTCCGACTTTTCCAAAGGATTTTCCAAAAATTTTCTTTTGTAAGAACCATCTCCTGGCAATTTCAAATACAATTAAGAAAGATTAAGCCTAATCGGTCATCAAAACATACAAAATATTCAAAATTTCATTGAAAATAAAAATTCAATTTTCTTCGGGTTTTTCCGGAAGTTTCCTAGTTTTCCACTTAGATTTTCCAATTTTTCTCCTCTAAAAGACCATCTGGTTTGGATACGCGCCAAATCCCGTACAAAAACATAATTTTTCGATTTTCCGAATTTTCCGACTTTTCCGTAGGCTTTTCCCAAAATATTCTTTCGTAAGAACCATCTCCTGGCAATTTCAAACACAATAGAAAAAGATTGAGCCTAATTGAGCCTAATCCGTCATCAAAACATACAAATAATTCAAAAATTCATTGAAAAAAAAATTCAATTTTCTTCGGGTTTTTCCGGAAGTTTCCGAGTTTTCAAATCAGATTTTCCAATTTTTCTCTTCTAAAAGACAATCTGGTTTGGTTGCGCGCCAAATCTCGTACAAAAACATAATTTTTTGATTTGCCGAATTTTCCGACTTTTCCAAAGGATTTTCCAAAAATTTTCTTTTGTAAGAACTGTAAGGGAGTTCACTTACTTTTAGATTAAAACACAATTTTAATGTTATTGAATACAAACAAATTAATTTATTTATAATGTATTAATTTTTAAAGATTGCTTTGATCAAGCGCACAGTTTTGGAATTTTTATTTTTCACCACCGCACTACGTAAATGAAAACGTATACGAAATACCAAAAAGAATATATTTTTATAAACACGACCAAAAATTGCAACTAGCTTGCTTGTGAGAAAGCGTCAAAACGAATAATCTAAAAACCCGGAATTTTGAAGCGGATGAACAAATGTTTGTATAAATGAATTGTTTGACTTTATGCTGTTGCTGTTTGGGTGAGTGAATCAATAAATGTAGAAACAGATAGTCGCCGTTGCGGATGCGTCATGAACGTATGGTGGCGGTGAGCGAATGTGTGTATTTGAATATTTGAATGACAAGTGAGTGAGCCGCTACAGAACCATCTCCTGGCAATTTTAAATACAATTAAAAGTGATTAAGCCGAATCGGTCATCAAAACATACAAAATATTCAAAATTTCATTGAAAAAAAAAATTCAATTTTCTTCGGGGTTTTCCGGAAGTTTCCGAGTTTTCCACTCAGATTTTCCAATTTTTCTCTTCTAACAGACCATCTGGTTTGGATACGCGCCAAATCCCGTACAAAAACATAATTTTTCGATTTTCCGATTTTTCCGACTTTTCCAAAGGATTTTCCAAAAATTTTCTTTTGTAAAAATCATCTCCTGGAAATTTCAAACACAATAGAAAAAGATTGAGCCTAATTGAGCCTAATCCGTCATGAAAACATACAAAAAATTCAAAATTTCCGAGTTTTCCACTTCGATTTTCCAATTTTTCTCTTCTAAAAGACAATCTGGTTTGGATGCACGCCAAATCCCGTACAAAAACATAATTTTTCGATTTGCCGAATTTTCCGACTTTTCCAAAGGATTTTCCAAAAATTTTCTTTTGTAAGAACCATCTCCTGGCAATTTCAAACACAATAAAAAAAGATTAAGCCCAATCGGTCATCAAAACATACAAAAAATTCAAAATTTCATTGAAAAAAAAAAACTCAATTTTCTTCGGGTTTTTTCTTAAGTTTCCGAGTTTTCCACACAGATTTTCCAATTTTTCTCTTCTGCAAAACATCTGGTTTTTACCATCTGGTTGGCTACGCGCCAAATCCTATACAAAAACATAATTTTTCGATTTTCCGAATTTTCCGACTTTTCCGAAGGATTTTCCCAAAATTTTCTTTCATAAGAACCATCTCCTGGCAATTTCAAATACAATAGAAAAAGATTGAGCCTAATTGAGCCTAATCCGTCATCAAAACATGCAAAAAATTTAAAATTTCATTGAACAAAAATTCAATTTTCTTCGAGTTTTTCCGGAAGTTTCCGAGTTTTCCACTTCGATTTTCCAATTTTTCTCTTCTAAAAGACAATCTGGTTTGGATGCGCGCCAAATCTCGTACAAAAACATAATTTTTTGATTTGCCGAATTTTCCGACTTTTCCAAAGGATTTTCCAAAAATTTTCTTTTGTAAGAACCATCTCCTGGCAATTTCAAACACAATAAAAAAAGATTAAGCCCAATCGGTCATCAAAACATACAAAAAATTCAAAATTTCATTGAAAAAAAAAATTCAATTTTCTTCGGGTTTTTCCGGAAGTTTCCGAGTTTTCCACTCAGATTTTCCAATTTTTCTCTTCTACAAAACATTTGGTTTTTACCATCTGGTTGGCTACGCGCCAAATCCTATACAAAAACATAATTTTTCGATTTTCCAACTTTTCCGTAGGCTTTTCCCAAAATTTTCTTTCGTAAGAACCATCTCCTGGCAATTTCAAACACAATAGAAAAAGATTGAGCCTAATTGAGCCTAATCCGTCATCAAAACATACAAAAAATTCAAAAATTCATTGAAAAAAATTCAATTTTCTTCGGGTTTTTCCGGAAGTTTCCGTGTTTTCCACTCAAATTTTCCAATTTTTCTCTTCTAAAAGACCATCTGGTTTGGATACGCGCCAAATCCCGTACAAAAACATAATTTTTCGATTTTCCGAATTTTCCGACTTTTCCGAAGGATTTTCCCAACATTTTCTTTCGTAAGAACCATCTCCTGGCAATTTAAAACACAATAAAAAAAGATTAAGCCCAATCGTTCATCAAAACATACAAAAAATTCAAAATTTCATTGAAAAAAAAAATTCAATTTTCTTCGGGTTTTTCCGGAAGTTTCCGAGTTTTCCACTCAGATTTTCCAATTTTTCTCTTCTACAAAACATTTGGTTTTTACCATCTGGTTGGCTACGCGCCAAATCCTATACAAAAACATAATTTTTCGATTTTCCAACTTTTCCGTAGGCTTTTCCCAAAATTTTCTTTCGTAAGAACCATCTCCTGGCAATTTCAAACACAATAGAAAAAGATTGAGCCTAATTGAGCCTAATCCGTCATCAAAACATACAAAAAATTCAAAAATTCATTGAAAAAAATTCAATTTTCTTCGGGTTTTTCCGGAAGTTTCCGTGTTTTCCACTCAAATTTTCCAATTTTTCTCTTCTAAAAGACCATCTGGTTTGGATACGCGCCAAATCCCGTACAAAAACATAATTTTTCGATTTTCCGAATTTTCCGACTTTTCCGAAGGATTTTCCCAACATTTTCTTTCGTAAGAACCATCTCCTGGCAATTTAAAACACAATAAAAAAAGATTAAGCCCAATCGTTCATCAAAACATACAAAAAATTCAAAATTTCATTGAAAAAAAAAATTCAATTTTCTTCGGGTTTTTCCGGAAGTTTCCGAGTTTTCCACTCAGATTTTCCAATTTTTCTCTTCTACAAAACATTTGGTTTTTACCATCTGGTTGGCTACGCGCCAAATCCTATACAAAAACATAATTTTTCGATTTTCCAACTTTTCCGTAGTCTTTTCCCAAAATTTTCTTTCGTAAGAACCATCTCCTGGCAATTTCAAACACAATAAAAAAAGATTGAGCCTAATTGAGCCTAATCCGTCATCAAAACATACAAAAAATTCAAAAATTCATTGAAAAAAATTCAATTTTCTTCGGGTTTTTCCGGAAGTTTCCGTGTTTTCCACTCAGATTTTCCAATTTTTCTCTTCTAAAAGACCATCTGGTTTGGATACGCGCCAAATCCCGTACAAAAACATAATTTTTCGATTTTCCGAATTTTCCGACTTTTCCGAAGGATTTTCCCAAAATTTTCTTTCGTAAGAACCATCTCCTGGCAATTTCAAACATAATAGAAAAGATTGAGCCAAATCGGTTCAGCCGTTCTCAACTGATGTGCACACATACATTTTTTACACCATTTTTATATATATAGATTAGGTCTTTTAAGCCATCATCAAAAGACCTTAAAGCAGTTTTTGAATTGATTGTTTGAATATTTTTATCCACAATTACTGCCATTAACACCAAGAGAAGATTTATTTATTCTGCTAATAAATTTTTTATCCTATTTGCAAAATCTTTAACGTCTTTCGAAGATTTATTAATTCTTTAAATTTTGAAGATTCTAAGTTCTATAAATTAGTATAACTGATAGAGTTCTATATATTCTACAAACTTAACTTGTTTTTCCAATATTTTTTCTTCTAAAAATTCTCTAATTTCTATAAATACCATAAATTTTATAAATTCTTTGAATTCTGCAAATTTTATAAATTTGATAAATTCTATAAGTAAATTTTAACAACTCTACAAATTCTTTACATAAAATCTGTAAATTCCATAATTTCTGTAAATTTTTAATTTGTCTCAATCAAATAAATAAATCAAATAAATATTATAATTTTTGCCGGAGACGGGAGTTTACCTATAGAAGGAGACGTAATATCTGGTAAAGCATTTCGACATGGTACCAAGAAGCATATTACCATCTTATTAAATAGTGTGATTTTATGGCATTTTTATGGCAAGCAGAAAAATAGGTATTTGTTTGCTGAATCTAAATATGCCCCTAACAGATTTTTCGATTTTTGGAAATCTGTAATAAACAAAGTATGTAACCTAATTTGATGCAATTACAGCATAATTAAATAAAGCGCTCATTACCATTATATTCGATACTAATTGTGTTGCAATTCTGTTTGATGCAAAACTTGCATCGAATTACTTTTTTGATCAAATTAGTAATTCAATTTTATTCGTTACAATGGCTGCATCTAAATTGCGTTTTCGATGCAAACAATATTTAAACAGATTTCGAGGCAAAACTTTTAACATTAAGTGATTAGCTAATAGCATCGCATATCACAAAAATGTTCAACTGTGCAATTTCTAAATATAACTTTTTAAGAAAAGAAGTGTAGTAACGAGTTCTGTTGTAAAACCAGATCCCTTCAAAATTGATTTTGTAAACAATTTTCCAATTCCAAGGAATCAGAGGAAATTAAATCATGTTGAGGAATAGCCTAAACAAACACAGAACATAGAAGATTATAGACAACTTTTCCCAGATATCTGAACTGAACCGCAAAAATTCAAACTTTAAGTAGGACTGCTGTGGGAACTAAAACAAAAACTAATTTCTTGGTAATTAGTCGGCCCCTAAATTCCGCTGAAGGAAACCACCTAATAATAGAAAAGGAATTGTTAGCCATATCTATGTATATGGATATAAATTCCGAATAATTACTAATCATCGTCCTCTAGTACGGTTACGTCAAACACTCAAAATCTTCCACACTATTGTTGAGGTGGCACGTACTATATAAACCTGTTAAAAGTAACCAAAACGCCGATTCTTTGAGTAGGATTGTTCAATCACCTAATGTAAACGAAATTCTTGCAGTTACCAGATCTCAGTCAAAAGAATTCGCTCCGTTAGCAGAATCATATTAAGGACGTAACTTAACCCAACCTAACTTACCAAATTCAAGTTTTTTCGGATACAAACAATTTTTGATTCTACACTTCGCCGACGGTTGGGTAGACATGTATTTTTTATTTTTAGCTAGCGCTTCAATACATGTCAAGACAACCCCACAGTTAGCAAATGTTGACCAGCTCCCTGCTAGTGAAAAAATTATGAAATGTTATATTCTTGTTTGAATTATGAATTAGAGTGCTTGTGATGGTACCCAAATGTAAATCTAAGGTGACAGTTTTGAATTACGAAAATGTTTTCAGAATTTTGAGATTTTTACGTATATTTAGTTATAATGCTTTTATAAATAAGGCAAAATGACATTGAAAAGCGTGCATAAGATAAAAGTTATCAATATTGGCTTTACGCATACAATTCAGTCAGAAATTAATCAAAATGACACAAAATAATACCGACACGTATGCGTTAGGTGACAATTTCCAATTACTAAAATGTGCTTTGTAAGTTGCGACTTTATGCGAACATTTCAGAAATAAATCTTCCTAAATAATGCAAAATGAGACTGAAATGTGTACTTAAGGTGACAATTAACATTATAGAAATAAATTTTTTAATTTGCGGCTGTAACGGAAATTTACTGTTTAATTCGGATGTACTTTTTAGAGTATATAAAAATTAATATCATAAATTAAATCTTAAAACCAATAAAAAAACATTTTAAAACGGCTTATCGTTTAAATACTTAAAAATAAGTGATCTAGACAGCGCTATGACGTCACTGGCTGAAAAATTTGCTCTGAAATTATAGTCACCATGTACCTAACCAATAAGGCGAATTGTTAATAAGTTGGGGGGCGAGTAGGAGAGTCAGCAGGGACGCAACAACTTCAACAGCAACGTCAAGCAACACGTACTGCAGTTAGTACAAATTTGGGTGACCGAATGGGAACATGATGATGGTACGAAATCTCGCCCCCTCACAACCGCCGATGGAAAAATAGTGGAGCCAAAAAAAAAAAAAAAATTCCTTACAGTTTTTCAGGAAAAACCTGCAGCACTAATAAAGAACGCTTATTAGGAGATTGTGTTGTCTTGTCACTAACACTTGTCAAAAAAAAAAAAAAAAGTACTAGCGACTGCATAGGTCCATAAGTATCCTTCGGTCTTGTTATATGTAAGGTGATGTACGGTGGTTCCAGCGTATCCGGGAATCTTGCTGGAGCTTGGTCGTACATCCGTATCAATCAATCAACCGTGTACCTAATCATTTAAGATTAAATACTCAAAAGCAATAATTTTCTGTGAAGCTACAACCAAATTGAAACCATACGTTTACAGTTAAGTATCAGTTTTCTCCTAACTTGGTAAAAGCATGATTATTGGTGACATTGTATGCGTACACTACGGTTGTGATGCAACCAAAGCTACGAATTTTTTAATAAAAAAACATGAAACCAAATATAACCTTCTTAAAGCCATAAATACTTATTTAGTTTTACAAATCACTCTTTGGTCACCGTATAGTCACCGTGTTTTCTTATTTGAGAGTAAAATAATACTAAGTTCTTAAATTTGTATATGCTTATGTACGGGTTTGGTTAGTTCAATACCCTCAATTTCTCGAAACCAGCAAATTTATCACAGTTTATTCATTTTATCATCGAACGGAACATATTTGCAAAATAACTTAAATCTATAGCAAGATGCTTGCTTTGAATAATTACTAATTGAGTCAGTTTGTTTAATAAATCAAACATGTAAACTTTAATTTAGTTTAACTGACAGATGTTTTCATACTGTTAAAATGCGAAAGGTTTTTATACATTTTCGAAGTGATTTTTCAATTAAAATTAAATAATTTTTTAATAATTTAAATTTAAATTTACAACGAAGTCACATGTATAGACACTGTCAATTCATTAAATAAAAAAGTCTCATGTAACCACCAATAAAATTTTTCAGTTAGATCACTTTCAGCCAAAACTCAGTCAATCATACTTTTGGGTTTAACATGTATCTTTAGTAAATATCTTCCCAAATAAAGAATGCCAAACTATTGAATTCATATCGTACAAGAAATACAATTTTGAAACCGATCATCGAAATTTAAATTACATGAACTTTACATTTAATTATCACTATAGTTAGCACATTACCAGACAAAGTTTATTTATATCAACAAATTTAATTGGAATACATGCTAAAATCTTCTTTATATAGTTGAAAAAAAAGATCAAAATCTTTCAGGTTATTGCTTTCTATATAAGCGCATATAAAATAGCGAACAAAGCAAATTCTTTCATGTTACATTGGTAACTAAAAAACAGTTTATAGAAAACTGTACCATAAATCACCCAATAAATTTTCTATACCTGTCTAATCGTTAAATCTTCATATACGTTGACCCTTCCACCTTTCCAACACGTCACTCAACGGTAATTTAGATACACCAATCTTTTAAGCAAAACACAAAATAATTTAACTCATTCATCTTGCGCGCGGCCTACTGCCACTCACACTCTAGCTATAAATTATATCCACAATGTATGTACAAAATAATTTTTTACTTCATCTAACTTTGACATTAATAAATGTTATCTTAAGGTCGATCCGCACGATGTGTTTTTACTTATGTTTTAACAAACTAAAATATGTCAAAAAATACAAATGTATTTTAAAACATTTGGGAAGTTGAAAATCGCATCCACACGTTCATTAAAAACATTTGTGTTTTGCAATATTAATACGGACGACGATAGATTAATCTATGGCGAGGCGACTTTGATTTCGTTGATTCATTACATAATACCTAAAATAAAAAACAAAAGAAAACAAAAAATTACGGTCAAAACCCTGTTTGATGACATTTGTTAAATTTTTTGAGGTTATATGCTATGTAAAAACATACCAAAATGGATAAAAGCCATTTGCGAAAATTACATATGTGTGGAAACATATGTAATCACAAAAGCAAAAATACAACGTGTGGTCATAAAAAATTGTCACAAATGTTGACACATTTGTGAAAGTACTTGTAAAAACACATCGTGCGGATCTACCTTTAGACGAAACGAAACAAAACATAAAACAAAAAAAAAATAAAAAAATTGTCAATCTACTGTACACATCTTATAAAATATATGATTGTTTTTATTCCTAAAATAACATATAATTTTTTATTTGTTTTAAGTGATGAAGTCATATCTCAATTTTATAAATTACAATAAAAAAAAAAAAAAAACACAACAACTGAAATAAAAATTATAATTTTATATATTACGAGGCATCTCGTCACTTAAAAATAATAAATGTTTATTGTGCTAGTTTTTATTTAATTTCATTTTTCGTTTGTTTGTGATGAAATTAATTTTTATTTGTTTGAAAAATTTGAAAATAAAAAAAGAAAATACAAATTTTTAGTGTAAAAATAAAATAAAAAAATATCTTAGATCATCTTACAATGTTGTGGTTCGGGTACAGTGTATAGTACACTAAACTCGTAGATCGTTTTTTTTTTTTGGGGGTTATTTATGATAATTGTCTAATGAAAATAGACTTGTTGTTAAATTTGCAGTTTGGCTATATACGATATTTATTTATAAATTTACAAGTTTCGTGCTCAAATACGTTGTCAATGTAATTAAGCAGTCGGTGAAATTTGGACATTGCAACAAATAATTAAAAAAGTTAAAACAACTTTAACACGTTTCGTACTTCATTCCCTCTTTTGTGAGAGTATTTTTTTAAACATCTCGTTAAACCACCTCCAAACATATCGTATTTTTTCGAACGAAGTCTAATTCCTTATATTGTGTCATGTGTGCATGTAGCAGCAATCCAGACTTGTTTACTTGTTCCTTACAAAACTCAACACTCAAGAAACTATTACAATTTATAGTATGTATGTATATCTCTTCGTTTTTGCCCATAAAAAATGTACCACGAAAAACCTTAATGCTGAAAACAGATGAGCAGAATCTGCTTGCAGAATTATACACGTTTATACGGCATGAAATACATGAATTCTGCTTTCCGAGCAGAATTCTGCTTTGTGTCTCTATTTCTAATTTTTCTGCGAATCAGTAGGCTACATTACGTAAAAGATAAAAAATCTAGTACAATTTGTATACTTTTTATTTTTATCAATGAATTTTTTTAATTTGTTGACAGAAAATAAGTTTTGTGTGGCAAGTGCCAAATTGGAGGATAAAAATTAATTAATTTGTGACAAAATAAGACATCATTCATTTAAAAAAATTGTACATTAAAATTAAATATGTGTTAAATAAATACCACAAATTAAAATTCTGCTTGTCAAAAAGACGCTCATGTAATTCAACCAAATTTCTGCCGGCAGTGCTGCTAGCAGAAATTCTGCTCATGTGTTTCCAGTATAAGTGTTATTTAAGTTTCTTTAAAAGAAACTTCTTTCCTCTATGTCGAAGAAATACTTCAAAGAAATTATTAAATATTTCACTGGCAATTTTTTCGTTAATGCCCGTGATATCTCTCCGAAATTATTCATTTGATGATAAATATTATATATTTTTGTGACTGGTCTCAAAACTTTTGAATCTTTAGCCTCTGCACGTGTTCATTAATTTAAAAGTATTTACCTATTAGGTAAAATTTTCTAGCCTCGTAAGCGACTTTAAAATAATCAAAATATAATAATTGTGAGATTGATGAATTTTTATGATGCTGCTTATTTTGGAATAAAGTTTTAATCTGCGCTTATCCAAAAATTCTCCGGTAAAATAAACACGATAACTAATTGTGTTCACAGCTGAAAAATGATTCTCCTAAAATGTAGAATAGATAATTAAAATTAATTTGTAATTGAAAAAATATGGTAAAAATTTGTTACCTACTTTGCCAATCCATTGTTATGTAAATATTGTTGTTGCCAATTTTGAAGTTCACGGTCGACAACCTTGAATTTTATTTGGATTGTTACCAACAAATCATGTACCGCAAATCTAAACGTAGATAACCAAAATTAATTGTTAACTATTGTAGTGATAAATCATTCATTCACGTTAAATTAAATTTAGATTAAATAATATATGCAAAAACTTACCATTTAATCTTACAAATAATATAATAATAATTATTTACAATCAACAATTTAATTTTGACATTTTTTGTTGATTGTAATGTAGAAGAATATAAATATCTGGTGTCAAAAAGAAGAGCCATTACAAGTAAAGCGATCGATAAGTCAACAAGAAATAAATTGTAAAATAAAAAAAATAAAATAAAAATTGTTAAACTGGGATTAAAAATTTAAACCTAAATAAAGTGTTTATTTCAAAATAATTAACTTTAATTGGAATTTTTACAATTAAAAGTTCAACTTCTTACGTTCGCAAAGTTATCATTGGTCCTTCGAGCCGGATCGTCTGAAGCAGTTTCCAGAAAGATCGAAATAAGCCCGTATTTGAAAAACCGCTAAGTATCATTTTTCTATTTATGATCTCTTAATTTATTCTGGAATAATAAAAAGTTAATTAAAGAATTATTAAAATTTTGATTCATTGAACATTTTTATCTGAATTTCAAATGATTATTTCGAACGTTATGTTGGTGAAATAAAATTAAATTTATTGGTGTTTCGATTGACTATTTTATGTGTAAGTGTTAAACGAATATTATCGGGTATAAATAAAGTGAATTAAGACTTTAAAATGGAAAGTTTTAAGAAAAAACGTGCAATAGTGAAAAATCTTGAACGTTTCGTGACTACCGTTATTGACGCCGCGCATGTCGAAGATATGAAAACGCGTGTTTCCCATGCACAATCTCTGTATACGAAGTTCATTGAAGCTGAAGACAGAATTATAACAAAGGACCCAACTGAAGGAAGCATTTTAATCGAATTTGAGGAAATGTACTACGAAGTACTTTCAAAATTGAATGCTCGTATTAGGGCTGGTAATCTCACTTTACAAACTGATGAGACACAGCATAACCAAACGATATCGCAATTTAGCATGGATTTAAAATTACCTCGAACAAATATTCCTCCGTTCGACGGTAATTATAAAGATTGGCAATCATTCTTCGATTTATTCTCGAAGTTGGTACACGAAAACGTTTCTTTGTCCGCTGCGTAAAAATTCCAGCTTTTGAAAGGTTGTCTGAAAGGTGAAGCCTATAATCTGCTTAATCATTTTGCTATAACAGAAGCTAATTATATGGAGGCTTTTCAAAAACTCAAAGATCGATACGACAAGAAGAAACATATAATCAATACGTATATTCAGCCGTATCTGGACATCCCCACTGTTAAATCTGTAACAGCATCTTCATTGCGAAAACTAACGGATCAGTGTGATGAAGTCATAAGAGCATTGAAAGCAATTGGACCAGAAGCCGAATCACGTGTCCCTTGGATTATTTTATTGATTGTTTCGAAGTTGGACGAAGAAAGCAAAGGTTTGTGGGCATTGCACTCTGTCAATGATGAAAATCCAAAAATTGGTGATTTCATAACATTTATGACAAGTAGATGCGACGCTTTGGAAGCTTTCAAGTCTAATACACGACCATCAGTTTCCAGAACATACCCTTCGAGGTCATTACACTTAACTACCGATGTGTCAAGGTCAAACACATTCGTTAGCTGATTGCACAGTTTTCAAAAAAATGAACATCCATGAGCGTAGGAAATTAGTGAAAAATCAATATCGTTGCTTTAATTGCATGAGTTCAAACCATCCCGTCTTTAAATGCAAAGCTCAACGAAAATGTTCAAAGTGTCGAGCACGACATCATGAGCTCTTACATTTGGACGATCTAAGATCGAAAAGCCAGACTGAAGGTTCAACTGGACATAACATGTGTATTGCTGTATCATCACCACACCAAGAGGAAATCAACACCGATACAAAAATAGAAAGTTTTCAAATTTCTCAACAGTCGAAAAGGATTAAAACCGCTTTACTACCAACAGTGTTGGTTTAACGTCACCAATGGATTAGGTGATCAAGAATTATGCAGATGTCTATTGGATTTAGGATCGCAAATATCTATTATAACTGAATCATGCCTAAGACGACTACGCTTGCCAAAGGAGAGAACGAGATTGCCGCTAACTGGCTTAGGCTCATCAAGTGTTGGCGTGGCATCTGGAATGACAAACCTAGTTATTAGTGCCATTAAGAACCCAAGGGTTCAACTGAATTTACAGGCTGTTGTTCTTCAAAAGGTGACATCACACCTTCCGATGGTCGAAATTGATATTTCCGAATTAAACCATTTGGACAAATCAGAACTAGCCGACCCAAACTTTAATGTACCAGGAAAGATCGACATATTGATTGGATCTGAACATTTCTTCGACATAATGGGACCAGACCAAATTAAAAACAGCCAAGGAATCGTACAGGCCTAAGCCACAATATTTGGTTGGGTTATAGCTATACAGTTTAATCAAGCTATAAACGCAATATTAAACTTCAATGAGTCTAGCACGAACTTTCATGCGGAGTTAAATTTGGACTTCTTACTACGAACATTTTGGGAAATCGAAGAAGTACCATTCAAGCCAAAATATACAGATGAAGAATTAGCGTGCGAGAAACATTTTAGTTCCAACGTGAGCAAGAGCATTAGTGGACGATTCCAGGTGAAGCTGCCGTTTAAAAACACAAATATCACAATTGGTTCCTCTCGGCACTTAGCAGTTCAACGACTATTGGCAATGGAACGTCGATTCAAGAGAGACCCGCAGTTTAAGGAAATGTGTATGTCGCATTTATGAAGGAATATGAAAGCCTTCAACACATGGTGGTTATTCCAAAGGTAGATCTAGATAAAGAGCGTCACTTCTATCTACCACACCATAAATGATGAGCTTAAATGATTGTTTGATGGTAGGCCCTACCATTCAGGATAGTTTGGTGTCTATAATTCTAAGGTTTCGTCCATACAAATTTGCCTTTACGGCAGATATAGAAAAATATAGGCAAGTTTTAGTGCAAGACGAAGGCGCTGAATATCAGAGGATAGTATGGAAGGAGTCGCCTGAACACGAGATTCACTTTTCCTCGCAACGCGTGTTTTAAGACAAATCGGAGAAGAAGCAGCAGGAGAACAAGATGCGACTGCACGAATCATTTTAAATTTCTTTTAGTGGATGATGTTTTGACCGGGGCGAGCGAAGTTGAGGAAGCTATTAGATTTCAAAGGGGGCTTATAAAACGTTTTAAGGAAGTGGGGTTCAAATTAAGAAAGTGGTCTTCCAATTCCGAAACAATTTTAAACTCAGTACCACTAGAAGACCGAGAACTTAAAAGCCTTGATCTAGATCGTGATTCTCATGTAAACGCACTTGGATTATTTATTTATTTATTTATTATTATGTATAGCCTACAGTGATTACAATCGGTTATACAAACATGTTAAAAAAAAATTATAAAATTATTTTGTAAAAATGAAATACAACACAAAAGGAATAGAAGATAGATAGAAAACGCCGACTATTTAGTTATTATTACATAAAAAATTAAATAAAGCTTTCTTAAACGACTCTCTGGACAAGTTGAAATCAAAAACATCATAAACTGAATTAAACTCTCGCGATGCTCTCAAAAGTGGTTCCGAAAGACCGTAATTAGTTGATACCTGGTTAATGAGTAACAGTCCATCGCGTGGGCGCATTTGACGTATCGGAGCGTAAAGATTTAAGCGTGAAAGCAGCTCAGTACAATCGATTCGAGAGCTGAAAATATCGCAAATGAACAATGCCGATGCAACTACCCGTCGACAATCTAATCGGTGCAGATTCAATAGGTTACAGCGATCTTGGTAGGGAGGAAGAACATATTCCACAGACCGTGTAGACGGTAGATAACGAAGTGCATACAAAACAAACTGCTTCTGAACACTTTCTATTCTATCCGAGTGACAGTGGTAAGATGGTGACCACACCGGCGATGCATATTCTAAAATAGAACGAACAAAAGAACCGTACAGTGATGTTAGAGTAATCGGGTCGATGAAGTCCTTACAGTTCCGCTTAATAAAACCCAACATAATGTATGCCTTATTAATAATGGTGTTAATATGTCTAGTAAAGGTGGCATCAGCTGAAAAAATTATACCCAGATCAGATATAAACTCCACTCTGACTACATCCTCACCATACAGACGATAACGATGGGACAGAGGTGACCGGGTACGATAAAATGAAAGACTCTTACACTTACTCACGTTGAGTCCCAATCTATTGCGAATAGACCAACTGCAAAATTTGTCCAAATCAACTTGCAGCTTTACGCAATCGGACACGCTGTTGATCCGGGCGAAAATTTTCATATCATCGGCAAACAGGAGGCAGCTGGCAAACTCAAAGCAGTCAACAATATCGTTGATAAATAATATAAATAATAAAGGGCCAATATGACTTCCTTGAGGTACACCAGATGTCACGCGAAATAGCTGTGAACTATAATCCAAAATCCTAACGGATTGCCAACGGTCGGAAAGGTAAGACTGCAACCATTCAATTGGAATGCACTGACAATTTAAGTTCTTTAATTTAGAGATCAGGAACGAGTGGTCAATCTTATCGAAAGCTTTCGCAAAATCAGTATAAATAACATCCAGTTGCTGCCTGGAGTTTAAACTGCTAAATAACTTGCCACAAAAAGAAACCAGATTAGTCACTGTGGATCTGCCTGGATAAAACCCATGCTGAGCAGAAGAAATTAATGATTTGGTATGGAAAACCAAGACCTTGTGAACCATAGATTCAAATAATTTGGGTATAACGGAAAGAATGGAAATCCCCCGATAATTACTTACTTCGTTTCTTCTACCCGCCTTGAAAATGGGATGGAGGCATGCAATTTTCCAAGGCTCAGGAAAAAATCCAATACGTAAACTTTCATTAAACATGAAGGTAATTGGGCAGGACAAACTCTCGGCACAATGCTTAATAAGGATCGGCGGAATACCGTCGTGACCAGCGCCCTTTTTAATATCAAGATTAAGCAAGCAATCGCAAACTTCCTGCTCAGTAAATTTAAAATAATTAAATTCCACGAAACTGTTAGCGCATGAAGGAATAGTAGGGGACATCATGGCTGGTTCGTATACTGAGGCAAAATAGCTAGCAAACAAATTACAGATGTCCGCGGGTTGACTAGCGACGGAGTTCTGATAAGACATAGGAGTAGGGAAACCAACCACTTTTCTCTTACTATTCATAAAACTCCAGAACTCCTTTGGATTTGATGTCAATTCCTCCTCGATTCGCACAACGTATTGGTTATATAAAAACCAATTTAAACTTTTAAACTCTTTGCGAGCGTTATCAAATTTGGGATTAAATTGGACCCCGTACCGCCTGTATAATGAATGGAACTTATTGCGGCGATTCTCCAGATTTAACAATCTATTGTTATACCAGGGCTCCCGAAAACCGGTTTTTTTTTTAACCAACGGAACGTGTCTTTCAATACCACTTTTGAGAATGTGTTTAACATCAAAACGATGTCATTTAAATTACCGCCGCGTTGCAAAAAGTCCCAATCAGAATTGCTGAGGAACTCGTTTAAAGAAGCGTAGTCGGCATTTCTGAAATTAAAATAAAACTTGTTAGAAAAGGAATCAATTGAACAATTTCAGCGATGAACACAGATGCAGCAATTTTACGCCTTTCCAGTAAAGATTGTAAAGTAGCAAGTTTACATTGGCCGCTATAGGGTTACAAATTCTTTTTATTTAGCCACATTGGAATATTGGCATCTAAAAGCGAATTCAGCTTATGAAGAAAATAAATAATAAATTGCTTTTGTCCTCTTTCAATTCGATCAGTATAATTGTTGTACACTGGATGCCAAATAATCGACGCATATTCCAAATTATACCGGACAACAGAACAGTACAAGCTTTTAATGGAATGAGGATTACGAAAATCCTTAGTGGCACGACGAATGAATCCAAGTAGACCGCTACCCTTAGCCACTATTAAATTAATATGGTCCCGGAAATTCAATTGATGATCCAACACAACTCCTTAAATGCCACTACTCGTTCAACCTGATGATAACCAATATGATATGGACATCCTTTTTCCTGAAGAAACTTATAGTTTTACACTTGTCCAAATTTAAGGGTAATCTATTTAACTTCGACCATTTGTATAGCAAATCAAGATCACTCTACATTTCTAAACACTGTTGAAGAGTATCTACAGTTTTTTAATCCTCAAATCGTCTGCATATAACTCACATTCGCCATTCTGGAACAAAGAAACAATATCATTAATGAATATGTTAAACAACATAGGCCCTAGGTGAGAACCCTGAGGAACACCAGAATGAACTATAATCTTCTTAGATGTTACATCGGCAATTTGAACCACCTGCTCACCATTTCGCAGATACGATTCAATACACTTCAAAAATATTGTATTCATTCCAAATCTATCCAATTTGGTAGGGATCAGCTTAAACAGTGGACAGTCAAAATGCCTTCGAAAAATTCGTGAAAACCACATGAAGCGGGAATAATAATTGACCTCTTCCATATCGAAGGAAATACACCACTCTTTAGGAATGCATTTAAAACCAGAGATAATGGTAGTAATAATGACCTATTGAGGTGCTTAAGAACATTTGCATTTTCCGAAATATAATGTATTCCTATTACATTATGCTGATACTCAATATGGGAATCCAGCAAAACATTAACATCCTAATTGTATTTTTTGTAGACTGACTGGAAAAATTCCGCAAATAATTCACTTATTTCCTCAGCATTACAAGCAGTAGCATCATTCAGCGATATCATTTGGGGATACGCAGAGCATTTTCTTTTAGCATTAACAAATGACCAAAACAGCTTAGGGTTTATGATTAAATTATTTTCAAGCTGTGAAATATAAGTTTTATATGCAAGCCATTGCCGATTATCAAATTCTCGGTGCAGTTGCCGGAAAGAATTAACATAAAACAAGTTGGCAACAGTAGCTTTGGCAAGTTTATGAGCCTTATTTTTTCTGTTGCTTAAATTGACAAATCGTTGTCAAACCACGGAGGATAATTATTCTTACGTTTACAGCTCCTAGGCACATGTTTGTCAAAAGCTTCAAACATAACCGAATACAAAGAATCAACTAGAGCAGTAACGTCATTCCATTTAGACTTACAAATTCCATCCCAGTCCACATTTTGGAAGAAATCTTGAAGTCCAGCAATATTAGCCTTATTAATTGAAGCTTAACCTCGGTGGTATAGTGTTATTGAATTTACAAAATAGTTCCTGGGAATCAAAGTTAATATCCAATCCACTATGCTGAAGTCTATCAGGAACAAATGGCTCCAATGATTTTGTAACCGATCCACCAGGGTCATTCAGAAATACAGGTCCAGAATTTTGCCATTTAGATTTGCAACTTTACAAATTTCATGCAAATTCAAAGATATAGCACAGAATCAATGAAAATTTGTTCCTCGGCTCGGCACTACTGACACAAGATTGAAATCGCCCAATATACATATGGTGTGATTTATGTTATAATGCGATACAAAGTGTAAAGTGTAAGTTGTAAATAACAGCGGAGCTTTGAGGTGGCACATACGCCGCATATAAAGATTTAAAAGTCCATGAACATTATAATTGTGACAGATTACTTCAACATTATTTGTTGAGTTGTGCACTATAAGAACTCCACTACCATCAGATTTATCACTTGTTAGGCTGGATAGATCACATCTGTACGTTAAATAATTGTCACAAGAAAATTCATTACTTGAAACCCTCGGATGAAACTAGGGCTCGTATTACCCGGGTATCGGGTGGACTTGCACATTTTTTTTGTTTGCTGTTGTGCATTGGTGTAGCGGAATTAAGAAGAAAAACGAAACAAAACAAAACAACTTTGAGGGTCAAATGTGTAAGCAGCCAGGAGTTACATAAGGAAACCGTTCGGCCAGTTTGGTGTTTTATTTGTGTTTGTCATTTTATTTTTGGTAATTCTTGTTTTCTAGAACTTTAATTTTTTTTTTGATTTAGAATTTATTAGAATTTTCCTTTTGATTTTTATAAATTTACTTTCCTTTACAATTTTTTTTTTATTATTGTTGTATGAGTTTAAAATTTGCAAATTTATTTTAATTTAAATAGCCCATATGGCACATATCAAAGTTCATTAATCTAAACAGATAGTTTCCGTATCTCGAATTGTTAATTTTATTATTCAAGTTATCACTATTATGGGTCATCATTTTTGATATACATACATATATATTTATGCATGGCTTTTTTGTTTTAATTATTAGATAGACTTTTTTTTCAGCTCTTCCTCTCTCTCTCGCTCTTTATCTTTCTCTTCATTTTGATCTTATTCAATGTTTAATTATTTTTATTCTTCATTAATTTCTTCAATTTTTTTTTGTGTTTCTTAACCTGATGTGTTGAGAATGATGAATTAATTCTCTTGTTGTGATGCTAAGACTGTGGTGAGGTGCGGTGCTTGCCCAAATTCTAGGGATTAATTAATATTAAAATAGGTATCCAATGCGCTAGTTTTTTTAAAAACATTTTCTTGCACTCTGTTCGTACGCGGTTAGAGAAGCTCTCGTCATGCTTGGGAAATTTCAACGCCCTAACCCTGAAGCCTAGCCGGCTAGAATACCGCGTCCCAAGCCTATATCGAGAGATTTCTGTTAACGACATTCTGGTGTGATTTGGAGTTTAAATAGTAAGTGCCAGTTCAGAACAAGTTTTGTAGCACCGCCAAACCCAATCATACTAGGGCGTCGTTACACCACATCCACATCTACATCCACATCCACATCCACATCCACATCCACATCCACATCCACATCCACATCCACATCCACATCCACATCCACATCCACATCCACATCCACATCCACATCCACATCCACATCCACATCCACATCCACATCCACATCCACATCCACATCCACATCCACATCCACATCCACATCCACATCCACATCCACATCCACATCCACATCCACATCCACATCCACATCCACATCCACATCCACATCCACATCCACATCCACATCCACATCCACATCCACATCCACATCCACATCCACATCCACATCCACATCCACATCCACATCCACATCCACATCCACATCCACATCCACATCCACATCCACATCCACATCCACATCCACATCCACATCCACATCCACATCCACATCCACATCCACGTCCACATCCACATCCACATCCACATCCACATCCACATCCACATCCACATCCACATCCACATCCACATCCACATCCACATCCACATCCACATCCACATCCACATCCACATCCACATCCACATCCACATCCACATCCACATCCACATCCACATCCACATCCACATTCACATCCACATCCACATCCACATCCACATCCACATCCACATCCACATCCACATCCACATCCACATCCACATCCACATCCACATCCACATCCACATCCACATCCACATCCACATCCACATCCACATCCACATCCACATCCACATCCACATCCACATCCACATCCACATCCACATCCACATCCACATCCACATCCACATCCACATCCACATCCACATCCACATCCACATCCACATCCACATCCACATCCACATCCACATCCACATCCACATCCACATCCACATCCACATCCACATCCACAGCCACATCCACATCCACATACCCTGATCCACATCCACATCCACATCCACATCCACATCCACATCCACATCCACATCCACATCCACATCCACATCCACATCCACATCCACATCCACATCCACATCCACATCCACATCCACATCCACATCCATGTCTACATCTATTTATATCCACATCCAGATCCCCATTTATATCCAAATTCACATTCACATTCATATCCAAATCCACATCATCATCGATATCCACAGCCACATCCAATATCCATGTATAATAAGGAAATTAATTTCATAAGGAAACGTCACTTCGCTAGCGGTCCATTCTACATATTCTATTGTCTAAACACTAAATAATATTTCAACAAAATTCCCATATAATTGACTTAAAATATTTTCTTGCGGTTTTCTATATACGAGTACATATTCATACTTCTATATCGCAGTCTAGTCAATTATAAAAGTATTAGATCAAAATTATTGCTACGTTCACGATTTTTGCATAGGAAAATAAATTGTATTTTGCAATCGATACAAATAATGTGGAAATAAATAACAGATTAAATTTATACATAAATAATACAAATTACCATCATCAATGTAACACAAAGTTGCATTTGTTTTTGTATTTTATTTCTCGTGAACTTTTTATATACTACTCTTATTTACGTTCTCGGCTCGTACAATAATAACACGATGCCTTTTCAATACAACACAAACAGAATTTCCACCACCAATTTTATAATTATTATTACCAATATAAAACATTTCTTATATTTAACTTCTTAATTAACAAAATAAACATATAAACATTTTTTTTTTTTTTTAATTTAATATAACAAATGAAAATTTATTTATTTGACTTGCTCATCATTTTCCATCATCAAAATAATTAGAAAATTAGAGAAATAACAACAATAATAAATTCTTTGTTTTTATTAAGTTTTTTGCTTTTTTTTTTTGAGGAAAAATATATGGGTTAATTGAATTTAATTAATAAATTAAGATAAATATTTAGATAAAAATGAAAAATTAGATGTAAAATCATATTAGACGACGAGTATAAACACACCAGTACAAACGAAAAAATTAAATGGTGAATAATGTTTAGATTTTTTTTTTGTGTGTTGGGGATTTTACAATATTTAATTAATTAACTAAAACAAAAATAAGAATGTTTCATTGTGACATTTTTTTTTTTTTGCTTTGTTCTAGTTAGTCATGTTAATTACTTTGTTACTCGTTTACGATTTTATCAGGTGCATTAGTAATTGAATTTTCCCAACTATTACAATGATGTAAAATGTGTCATTCAATTGTGCTGAAAGAGAGGATGGTGTCACGTTGAATAATTTTAGAAAGTAAAATAAACACTTACACTACATTTAGTTATCTGTTTAACTTAAATAATCATTATCAATTTAATTTATTCAATTTATTGAGTTTTTAAAATTATAAATATGATTTTCAAATTTAGTGTACTTTTAAAATTTCAATCTATAACCACAGATAAGAATAGACAGATGGCGATCTCGTATGGGCCATATTTACATTCTAAATTTCAATACCAAATTCCAATCTAATCCTTTTAGAGCAAGACGTATATATTGTAAAATACAATTTTATTTGAAGTTGGTTTATGTTTGCTTTGATATAATCAAAATAGCCATACGTAAAAAAAGATAAAAGGAGACAGAAATGTACGTCCCGCTCTAAAAGAATTGTATTGGAATTTGGTATTGAAATTTTGGAATGTAAATATAGCCCATACAAGAAACACATCTGTCTATACTTATCTGTGCTATAACGATAAAGAAAATGATCCGTCTACTCTACATTAATTCGATACCGCACAGTCTACTATAATTTGATAATGATCAATCTATATATTTATCACTGCTGCTATACACATATTATCAATGGCCAACTCCCAACCGCAATTAAAATATCTGCAAACACTACGTTTTCTTTACCTTTTTAGATTTCATGTAGCCAATTTGACTCTTAATTATACGACATATACAAACATTCCAAAGCCATCATAATTTTGACAAAAAGATTTTTTTCAATTTTTTCTTATTTTTAATTACAAGAAGTTAAATACGTAGTGAAAATTCTAATAAGCAAACCAGATTCAAAATTAACCCAGAGGTAGCAAATAGGAGTGGCTCTTTACTATACCGATATGACAACAAATTATCAGGTTATAATAATTTTGACCTGAAGAAATATTTTTAATTCATTTTTACCAAGGGGAAGACAGCACATTTCTTGATACGCCGAAATTTCTAATTAGCTTGGCTCATTTAGATTTGGAAAGTATTGAAAAAAGACATGTTCAGTTTATATTATGTCGTGATAAGAATTATATTAGTATAATAAATGAAATTATAATTAGTATAAGAAATTAAAATTAAAGTGTGTGACGTGTTTTTAATTATAATAAAGTGATATAGTGAAGTGTTGCGTAGTATATGAGAAGAAAGAATAATAACCATTAGAACCCCTTACTATCACGATATAACATATTTCTAGGATCACCATAATTTTGATCATAGGTTTTTTTTTTATGTAGAGAAAATTCTAACAAGTAAACAGTAAAATATTTGCGTAATATACCCCATTCACCAGGAACCATTCAGAATGTTGCCGCTTTGGATGAGAACCAACTGATCAATATCTAAATTTATTGTTGTTGCTTACCATTTTGATCCTAGATTTTAACTTGTTAGATAATCTTTTAACTAGTCTTTCCAAAAGCCTTGAATACAATTTATGATATTCTGTCACTTTAATAATTTTGATGTATTCAAGTACAATAGATTTTGCTTCAGTATTGGTGTAAGAGGTTTAGTAATCAGGAAGTACCGAGATGTTAGCACATCAAATGAAAGAACATAATCTGATATTCGTAAGTGACAAGAGCGCTTCAAATAATAGTGGTGTCGGCCCAAACACTCTATATAGATGTTGCTTTGATCATATGATATGCTACCGATAATTCCTCACAGTATAGTGCGCTGGCAGCATTAAAGTTAAATTTACTTCACTTCGAAGATAAAACTAGTGACATTATAATAGATTAAAGTGTTTTCGAATTTGAAAAGTACAAATAATTCATCGACTTTACATTTACTGCCAACATAATTGCTGCCGTTATCACAAAATATTTCAATAGGCAACCTTCCTTTACGAGAAACAAATGGTGGTAATGCTCAATCATATGAACGTCTTGGTGGCCATATTGCTTACGATTTCGATATGTACTATCTTAACTGAGATATGTACAAACAAATCCCAATTAGCAATTTAGGTAGTTTATTTCACCGTTTAGTGTAATATATGCTATTAAGGTAGAAACTACGTAATTTTTTGGTTTTTTCAACTATTAAGCAGTTTTCCCAATTGGTAAACATTTAGGGGAATTTTACGAAAATTGTCTACCGGTTTTCTACCTTGTGTAGGTTTTTACTTTATTGTCTAATATTACGATTGTTTGACCTAATGTGCACTAGCGAATCGTGCACGGGAGCAAAATAAATTTTTCTTCATTTAAAAATTGTGTTTCTTGAAGTGAAGAAAAACTCGAAAGAAATTAGAAAATTAGCTTTTAATCAAGAAAAAGTACATTTTCTTGAATTAAAAGTCCGTTTTCTTAGCTGAGGAACAGTTAATTTTTTTCCGTGTGTTTAAATTCGAAAAGAGTTTGTGAAAATATGGTTTAAAATAAGGAAAATATTCTTCTTTCTCTACCTATTGTCAACTTTAAAGTTACTATACCTTTTAAGTCGAAAGTATCACAAATTTTAAGAGATTTCGTTAATTACATTTCACCAATTTTCAACCATGAAAACGATTATCCTTTAAAAACGAAAAATAAGAAAAATTTTCTATATTTTCCCATTTTTTTCTACCTTAAGGTTAAAATTTCTTTAAAGAAATATTATGGTAGAAATTTAATTTTACTGATCGGCTATAAAGACGTAAATCACCTGAAAATTTTCCTTGAAAGACAAGTTTACTGAAAAGGTTCCCTCACACTTTTATTTATAGTCGAAAATAGGTAAATATTTACCAAACTAAGACAATTTGATTTTATTACATCATCATATTTTGTCGTAAAATTTTCGTTTGATATTTGTTTAGTACATCTCGTGTTTTCAAAGTGAAAGGTTAAAAAAATGAATAAATCCAAGACGAATAAAACACCTTATCGTTATACTTCTAGTTATTTTAGAAAAGTCAAGTGCTATAAAGATAGAAATAAAAAAAAATATAATTTTGGTTCTCTCAGTCCTTCAAGTTATTCATCATCTGTCAATTTGACTATCTCATCATCAAACGGAGCACCTACAGGACAAGCAACGCGAGAAAGCTCGAATGGCTCAGTAAAAATTTCTACGGATGAATTATCATCTTCAAATTAGACGACATTTTTATTCTCAGTTGAAGCGCATCCAGATTTAGAATCGGCAATTTATGATGACAGTTGCAAAGAAAACATTTTTTTTACGGATGAAATTGACGACTATGTTTTTGATGAATATGTTTATAGTAAATTGGAAGAGGAGTGCAGTCCGAAAAAAATCATCTACAACAAAAGTTATTGCATTGGGCTTTACTGAACAAATGTACCCATTCATCTGTTAATGGTTTACTAAAAATATTAAAAGATCACGGACATCCAGGCCTTCCAAGCAGTAGCCGAACGCTATTAAAAACTCCGACTAAAGTTGACATTATCGAGATGGGAAGCGGGCAATATTGGTATTATGGAATACGGTCTAATATTGAAACAGCATTATCTAATATTAACGAATCGGTGTCGATTTGCCTAATTATCAATGCTGATGGAATATCGCCTATCAAAAGTTCGCTGTTTGAATTTTGGCCAATTTTATTCCGTATTCAAAATATGCCACTTTTAAAGCCAATGGATGCAGCGTTTATTATGGCATTGGCAAACCACCTTTAGAAGCGTATCTTTAGCCTTTTATTAACGAACTAAATGAAATTTTAACATCTGGAATTTATATAAATCTAAATGTAAATTGTTTCGATTGCGATACTCCAGCTAGATGCTTCCCTAAAGGTAAGAATATAGAATTTGCAATTTTCTTTTATATGTTCTGTTATAATTTTTTGTATTCGTAGGTGTTGTTGGTGCCAATTCCGAAAACGGGGCTTGTATAAAATGCACAGTTGAAGGTGTTTGGGATAAATGTGGCCGCCACATGAGTTATCCATTTTTTAACTGCAGGCTCAGAACTAATGAAAGCTTTAGAAATGGGATTGATGTAGATCACCATAAAGAAGCTACACCGTTAGCCAATGGAGGTGGATCTAGTAAAATCTTTTGTTGTTTCTGACTCATCACATTTATTTGATTTGTGCATGTATTTAACGATTAAGCTGCAAATAAGTCACAATTTTTTATTTTGTTGCATATTCTTTGGTATCATGAGGAGATGCTTGTTCGGTTGGTGCAATGGCAGTTACAATTTTCCGAAAAAAACTGTCACCGCCTGAAAAAATCATGTTATCAAGCAATTTAGAAGATTGTAATAATACAAAACCAATAGAAGTTAATCGTTCTATTAGAATTTTAAAATTTTTAAAGTACTGGAAAGGTTCAGAATACCGAAATTTGCTGCTTTATCTTGGTCCTGTGGTTCTAAAAGACATTCTTCCTAAAGAAACTTGTAGTTAATTTCTGACGTTGTCATGTGCTGTAAGAATTCTATCTTGTCATGAATATTTAAAATATATTTAACTAGCTGACGTACTACTGAATGATTATTTACAAAGGCTTACTGAACTTTATGGAATTGATTCAGTTAGCAGCAACATTCATCACTTGTGTCACGTAATTGCTGATGTAAAGAATTTTGGGCCATTACGGGAAATCAGCTCTTACCCATTCGAAAACGTTCTCGGTCGCCTCAGGTATTTATTTCGTAGCGGTAGAAAGCCCTTACATCAGCTTGCAATGCGAATCATGTGTAGAATTATCCAAAATAAACAATGACATTAATTTATCAAGTGAGTTGGCAACAATTTGTGGTAAAGATGAAGTTAATATAATTCATGAAGAACCTAACTGTAAAAATGTGAACAAAATAATTTGAATTGGAGAATATTACATGCTGGCTGCTAATGCAAAAAATAAATGATTTCTAACAAAACATCGGGACATAGTTTACATGAAAAACGCAACCTATTTCCAAAACAAATATAGTTTCTTTATGGAACCATTTGATTCATCAAACTCGAATATAATACTCATGCAAAGAAATATACGACAATATGAAGTTGTACAACACTAATGAAATCAAATGTAAATTGTTTTTTTTAAAGTATCATGACAATCTAATTTTATTTCCATTGCTTCATACTGTATAGATGTACAAATTAAATCTTGAATTAAAAATTAAAACAAATAAATTTTATTCAATAAATAAATTCGCAATTTCAGTTTATGTTTAGAAAAAAAAAAATAAAAAATTATAAAGAAATATAATAATAACATGCTGCTTTTAGTTATCGTTTTCAGCCTCAGACCCGTCATGACTACTTTCTGCGTCATTCTCAGTGTTGGAAACTATTGGTGGTTCTGCAACTAGTTTTTCAACACTACTTCTCGCTGTCTTCTAAGGCATTATTTTTGGTTAATTCTTTTTAAATCTGCTGCGTTACGCTTATTCGAATATTTCAAGAGCATCTCCCAAAACAGTTTTTCTGTTTCTGTTTTTGAGTAGCGATTATTCGCTTTTATTAGCACTGTTCTGACTACGTCAGTTACAGATTCCAAGCTGCGAAAGAGAAACTTTTGGTTACACTTTGCAGAACGAGAAATTCCTATCCAAGACGTTAATGTCAGCAGATATTTTGTAAAAATTATATCAGATATCAATTTTACACCTAATTTATCTCATCCATTGTTTATTCCATTTTTTTTAAATCGTCGACCGTATTTATCGGAATTTTAAATTGGTTTGCCACTATTTCGTCGTTATTGCCAATTTTTTCTAATTCTTCAGTTTTCTTGGGCTCTCCAACTTTCGATAGAAAAGCTTCAATCCTTTTCATTACATATAACACATTGCGATATCATCTGACTTTGTAGTTGTCCAATTTTCCCAGTAAGCAAGTCATACCATTTATTACAGCCTTAACAATATTTAAGCTTAAAATATTTACTTTCGGAACAGGGAGTGTTACTCATGGCTAACAACTACCACCTCGTTTGGTTGCTTTGGTATGATTAAATTTCGTTGATGGTCTTCATTTTCAGTAATTAAAACATGATATTCTCCCGTTGTAAATGTAATTGGTGATGTTACTTCGAAATATGAATTGTAATCCTTTGATGCTCCCTGACCAAATTGTTGTACTATTTTTCGCTGTACCGAAATCATAACACTATTAAACGTAGTAGAACAAAAATATTAATGATATTTGAATTAGTAGAACTGAATATTAATGTACCCACTTTGTGTCATCTTCATTATTAGTTGAACTATGCTACTCTTCGTCGAGTAACCCCCCTCCCCGAATGTGATTATGTTCGATTGTTTAATAGCACATCGACTTTTGGCCCACTCTTCATAAACTGGTTCACTGCTAGAATCTTTTTGTAATGTATTTAAACCACTATTTGGCCAGAACAAAAATCCATTTATCACCCATTTGTGTGGCACTACACTATACTCTTTTATAATAAAAGCACTTCTCTTTTTTAAGGTCCCTACCACTGAGAAATAATTTTCTACACCTTCTTTCTCACACGAAATTAAGTCGATTAACACCGATCTATTTCATACATATTTTGTTCTGACTTTTTTGGTAAAATCCCACCTAAATAGGTAGAAATAGAATTTGAAAACACAATTTGAAATCGACCTAAGTAGAAATTCCTTAAATAAGAATTTTCGACTTAAAATAGGTAATTTCGTTTTAAACCGAAGGACACTTCGTCGTTCAGGTCGAATAATTTAGTAATTAGACGATTTTTAAAAATCAGCCATTTGCATTATTTTAATAATGGCGATAAACCGAAATTTGACTACCGAAATGACAAAAAAAAAAAATTTTTCTGATAAATTACAATATATAAAAAAAAAATTATAATAAAAATTATTTTTAAAGGACAGTTCAATTTTTCAAGGCAGAAAGTACGTTTTAATCAAAAAAATTCCAACGGCATCATGTTTTATATTGATACAATACATAGCTACACGGTAAAAAAAATTGGTATCAATTTAATACAACAATCCTATACATATAAAATCATACAAAAAAAAAATTAAATTTATATTTTTAGACAATATAAAATAATTTAATAGTGGAATAGTATTAAAATAATATTTTTAAGTATAATAATATTGTATAAGCAAGCTGTATAAAATTAATCTTAAATTTTATACGGCTGTTTTATAGGCCAACCATATAAAATATAAAATATATTTGGATAAATAAGGTTTATCTGGTAAAGTTATATTCAAATAACATTTGCACTGTATAGGCCTTGTTAATATAGTTATTAGTATACATTTTATAAGGTATTCCGTATAAAAAAAAAATTAAACAAAAACTATTTTTAAATTAAATTATTTATTTAAAATATATTATATTATATTCAGAAAAAATTACAAGTTTTAAGATAATCAAATAATAATTACAATGAATTACTCTATATTAAAAAATTATATAATATGTATTACATACAACTTTTTATTATAATATATTTTTTATTCGTTCGTCGAGATGTGATCGTGTTAAAGTTTGCAAAATCGAAACATATTGAAAAGAATTTTGAACGAGAGATTTTTTATATTTTTTTGATTTAGAACAGTATTTTCTATCCCAACGTAAACTAAGGAGTACTGATTTTGGCTTAACGAAAAACCGACTATTTCCAATTTCCATTTCTCGATTATATTTGGAGCAGTACTGATCTATTTGATTTTGACAAATATTAAAGACATTATCTATACTGATTTTGAATAAATTTCCGGAATTGTAATTTTCAGCTAAAGCTGAAACATTTGAATTTATATTCCTCACAAGATCTTTGGTGTGATTCATTATATTGGCAATGCTTGCTTCTGATAAGCCCATAGCATTGATTTGCGAGATAAAATTGGTTATTCCTGAAATATCTGTCTGCCCATAAATCTGTCTGGCTCTAGAAGCAATTGGAATGCAATTAACTGAAGGAACATCTATTTCATTCAGAACAGTAACGTCTTCTGATTGATCATTAGGCCTATTGGCAACAGAAATGTCAGGTTCATTTGGAATTAAACGGATAGAACTAGTTGAACAATTTAAAGAATGTTTTTTTAAGCCATAATAGGAACTATATGTCCTTTCACAGGTATCAGACGCAACACATTTTAGCTTTAAAAATTTTGAATCATATAAAAAATGTTCCAACTTTAAGTGTCTTACAATAATTGATAAAACTAAAGATTTTTTTTTGCATACAAAACAATAATAATATTTCATTTTATGTTGTACAAATTTCAATATTAATGAAAATAAACAAAAATAATAATTATGACTTAAATTGTCATATTAAGTTCAGAAATTAGTTGTTTTAATTTTAAATTAACGTCCTGCGTTTTTAATGTTACCGGACAGTTAATTTTATAAATATAATTTTGGAAATAACTCCAAAATAATCTTAGATTTGTATCATATTGTATGTTGAATACAAAATGTAGCTTGAATATAAAATCTATCGCATTAACAATTTCGAAGTTGCTTGGAAGACATATTAAATTGCTATCCAACACAACAAAAAACTGGCTAATTTTGGCCTTCGAAGAACCAACTGCTATTATATAAGGCGATTTTGTTTCTGAGTTCTCTAAATATTCTTCGTTAGTTAATTGTTCCTAAAAAGATTAAATGACGGTAATAAAAATGTTATAAAATTATTAAATATTATACTAATTTAAGGATTAAATGATTATTATAATATTCATTCATCATTAAATGATATATTGATATAATATAAATCGATAATTTGCGTTAAACTTGAAATAATAAGAGTTAAAATATGTATGTTTTAAATTTTCTGAATATTATAATAATATTGAGAATATTAAAATTATATAAAAAAAATAATGTGTATACTCGTACACGCTTAAAAACTAATAATTTTTCCACAGCTTGCTCGTCGGTGACACGGCCAATTTTTTTTTTACCGTTAGCGGATGGTGGTAATAATCTTACTAGATTTAAAAATCCTAAGATTGAAGAATTATAATCTAAATAAAATAAAAATAATATTATACTATGCTTCATTTGTTTCAAAATGTGGCTTTTAATTACCATTTTCTCTTTCAGCTTCGGTGTAAAGAATTGCTTTTCCTGAGTTTTTTACGGCAGCAAATACGACTTTTTGGATTTCGCGCCACTCGTCCACAAGGTTTCCGGCTTCAGTATAACCAATTTCAAAGTCGAACAGTACCTTTAAAAATACGAAAAATACAAATAGTAAAAATAATAGCATATTAATATAGATAGATAGTTTACTTACAAGTTCTGGGTGTTTAAAGAAAATTGGATATCTATCATATACGTTGAAGCTACCTTGTTTCGATTCTGCTCTTCGATATTCAAGAGTGGCTCTTAATTTTTGTTTGGCGATGGCAGTCTCTTCCGGTAAATTTACATTTGCTAAAATCTCTAAATCTCTTTCGACGTTAGGAATCTCGATGTCTCTTTCTAAAATAGGCGCTGCTATAGAAGGTCCGGCAAAATGTAGGTCTAATTTTCGTTTTTTTGAACGATCATTCTTTAATTTTGTCTGTAAATATCCATTTCCTTTCTTGTTGACTAGTAAATCCTGTCGAAAGAAAATGAGACAATACCGATATTAATAATTTCTTGAGTTGAAAAGTGGGTGTAGTTCTACTAACAATATTTAAAGTTTTGATAAAATTAGTTGCAATATTTGCAATTACAAGCAAAACGTCTGTCGTAGGATTAAATCCGCAATTCTTTTCTACAAAAGATGCCAGCCAAGTTATAATTTTTCTTCTCTGAAGATCTGTTAAAGATTTTGCACTTTGTATTTGAAGAAAATGATTTTCTCCTCCCAACTTATTAATCAAATAATTTTTGAGCATCTGAAAAATAAAATTAGATAAAATTGTTAATCTATGTATATAGTTATTAGACATTAACTTTTATTAATGGCAAACACATTAAAAATATTTAAGCATTTGAAAATTGATAAAATAAACCTCTGGTGTAGAGGCCAGCCATCCTTCTTTGATACTGGTGTAGCTACTTCATATGGCTTGTACATGATTGTGGAAAGTTCAGTGTATTCTTTTACTCTAGTATTAAATTTTAAGAGAAAGCACGGGTGAGATATATAATACTCCACATAATCTAAAAAATCATCTTTAGCAATTTCGACGTCAAAATAGTTCGAGAAACTAACAAAATCCTCCTGTGGTATGTCGGTATTAAAAATAGCTGAAAACAAATACATATATACCAATACAGTATAGGAAACTTTTTTATAAAATATGTATATGCTGCGGGCTAATTCTTAGAGTAAGTCTACTAAATTCGGGAAATGCATTTGATTTCTCAAAAACCTTATTTAAGTAATACGCGAACACTTAATGTAGTTATTCCGTAGAAGTTGATTTACCTGAGAATTGGCCCTTTTCTAAAGTACTGCACTATTAAAAAACTAATAAGGCATGCTCAATTTAACGAATTCACTCAATTTTTGTATCTCGAACAACGATATATGTACAACTAAAATAATACTATATTTTAATATACGTATATCATAAGCTTCATCACACCACCTTATACACACTTACATATTATATCGCACACATTAAATATGTTACACTTACCTGATAGTATGAAATCCAAATACGTTAATTCTATTTCTTCATTTTGGAATTTTTGTGTCTTAACGTATCTCGTGAATTTGGAATCATATGAACAAGTAAAATAAACACCAGGGTACATTTTAAGCGCAATAGTTCACTTACGCAAAACCTTAAACAATTTGATATAATAATTATGTAAAACACTATAAACTACTTTAAATCACTTTGTTGGTATTAGCACTGTGTATTTTTAGAATAAATTTGTACAATATAAATTATATTTATTATAATTGTACATAAAAAATGTAATTAAACAAATTAAAGAATGTAATAATTTTAATAATTAAATTTGTAATTCACTTTCACTTCTGTCTTTATCAAAGGACGCCTAAAACTGACGAAAATAAATGCCGGTAAAATGAAATATGTATGTATGTATAAGAATATACCGTTATATTTAGCAATTCTATACAACATGTATATAAATTCTATAGAGGTCCTTTATAAATGGTTATTTCAATATGGTCATTATATAGATTTTATAAGGTTGTTACGATGTGTGGCATCGTCTCCAATTTCCATTGTTTTTAAAACAGTAATTCTTTTGGGTATTTTTTTTTAATTCCATTACATTTTGAATTCAGTAATTTTTTTTTCTCACTTCACGTCATTTGTTTTTGTTTCTCATGTCCAGTTCCACATTCCATTAGTTCTAACCTGAAAACATAAATATGTTACACAAAGAATCTGGTTCTAAAATCAGATGTACTTATCTGACTTGGTTTCTAAATTCATATTTTTTTCATATCCCAGTAGTTCCTGAAAATAAAAAGAAAATATAATTAAAATTAAATACCATAAAAAACAAAACTTTGAAAATAATAAATTTACTTACCTGTCACAATTCACAAACAAGCAACAACAACAATAACAAAACAGGGAGGATAACGACCGACAGATGGTGGTGTTTTTTTTTCTTCTCTTCTGTTTTATTTATTTTTGTTTGTTGGTACTTAATTATTTTGGTTGCGTGCACATTTTTTTTTTGTAGTAAGGGGTGGTTGATGATAGAGGCATGGTAATCGGTAGGGGGAACTAAAAAAAAAGTATATAAAGAGTGGCAAAACGCCATTCGTGATGGTCAATTTTCGCTGAAAAAATATATAAATAAAATTAATAATAAAACGAGAAAAAAATAAGAAAATATAAATAAAAATAACACTGAAACGGAAAAGTTTAATCCGTAGAAAAGCAAATTAAAACCACTATATTTCTCAGTGTGTCCAAAATTTTGGTGTATTGTTTATTATATTTTGTGATTAGTGTTGGTGTCGCCATTTTGATTTTTTTTTTCTCTGTGCACTGCATTGGTGAAAGCATTTTGTGCATCCGGATCCTAATAAGGCACAAAGACACCCGACAAACGACAATAAATAATCTATAAAATAATACAAAAATAAATAATACACAAAATAAATAATACAAAAAAAAAATAAATAAATAAAATACCAACATAAAGAATACACGAATAATTTCCAAGGAAACAGAAACAAACATTGTTTGGGAAAATTCAGCCACACGTGGGGTAGCCATTTTTGGGAACAGGCGATCAACGTCATCATCACTGCTCATCGGTTGGCGATAAGTTTAGACGAGTTCCTGCGACTGATTGCTGGTTCCGGATTGGGTTTGCGGTAACGTAACGTAGGAGGCGTAAGTAACGGAAGGGAACGACAGTAAGTAATTATTAACAAGTGGGGGCATACTATTTTCTGGGTGGGTTAAAGTTTTTTTTTGGTGTGCTCGTTTTTTTTTTCATTTCAGTGGTCCCGGTAAAAGAGCTCTTCGCCCGTGGATCACCGACTTTTCAAAGATCGGTCAACCCAGGTTGCGCGCTACATGTTAGTAGTTGCTGTCGGCGAAAGGAACCATAGCTTGGCGTTCTACGTTACGATCTCCGTATAACAATTAAAAAAGAAAAAAAAAATTGTAATCTCAAAGAAATAATAAAAAAAAAATATTTATAACGTTTCCGAAATACCATGTGTTGCAAATTTTTTTTTACCAGGGAATGTCAATGGCAGTGTGGGAATATGTGTGTGTGTAAATAATATCCGGTAAGTGAGTGTCGTGCAGTGAACTAATGACAGCAATAACAATGACAGCATAGCGGCTTAACTTAGGTTTCGGTTCGATATCACCAAACACCACTCCCTAAAGACTGTGCTAGCAGGACACAAAGCCGCGGTGATATTGCCCGAGATATTCTGGCTACGGGAGGCACGGTTCGGTCTCTGGTTCGTCTATCACCCCTTCCAGGGTGCCATCCACGGTAACGTGTGGCACGAAGGGGTGATCAGATAGGGGTACCACGATGACCTGGTGTAGGCTCGTTCGGAAGTTTCAGCTCCTTCCAGGAGTAGCCTGGGCAACTTGGCTACTGAGGGAGTTGAAAACTCAGTTCGAGTCTTAACCATGGTCCCCCAAACCAGTTACCGAGCTGTGTTGACCGTAACAAGGTTCTAATATAAATGTTATGCAATTTATATTAGAACCAGCTATATTTTATGCCAATATATTTATAAATGTGTTTATATATGAGATATGCTATCAAATTTAAACCAAATATATATAAAGATTTTTAATAATTTTCATTATATTAAGCTTTATAGAAATTTTCTTATAAATGAAATTTGTCCGGCAAAAAGTATAAATAGATTTATAGAATATACCATTTTTTTTTACCGTGATACTTAAATTCGTGCATATTAAAAATGTAGTTTATTATTTGCCATTTGTATTTTACATTATATCTATATATATAAAAATGAATTCCTGTTTGTTTGTTTGTTTGTTTGTTTGTTCCGAATGGGTGTCTCAGCCGCTCAACCGATCGCCATGAAATTTTTATCATGTACAAGTTGCATATCCAGAACCAACCTTACGATATTTTGGAAGGGGCTGGACCCCGGGGTCTAGGGGCTGCGGTACAATTTTTATCGAAAATTTTAATTTTCTTTAAATTTTTCTACGAAAATGAGTTTATGGGGCTGGTTATATGAAATTACTGACATGTTCGAATCCGAGGGGCCCAGCCCTGGATCAAACATTCATTTTTACATGTATAGATACAAATATTTCATTATTTCAAAATTACTTCTCAGTCGCTCAACCGATCGCCATGAAATGTTTACCATGCAAATGTTGCATGTTCAGGACCAATCTTACGATATTGTGAAAGGGGCTGGACCCCGGGGTCTAGGGGCCATGGTACAAATTTTTTAAAAAATTTAAATTTTTTTACGAGAATGAGTTTTGGAAAGGGGTTATATGAAATAAGAGACATGTTCGAATTCGGGGGGTCCGCCCCTGGATCAAAAATTCATTTTTACATGTAAAGATACAATTATTTGATTGTTCTGAAATAACGCCTTAGCCGCTTTACCGATCGCCATGAAATTTTTACCATGTATATGTTGCATGTTCAGGACCAAGCCCACGATACTTTTGAAGGGGCTGGACCCCGGGGTCTAGGGGCTGTGGCACAAATTTTTTCTCAAATTTCAATTTTTTTAAGATTTTTTTGACGGGAATGACTTTAGGAAAGGGGTTATATGAAATTAGTGACATGCTCCAATCCGGAAGTCTGCCCTGGATCAAGAATTCAATTTTACATGTATAGATACAATTATTTAAATGTTCCAAAATAGCGCCTTAGCCGCAAATTTATACACCAAAAAGGATATCTAGCGTGCGATTGTTATACACAAATCATACCTCTACTATAATTGATTTAATTATTCAAATTAATTTTATTAATTAAATTTAAGACAATCTTTCATCACTTTAACTGAAGACAAATCTATGAACACTTGTACTGACATGTACTGTTTAATGATATCCTATTTATCATATCCTGTTTTGAAATGTACCATAGTCAGCGAGTTCTAATTTCCACATAACTTCAGAAATAATTAACATTCTATTTTAATCCACTATTGCAACCGGCGGCTTTTAATGAAAATAGTAGTTTCATACTAAACGCCAATAGTTTATTACTTTATTTAGTTTATTACTTAAATAAATCAATGATTGTTTCATAAAATCAATTCTAGGAAATGTACTAAAAAATATTGTCCGTATAAACTGATTTACTTTGAAAAGTACTAGCGTTTTATATTTGAAAATAGCATCTTCTACAAGAAACGTCCTTGGATTCAAATTATTGTACGTGTAAAATTGCCTTAGTTTGAAAAAACTTCTTTTGTTTTTCGAAATGTCATTTTCAGCCACAGTTAGCGGTTAAACGTATCGAAGTGGACGAAGTTTTAATCGTTTTGAATAAATTAATATTAATTTGTGTTTCGGATGCCGTTGTTCTGGATTAGTTAGCTATATTGCAATAAAATAATTGTTGGTGATTATTTTCCAGGTATTAAATATTATTTCAAGTGAATATACTTTCTTATTAGATTTAAATTTTCAGTTTATAAACGTGTTAATCTATGATTACTTTTTGATTGTAGATAACATTTGATTTTGCTTAAAAAAAATTCCGTAAAGACATTTTCAAACACAGTTCGCGGTGAAACGTATCGAAGGAACATTAAAATCACACGTTTCATTTTTGCTTAAAAATGCCACCGAAAAAAAGATCAATTGGGCAGGTAACTGCAAAGTCGAAGAAGATTAGAGCCGCAAGGGTGGCTGAATCAAGAAAACAGCGTGAAGCACGACTTGAAAATGATCGAAGCAGTACGTCTTCTTCTAGTGCTAATGAAACAACTGAACAGTGTGAAACACGACTTGCAAACGTTCAAAGCAGTACATCTTCTTCTAGAGCTAATGAAACAACTAAACAGCGCAAAACACGACTTGCAAACGGTCGAAGCAGGATGTCTTCTTCAAGAGCTGATGAAACAACTGAACAGCGTGAAACACGACTTGAAAATGTTCGAAGCAGGATGTCTTCTTCTAGAGCTACTGAAACTATTGAACATCGTGAGGCCCGGCTGGAAGTCGATCGGTTACGATATGGACGATTAATAGAAACTTTTAGAGGTGATCTAAAGTTAGCGGCATTCAATTACGAGAAAGACAAATGGAAAACATTTGTTTGTATTGTCATGCTTTAAAGTTTCACAATGAATCGCCTGGAATGTGTTGTTCAAATGGAAAAGTCAATTTGCCTGCTCTGGATGATCCACCTGAACCTCTTCTAGCTTACGTCTCCGGAACTACTGAGTTATCCAGACATTTTCTACAAAATATTCGAAAATACAACTCATGCTTTCAAATGACATCTTTTGGAGCAACCCAAATTGTTAAGGATGGAGGTTTGATGCCCACGTTTAAAGTACAAGGACAAATTTATCATAAAATTGGATCACTTCTTCATCTCTCTAACAACCACTCCAAGTTTTTACAAATTTACTTCGTGGGCAACTAGGAGGCGGAGACTTATCAACGTTGTGCAATTAGTCCCGGAACAAAACGTGAAATAATATCAAGTTTACAGATTTTATTCAATGAACGCAATCATCTGGTAAATTTATTCAAAACTGCATTTTAGCAAATGCCATCAGATGACCACAGAGTAGTTATTCGAGCAGACAAAACACCGTCTGGTCAACATGAAAGACGATTCAATGCTCCAACAATCAACGAAGTTGCTATTGTTATGGTCGGAACGGATTTCAACCGACGTGATATTATTATCCATAAACAAAATGAAAGCCTACAGCGTGTTACTGAAACACACAGATCGTATGATGCTCTTCAGTATCCAATACTGTTTTGGCAAGGGGAAGATGGGTATCATTTCAACGTGAGGGAAACTAACCCAACAACAAGTGCTGCGATGACGAAAAGGGTTTCCTGCATGAACTTTATGCGTATCGTATTATGATTAGAGCACAACAATCAAACCACATCCTGAAGTGCCGTCAACTTTTCCACCAATTCATTGTTGATATGTATGCTAGAATCGAAAGTGAACGACTTCTTTTCATTCGCTTAAATCAGAAAAAACTTCGTTCCGAGGAATATATTCACTTGCGCGATGCAATTGCAAATGATGGAAACGTTGCTAACATTGGGAAATTGGTCATATTACCAGCTACGTATACGGGAAGTCCAAGGCACATGCACGAATACGCTCAGGATGCCATGACGTATGTCCAAAGATTTGGACGTCCTGACCTATTTATAACGTTTACGTGTAATCCAACATGGACTGAGATTATAGATTTACTTCTAATTGGGCAATCATCGACCCATCGGCATGATCTAACAGTTAGAGTTTTCAAACAGAAACTCATAAATCTCTTGAACCTCATAACTAAAAATCATATTTATGGAGAAACTCGCTGCTGGACGTATTCTATAGAATGGCAGAAAAGAGGCCTACCACATGCTCACATTTTGATTTGGTTAAAGGACTAGATTACTCCTACTCAAATTGATAGTGTTATATCAGCTGAATTACCCAATCCCCAAGAAGATCCGATACTTTTTGAAATCGTTAGCAAAAACATGATACATGGGCCATGTGGAGCCGTGAATCCCAATTCACCTTGCATGAAAGACGGAAAGTGTTCGAAAAAATATCCCCGAAAGATGTATTAGGAAACACAAACTGGTGACGACGGATATCCACAATATCGGAGACGAAAACCCGATGACGGAGGACACACAGCCACTATCAAAACAAACAATGTGCATCATGAGGTAGATAATAGCTGGATTGTTCCTTACACTCCTCCGTTACTGTCGAAAATATTTAAAGCCCATATTAACGTTGAGTACTGCAACTCGGTTAACTCAATTAAATATATATGTAAATACGTCAACAAAGGCAGTGATATGGCAATTTTTGGACTTTCGAATACAAATTCACCATTCGATGAAGTCACGCAATTTCAAATAGGACGTTACATCAGCAGTAATGAAGCTGTTTGGCGAATTCTGAGTTTTAATATTCACGAGCGTTATCCAACAGTTGTACATCTTAGTGTACACTTAGAAAATGGACAACGAGTTTACTTTACGGAAGAAAATCTGTTACAGAAAGCTGCGCAATCAACGAATACGACATTAACAGCCTTTTTTCAATTGTGCGGAACAGATTCATTCGTAAAAACGTTGCTGTATCATGAAGTTCCAAAATATTATACATGGAACACGTCGAAGAAGCAGTTTTTCAGAAGAAAGCAAGGCACAATTATTCGGGAGTACCCTGGAATACGTGGTTCTGATGCCTTGGATCGAGTTTATAATGTTCATCCAAACAATATGGAGTGTTATTTTCTGAGAATGCTGCTTCATGAAGTAAGAGGACCAACGTCTTTTCAAGCACTGAGAACTGTAAATGGCGAAGTATGTCAAACCTACAGAGAGGCATGTCTTAAACGGGCTTACTTGAAAATGATGAACACTGGGATATAACACTAACCGAAGCATGTCTTATGTGTCGTCCAGCACAAATACGCAAGCTCTTTGCAATCATATTAACAACATGCACACCTTCCGATCCTAAAGGTCTTTGGGAAAAGCACAAAGAAAGCCTTAGTGAAGATATAATTTGGCAAGCACGTAGTACAAATCCCGATATGGAAATACAGTTTTCAGCAGACATATTTAATGAAGGACTTATCTCGAGGATGCATGCTTATACATTAATAACAAAGTCATTTCCCAACTTGGGTTGCCAGCACCGACACGCCATGGAAACATTGTTCGTGATAGAGATCTATTACGAGAACAAAATTACGACGTTGGTCAGTTACGAGTTTTCGCTGAGACTCAAAAAAGTCTCTTAGTGGATGATCAAAGACAGGCATACACTAAAGTGATGCAATACATAGCAAACGGTAACGGAGGAATTATTTTTCTTGATGCACCCGGAGGCACTGGAAAAACATTCCTTCTTAATTTGATACTTGCCGAAGTAAGACAGCAGAATACAATCGGCCTCGCTGTTGCATCATCTGGAATTGCATCCACTTTACTCGATGGAGGACGCACAGCACATTCAACGTTTAAACTACCATTGAATTTGAATCAAGCGGATAATTTTTCTTGCAATATAACACGAAATTCGGGAATTGCCACGTTATTAAAAACATGTAAAATCATTATTTGGGATGAATGTACCATGGCACACAAAAAAGCATTTGAAGCGGTTGATCGTACTTTGCGCGATTTGCGACAAAATAACCGACCAATGGGAGGAGCTCTAACACTACTAGCAGGTGATTTTCGTCAAACTTTGCCAGTCATTCCACGATCAACACCCGCTGATGAACTTAATGCCTGCCTGAAGGCGTCTCATCTTTGGAAACACGTTACGAAAATCACACTATCTACAAACATGCGTGTGAATTTACAGCACGATGGTATAGCTAAAACATTTGCCAGGCAGCTTTTGGACATGGGTAACGGGAAATTGCCAAATGACCCTGTAACATGTGAGATATCGTTCCCGCCTAATTTTTGTCAAATGCTGCCATCAATACAGGACGTGGTAATGAAAGTATTCCCAAATCTGCCAAATAACTTCAAAAATCATGATTGGTTCTGCGAACGTGCACTCCTAGCTCCCAAAAATGACGGCGTTAATAAATTAAATAATGAAATTCAATCGCAACTACCCGGGCCACTAATGAAATACAAATCTTTCGACACGGTTACTGATGTGGATGAATCCGTCAATTATATAATCGAGTTTCTTAATTCTTTGGAGCCACCTGGTATTCCACCACACATACTATTTTTAAAAGAGGGTTCACCAATAATACTGCTCCGAAATTTAGATCCACCGAAATTGTGCAACGGAACACGGCTTTGTGTGAAGAAATTGATGCCGAATGTGATTGAAGCAACGATATTACCGGTAAAAGTAAAGGAGAAGATGTGCTAATTCCGCGCATTCCTATGATGCCCACCGATTTGCCGTTTGAATTCAAGCGACTACAATTCCCATTACGCCTTGCTTTTGCAATGACAATCAACAAAGCCCAGGGGCAATCATTGAAAATAGCTGGTGTTATTTTGGAAAATTCATGCTTTTCACATGGCCAACTGTATGTTGCTTGCTCCAGAGTGGGAACGCCAAAAAATTTATTTATTTACACACCAAATGGAAAAACCAAAAATATTGTTTATCAAAAGGCTTTATAATAAAAATTATTAACTAAAATATCTTTATATTTATTATTCACTTTGATCTGGTTGAAGGTTTGTAAAAATGGAGTATAATTTATTTGGCAATTGGTAACAAATACCGAACCAAAATTAATTAACTATCCTCACAAACAGGATGTCCAATAATATCATTACAAAATTTCGCCTGGATGCATTGACGGAGGCACCCGTTTCTGAATACAGCTACTTATAATTAACTTTTCATATGTGATTGCAACTACAAGGTATTTGAATTATATACCTCCCGTGTAACGCCGGGTAACTCAGCTAGTTTATTATAAAATAACATGTTTTACTTTTTAGAAAAATTATATTAAAATTTGGCAACATGTTTCATTACTATTTTCAATATGTAGAAAATTAGGAGAAAACAACTTATATTTTACGTCGAATCGACGTAGGACTAACCAAAAATAGGTACAATGGGAAAGTGAAGATTCACCTAAATATCACTCTTTAGGTATAATTTTACGTTGAATCGACGTCGAAAAATTCTCCAGTTATGTTGGTTCGACGTTTATTCGATGTTACTTTACACATATTTAGTTAGTGGTTTTCGTCTTCAAAGACTATACAAATCTACATATAATCGACAAAATTTGCTAGTTGGGATAACCAGTGCGAACTATTTCACACAAAGTGTAGCAAATTAACGAAATTAACGAAAAGTTTAAGGTATACTGTAAAAGTGTAGACCTAAATAAAAATGTATAAAAAACCAGCAGAACCAGGTATGAGGGAATATTTTTATAAAGTGGATAGATCAAACTTTCCAAAACAATTTTTTTCGTTAAGATAAAAGGAACTCGGCATTATCGACAAATTTTCGAAAAACGTTAAAAAACGGAAAAACGGAAAATGACTTAAAATGTTTAAAATCTATAATCGTAGAGACCTTACCAGGTTTGAACCTATATTGGAAAAAAGTGGACCGGTCAATCTTTCCGAAACAATTTGTTTTTTAATTGTAAACTATATGAAAAGCACATTAGTTAGTATGCTTGCGATGAAAAAAATCAGGGCTGGTTAATGTTGGATCAATAAATTAATCACTTATTATCCGTTAAGGATCCCTCTATGGGATGTAGCGCCAGCGAAAAAAAAAAAAAAAATATCAAAATATAGGCCCATACATAGTAACATCTCTGAGATTATGGAAAATGGCCATAATGTAGCAGCAATTTCACCAGATTTACACTTTTTCACAATTTCCAAAGTGTATCAAAGCTTGATCTACTCACTTTATGAAAATATCGCCCCACATCTGGTTCTATTGATTATTTACACTTTTATGTAGGGCTACACTTTTTCAGTACACTTACACTTTTTGATCATTTTTGTAGCTATACTCTTTATGTGAAATACAAAAAAGGCAACATATTCCTTTTCAATTTTATAGGGATCCGTGTAATCAACTCAAATGCTTAAAAATAGTCAAAATGATGAAAGCTGTTTTTGGTCTACGTAACGCATTTTGCCACGGCAAATCTATACTCATGTTTCGACATCTTACTATCCAAATCCGTTTTTTTGACCAATGTGGTAAGTAAAGTGGCTCCGTGATCTATATGCTTTTTTGTAATAATATACGTGATGATGCAGCTGCCCAATACTTGATTCCTAGGTAGTATCAAAACTAAAGTTTGCTCGTACAATTGTATTACAAATTTTATTATTCAATTCTCATCTAATAACCGTGTTAAGCTTAACAGATTGCTGCAAGCTGGTAATTGCACATTTTTCTTCAGATTTGTCATCTCATCTAAAACTGATTCTTTTGCAGAAATGAAATACTTTTAGATACCGCAGTACAATTATCAATTTGAACAATTATCAATTTGTTAATGTGTGCTTTCTCCGATTGCGCGGAATCATTTGTACATTGTGCAATATTTTTTCCTAACCAATTGGAACTCCATAATTCATTCTAGATTAGATTAGAAGGAACTACCACACGGGATCCTAGGTAGACTGGCTTCTCTCTCACCGTAACATATTTTCAATGTCACCCAACTATGCAACGTTCGCTGCAATTTTTTATTGTTTAAATAGATAATCACTTGTAAATATTTCTCTAAAACTGGCCTCTAATACAAGATATTCTGGATATTGATTTATTCTGGCATCATGATATCCAGAAATACGTCGTTGCCTATATAGTGTCGATTTCTTCAGGAACAATAGAAAATTGTTAAATTGTAACATCACTTACTATTATTTGAACAGTACGGTAAAACTACTATCAGAAGCTCACCAACTTATCAAACACCACCTTACAAGTTTTAGTTAAACTTTTTATTTGTAAATAGTTAAAATGAATTTCGATAATCCTAGTTATCATCGTCAGCACTTATGCGACTAAACCATTTTTTAACAAATACATTGCCAATACGCAATGACTATAACTTAAAAGTAAACATAGTTTCTAATAAATAAACGTACATATGTATCTGTAAGATGCATTTATGAGTCAAGGTTTTTTAACAATTTTGTGTGAGCTCATTATTGATTGCGTTGTTTTGGTTCATTTTTATGTACATACTCTCGTAAGCATCTGATTCAGATGGGTTATTTATTTGTTTAACAAGCTCAAGGTTATTGATGTTTAGGTTTAAGTGATTATTTTGAATTGCATGACCTGTAAATGCTGATTTATTTTATCTATTGTATTTTACATGCATGTCTTGTGACATCTAAAATACAATAGATTAAATAAACAAGCATTTGCTTTTCATACATAAATAACCTTGAACTCGCTAAAATATAAATAATCCAACTGAATTAGGTGCTTATATATATAAAGAGGAACCAACACAACGCAATCAATAATGACCTCGCCCCAATTGTCTTGCAATTATTCTGGTTGTAATGGTTTTTTAAAATTGTTAAGAAACCTTGACTCATAAATGCCCGTACAGATTTGTTTGGATATTTATTAGAAACTGTGTTTACTTTTATTCATTTATGTTATTTTGAACATACACAATGTAATTGTTAAAAAAAAATTGTTGCCACATACATAAGAGAGCTGATGATTATAATTAGGTTTGTCGAAATGCATTCTAACTAATAAAAGTATAAAATTTGTTAAACGTTTTTAATTTGTTTAATTTAACTAAAAATAATAAGGTGGTGTCTGATAAGTTTGAGAGCATGTCAAATTATAGTCTGCACAGTTTCTATGGATATAAAAATGTATAAGCCAGTTAAACACTGTATTTAAAAACACTGTAAGTAGACTGGTGTTACTCTCTGGTATGTGAGCACCTTTACAGCATCATCCATATGGGCTATCAATTTTGTTTTTAATTTAATTTTGGTTATTTTTGTTTTGATCACCGATTTTATTTTGAATAGCCCTATTTTTAAACAGTAGCACATACCTTTTTCGTTCAAAACTGATTTTAAATATTAATTAACTATAAGCGTGCATTCTTTCAATTTTTTGATCAGTGATAAATCAGAGATTTATTAGCTATAAGATTGTAAATCAAATTTAATTGTTATATCTATAACTAATTTTGACAACTTTTAGTTAGAAAAATACGTTATTTCCAACTTTGCAGCCCTCTGGTGGCCAAACGGCAAATCGAGCATTTCTGGATTTAGATTTTTTTGAAATATTAGTTTATAATCTATCAACCAAAATATAAACTTAGATCTATCCGACTATAACATCTAAGAAACCGGTACTTTTTTTAATTAAATTATGTATTAATTTAGGCTGAATTAATACCTTTCCAAAAATGGTATCGCTTTTAAAAATACTCCTCTTAAAACCGAAGATACAACCTTTTATATAGGAGTCAAAAATTAGAATTTGAAAATTGTCAAAACAAAAATATCGAATAACGGGACAACCGAGGGTTAAAAATAAAAAAATAAAAATATGTATCCGTTACTTTGAATTGGGGAACACGAAAAAAATTAAAAAATTAAAATTTAAGAGATGAAGTTTGGGAATTGTGTAAAATTGTCTGTTTTACCGTGGAATGGCTCATATACATACATATGTCAATGAAATACTACTTTTATTTATTGGAACAAGCAGCAACTAGATATTTTACACCAATACATCAATTTTACATTGGAAGTGGAAACTGAAGAACTAGTGGAAACACTAAACACAATACTTCAAATCAGCAGCAAAAAATGTCCACCTTTAATCACATGATTAACCGCTTAAATTGCATACCAATGACCAACACTAATTATATAGAATAATTAAATACCATCATACACATTGCAATATAAAATGGATACTCAGAAAATTTGATACTTCGACCCATTCGGCCCTTTGACATTCGGCCCTTCAGCATTCGGCACCTTTAAAATTCGGTCCTTTGTACCATTCCAAGTACTATTTTTTTAAATATTATAATAATTGTGATAAATAAAACAAAAACAAAAACAGTTTTAGTTTTGCTTTTTGTTTTTAATCTTAATATGAGTGAGATAAAAGCCGCAGGACATAAAAAATGGAACAGTACCATTTTTACAATGTAACAATAAAATCGTCTATGTTTTAATCTTAATTTTAAACTATACTGATCCAACTTGACTATGGTTTCTTTTATTTACCCACCCAAGTGGACATACCTCACTAAAGGTAGAGAATGGTCACATCTATCTAAAAAATATTACAACTTTCAAAAATCTAGAAGATAAGTGACTTAGGACAGACGTGTTCCGACCCTATATGTAAGTTCGTATAAAGTTGGATACTTAAAAATTTCTCAGTACGGTCCAAGATAGTGCCCAAGTGGGCATACATTTTTAAGGGTATTAAGCGACTCCCTCTATTTAATAAAAAATAGTTCAACTTTCAAAAATCTAGAAGATAAGTGAGTTAGGACAGATGATGTTGTATCCCTATATATAAGTTTGTATCAAGTTGGATATAAAAAAAATTCAATCTGGCCTAAAGATATTATAGTATTCGTTTGTAAACTAACACTAAATTTATTATTGGAGCGGAGCGACTCGAATGGCGAATGTAACAGATCGCAGATCTAAACGAATTTTCGAATGTCCAACAGACTTAAATTCAGGTCGTGACGAAGCCAGAATTAAAAATTTATGAAAAATAAAAAAATTATCAAAGAAAAACAAATTGTCTATGGGAAAATACATTAGGCAAAAATTCGCGCGCTTTTCTGCAATTAATTATTCTAAAGAGAATTTTTAAACTATATTAAATCAATTAATTTAATTCATAATAAGTTTCAGTATTTAGGCCATTATATACATATTTATTGACATTAAAGAGAAAAAATATACTGTAGAATAGTTGATTCTATATTTTTTACTAAAATCGATATAAAACAAGGCTTGATTTAGTGAGTTTTTAAATTTTCATGCTAAACCATGAGAAAACAAACCAGTCATAACTAGAACCGATCCGGAGATAAATCCGATATAATTTAAAATCGGCATTAATTCAAAGAGTAAGTTTCGTTGCTACATTTTCACGCTATAACCGTTTATCTGATTTTGATTCTGTTTTTTTCGTAGCTTCCAGCAATAACCGAGGAACGTTTTTATACATAAATTAATAGCAATATAATTGCTGTAAATATTTCTTAGGTCTCACTATCATACAACACCTTTTCTCATACGATTTAACATGCCAGCTGCTCCACCTGTTCGAAGATCTCGATTTGGACGACGAACTGCACATGCTAATCGCCAGAGATTACAAGCAACCCAGAAACTGGCTTTCTAGAATCATGCGTGAGAGACTTGTCTGGCTACAGCTACAAAGCATGTCTCACTTGCAATGGCTTGAAGCTGACAACTACAAGCAATCTGAATTGTACAGCATGTACGAAGAAGCCAACAAAGTTCAGTGCAGACAACAATATGCATCCTGGAATACAACAACCAGATGCTTTGCAAGATCTGACTCCGATTGAACAAATGCTGATGAGCAGAGTCCAGCCTATTCTCAGAGGGACAGCTGCGTTACTCAGGCAACATCTTGAATATCGAACAAGATCTTCAACCAGTGGCAACTACGCTTCCATTAATGCCAAAGAAATTAAACGTTATTTTGGTCAGGAGAGCAGGAATGGCAGGTTATACTGACTTCCGTGTGAGACGAGCAAAGGTTTCAGCAGCTCTGTCTTGGCTTATCAGGCACAATCCATTCTATTCCGATCTGACTATTAATTACGAAGCAATGTCAGTGTTACCACCCGATGGTGACATTGTCGAACAGCTGCGCTTTCTAGAAGAAGGAGTCATTTCTAATGAAGAATTAGAGGTTGACAACATTGCAACTAATGGTTTACCTATTTTACAAGACCAAAATCAAAGAGCAGTGATTTCAGACATCTTACAAAGGGGCTCAAGCTGATTCAAATTCAATCAACGAGTTCAGGTTTGCCGGGTAAATTGTCAAGACTTTCCTTCATCTCTTTCCATATGGAAAACCTGACTTCCATGACTACTCTCGCACATCTAAAGTTACATTCAGAGAATGGACACTTCATATGCTTCGTTTTAAAGACAAGCGGTTTGCACAAGATCCACGTTTTCGCTATTTCTGCTTGAATACAATCCAACGTCATGATGCTTTGCAACGAGGTACGATTTACGCTAACATAAGTAATTTCAATGGAACAGTTGAAGATCTTTTGTGTGACGTGAATCGCAATCCAGCTGTCATGAAAAGGCTGCTGCACATCGGTTCAAAGATAGCAGCTACAGGTCCATATTGGTATTCGCGGCGAATGGAGCTTGAAGCAATGGTTTTGCAGCTAGGTGTCTCCACCTTCTTCTTAACTTTGAGCTCGGCAGATTTATGGTGGTCATGTTTGACAAAGCACTTTGAAAATGATCCAACAAACAAAACAGAGTCTGTCATGTCAAGAGAAATGCAGAAACTGTTATTCTCTAACCCGTTGATTGCTGACGACTATTTTGCAAAACGAGTGGAAATGTTTGTGAACCTCCTTCGCAAGAAGTACCAAATCAACGATTACTGGTACCGTTTTGAGTACCAGCATCGTGGTAGCCCTCATGTTCATGGTGTTTTTTGGATCGAAGGGGCGCCTGATGTAAGGAAATTTCCTACAATGACAATAGAACAACTCATGGAAGCAAAAGACTTCTACGACTCAGAAGCACAGAACCAAAAATGCAGATTTGGTTTCCCGAAGCAATGTTTGGCAGAATCAACTTTAGCTGCAGATGACAAAGGTAACTTCGTTTTCATTCCAAGAAGAAATGATTGTTTGCTGAACCCATACACAAATTCGTTTCTCAAGCCTGGCGAGCAAACACTGATTTCCAAATCATTGCCTCGGAGCATGCAATTGTAGCTTACATCACTAAATACGCCTCCAAGAGCGAATCAAGTTCTGAAAACTTTAAAGACATCTTTAAGCGCATTGCTGAGCAAATGAGTAATAACGATCCGGCATCGAAAGCAATCACTAAACTGTTGCTGAAAATGATATCACAAAGAGATGTTTCAGCTTGTGAAGTGATGCACATTTCGCTTGGAGAAGGTTTGTATCATTCTTCAAGATCGTTTGTCAAACTATTCATATCGACGCAAGAATACATGCCAATTTCTAACCGAAATCAAGATGAAGAGCACAGAACTCACAACAAATTGATCAATTTTTACGCCTCACATCACGAATCTTTAGAAAACCTTTCTTTGCGTGAATTTACACGCAAGTTTTCAGCAACAGGAAGTCGTAATCGTTCCGAAAGAATCGTACAGCTAATTCCCAGAGTGGTCTTCGGCACTGGGGAGGAAACATATGAAATTTATTTCAAACAGAAATTGGTTTTCAATCTGCCATGGAGAGACATGAATCAACTAAAGACACAGTCTTCGTGGAAAGAATCTTTCGCTTCTGTTAATATCACTACTTGGGAATTGCCTCAAATAGTAGCTGACGAAGACCCAGAAGAAGAATCTCAAGAAGCAGTCAGAGACCCACATGAAAGGATGGCTCTTGCAGAAGCAATGCCGGGAATTGCCCCAGAGATGGTTGATCTAGGATTTCGTGAGATCGATCGCGCAATGAATTGGAACAGGAGTATAGAAAGATATCCTGAAGCAGCGAGAGACTTAAATTTCATCAAAGCATCTAAAGAAGCTTTCGTCCGCAATAATGAGTCGAACTCCATGCTGGTCCAGCTCAATTCTGATCAATCTAGGGTAATTAGTTTTGTGAATTCTGCCTTGAATTCTCTCACTGAAGCCAAGCTAGCAATCGTAATTGGTGCGGCAGGTACAGGGAAATCATGCATTATCAACGAAATTGTTCGTTTGATCGGAAATGAAAAAGTGTTGCTTATGGCTCCTACCGGTGTCGCAGCAAATAACATCAACGGGCAGACAATTCATAGTGCATTACGGTTGTCTAACTATCAACAGAGGGACATGTCAGCCGAGAAACTTCAGCAATTTCAGGAAGAGATGGCAGCTATCGAGATTGTGATCATTGACGAATTCTCGATGATTGGCTTGAAGCTTCTAGGTCAAATTGACCACCGTCTATGGCGGTAGGCAAGACCACTCAATGAGATTATGGGAGGATATATTGTTGTTTTCTTCGGTGATTTCAATCAACTACAACCTGTCGGTGACGTCCCACTGTATGGTAATCCAAAGAGCTCAAATACAGTAGCAGTACAAGGCCAAATTGTTTACCGACAAATCAATAAAGTGTTTCTGTTGAACCAAATCATGAGGCAAGTGGGTGATGACCAAAAGCAATTCAGAGATTGTTTGCATAGGTTGGCGGTAGGTGAAATTACGGGCTCTGACTACAAGTTGATTGAGACGAGATTCATTTCAAAGTATCAGAGTACTGTATCCTCAACTCGAGATGTAATTCGATTGATTTCAACGAACAAAGAAATCGAGCCATTTAATCTCGAGAAGTTGAGGAATGTCGGTCAACCTGTTGTTCGCATCACCGCAATCCACCATGATCCAAGGTCTGCAACAGCATCTTCTGATGATGCCAGAGGATTAGCATCTGAGCTGTATTTGTGTGAAGGTGCACAAGTCATACTCAGGCAAAATCTATTCGCTGCTGCGGGATTGTGCAATGGAACAATTGGTAAAGTTGTTGACATTGTCTACAACCACCGCGAATACAGCCGTTTCTGCATTATGGTGGAATTCGCATCATATTCAGGTCCAAAGTTTCAGAACAGCAATATATTTCCAATTCCACCAGTGACTGTTTCATTTAAGAAGGGCTCGAACACATTCACTAGAAAACAATTACCTATACAGTTCGCATATGCAATCAGCATTCACCGGTCACAAGGCTTAACATTAGATCAAGCAGTTGTAAATATTGGAGAGACTGAGTTCGCACTGAGAATGTCATATGTTGCGTTTTCCAGAGTTCGGAACATTAATGGTTTATTCTTCGAGCCTGGGTTTCCATTCGAACGCATAAAAAAAATCAACGAAAAGAAGAAATTGGCTGAGAAACGGATAGAGCTGAATCGTTTAAAACAGCTTTCTGAACGGCAATCAATTTAAATCACAATTAGAAATTCACTTTAAAATTTATTTTCATCAATTTTCACGAATAAAATAGCTTTTACAATAACTTTTATGCCCGGTTTCACAAAAAAATAGGCAATCTCCAGTTAATTAATATTTCATCTCTCTCTTCTTTTATGAAATTGCGCTTTATTTCGTAATGCAAATTCAACGCACGCTAATTTTATTTATTTTTTACATGAAAATTTTAACTGGAGAGCTAAATATTTAGCTCCCCAATTTCGTCCAGCTAATAATTTAGCTGATGGCTAAATATTTCTATGTAAAATAAAAACATAATCAACTTGCATTGAATTTTTATTGTGAAACAAAACGCAATTTCATAAAAGAAGAAAGGGAGGAAATATAATTTAACTATAGATTGGTTATTTTTTTGTGAAACTGGGCATAATTGTAGTATTTTTTTGTAGTAACTGCGTTACATAAATACTGATCGCATAACTCAATCTATGGTGCTAGCTTAGCCTGTGGCTCGCTCTGCGCCGACCTAGTCTTCGCTGGAATGTTAAAATAAACTCAATCTATCCACCTGCACTCTATATAATAATATTATGAATAGTAGTAGTCAATCGAATATAAGTACATACATAGAATTGTTTTGAGACTGGTCAAATTTATTTAGTATATTTTTACGTACATAATCTCACTTATATTTCTCAAAGTATTTTGGCGCAATGAGAATTTGTTATATTGTATTTATATGTAGTTCGTTCAATGTGTATGCAATTATGCAATATACTATGTACGCGTGCAACTAGAAAATTCAATGCTGATTAAATTCGTAACTCGTTCTCTATTATATTTTAAAGTCAAATAATTAAATATACTATAATACCTATACATTGTAATTTCATTGTTCTTGTACATAAATCGGTGATAGCTAAAAATTAGAGAAAAAAACATTTTGTGCCAGTATATGAGCGACAGTCATCTGAATAAGATAAAAAAAATTTAGATTATACATAAACTTAAATAATAAAATTTCAAAACTATAAATTAAAATTGTTTTAATTATAAAATAAAGTGAATTGTGAGTGCCTAAACAAAGTGGAGTCAGACGCGATACGTGTAGTGAAAATAGAGGAAATTATAGTTAGGGTAGTGTCCCTCTAACGGCATACGAACTACCACTACAATATTACTCGTACCCAAGTAGACTTACTTCAAACGGTAGAGGATCCCATCTATCTAGGACAATTTTCAAGAAACTGAAAGATAAGTAACTTAGGACAGGCGTGTTGCGTCCCTATATGTAAATTCGTAAAAATTTGTAGATTAAAAAAATTCTCAATCTAGCCCAAAGATCGTATCCAAGTGGACATAACTCATTAAGGGTAGAGAATCCCTTATCTATCATTCCGAGATGTGTTCATTGACCTCATTCATAAGAAGAAGATTAATGCCACTGTAAAATTTGCTTATTTGATTTCACACATTCGGTCTGGATCCGATTATAACTTAAATGACCATCTTCCTGTCACAGCAGAGAATTACGAAACTGCTTGGAAGATCATGTGTGATAGATTTAACAATGAAGTTGCGATCCAGAGGATACATTTGAGAGGGATCTATGATATTAAGATGCCGCAAGAAAATTCGTCGAAATCACTGCAATGCTTCATCGACCAGGCCGTTAGGCATTATAATTGGTTGAAGTCATTGAACGCTGATTCACCGTTTAACTCAAAAATTAGATAATTCATTCCGATATAATCAAAGGTTCGAAAGCGAATAGTCTCGAAGTTTTGACAACTCATTAAAATTTAAAAAAATCGGATCCATTTCCCAGCCTCCTCGACAGTCTACCGATCCTGACAAACAACTGTCAAATTTCAACAAGACAACCCTCTTGGTCTCCAATTCAGAAAGTTGTAGATATTGTTCGGCATGTCATTCAATCAGTAATTGTCCATTATTCAACGATGATAAATTAACACTACAAATGCGTTTTCAGTTGGTTCGTCATCACAAGATATGTACCAATTGTCTCATTAAGACACACAACGTTCGGTTCTGCAAGAACCCTGCATGTAAGTTGTTTTCATTGAATCACAATGTTAGGTTTCATTTTAGACAGAATAACAATGCTGCTGAGCAACCTGAAAATATTACAACTTACAAAAATGTGAAATATAGGTGCCTTAGGACAGCCGTGGTGCACCCCTATGTAAGTTCGTATAAAGTTGGATATTCAAAAATGTCTCAATCTGTCTCAAAAATCGTACCCAAGTGGACATATATTTTTAGTGATAGCCGGCGATACCGTCTAACGCCAAAATTTATCAACTTTCAAAAATCTAGAAGATAAGTGATTTATAAAGTTGGATATTAAAACAATTTTCAATCTGGCCCAAAGATTGTATCCAATGTACTTCATTCAGGGTAGTTAGCTATCTTCTGGGTTTGCATGGAGCAGCATCTCCTGATGAACAGAAGCATGTGAAGTTATCCCAGTTTTTCATCTAAAAAAAAAAAAAAAAATGTTCATCAGGCAACACTATCCCACCTCATCCCAATTTAATTTTGTACACGAAAGAATAACATAAAATTAAAATATTTTCATCCCATCCCAATAGTAAGACAATAATATTATATTATAAGTACGTCGTTTGTATCTGCTAAAAACTTTATGGATCGAAAATAATTCTTCATATTTTGAGTAGTCATTAGTTACAGTACCAGCCATTTTGTTGCAGTCATCCAATGATTGCCAGTGATGCTCTGGTAAAGCTAGCTTATTATGACATCTTCAAATATAGTTAGATTAAAAAATTTGTAGATATAGGTGGATGCCGTAAATGATGCTGATTATTTTAATGACGGTGTGCAAGATGTTTTTCGATTTTTAAGCGCGGATCGTGGAATTTTCTGTTTATCAATTCCTAATATTCCGACTGTTCCGATATGGAATTGGTCGCACTTTGTAGTTAATTTGTTTGCAGTTATTTCTATTTTATTTTTGGTTTATGAATTTATTTATTTTTTGCGTGTTTTTAGTAACGTACTGAAAGGTGAGATGGTAGAATTTCTTCGTTAATCGGAAGAAAATTCCAAAGAGTTAGCAATGACAATAGTTGATAGTATAGGTAAATAAAATTAAAAAAAAAAGTCTAGACGTGATTTTATTTTGTTAAAGACATGTATGTAATATGATATTTTGACTTTTGATGTGGGACCAATAAAACTAAAATTCAGAATATACGATAGCACCAGGAATGTTGTATAAAATACATATTCCAATAATAATATAAAAATATTTTTATTATTAATAACATTTTCTAACCTTAAGTTAACCCGCTTAAAATTTCCAACTTGATAATATTAAATTGAAAAAGATTATGATTAATATTTTTTTACACTATAGTCTTCAAGTGATTCAATATATTAATTTGACGTATAAAATTAATTATAATGCGCCAAAAGCGCTACACATAATTCATAATATGCAGCACACATATGTATGTACTTGCTTATAATCATAAAATAAAACGATCCGGAAAAATAAAAACAAATGATACACCTTAAATTACTCACTTATCGATCAATCATCTGCACAGTTTAAGTTGCCATTAATAAAAAAAATATAAAATTTAAAATCTCTTTAACTTCCCTGCATACACGCAAATTAAATTTAATTATTATTTAAATATACAATTACAAAATTAAATTAAAATTATTAATATTTTTTTTTTTATTGTTGCTTTGTTTTAGATAAATCATTTTATAAAATTTACAAAATTACGCGAGAATAAACTAAAAATTTTCTTGAAACATAAGAAATTCTCAAGAAGATGAAAGTATGTAAGTTAAGCCACTACATAAAAATTTTGCTAAAAGGCATTTATTTATATTTTAAACAAAACAAAAACAAAAATCTGTAATTATTATGTTGATCATTTTTAATCAAAATGACAAGAATGATTTATGTATTTAAATTATTTTATTAATAATTTTTATCATTTTATTTGATAATTTTCATTTTTTAATATTAAATTTTATTTTTATGATATAAATATGTAAATAAATATATAGTTTATAACACACATACATACATACATATATATGTACAATTGATGTTTTTGTATTATTTTAAATTGTAATTGATTGTGCTCTCGTGTTTGATTTTATTAGTTTTGACGGTTGGTCAGTGCTTATAAATTGACCGTATTATTTGTATAAATAATTGTATTATTACTTTTTTAAATTTGTTGATGGATATTAAAAAAAATTATGTAATAAAATATAACTAATAACGTTCATTTCCGCTTTTGTTTTATTTTTTGTATCAAAAAATACAGGAGTGAATTGTGCAACATAATATTTCGGATTTGGATTTTTATGATTTGGTTACATGAAATTTTCCGAATAATATTTTATTTTGTTATTTGATTAGTAGATTGAATTGAAACATGATTATCGTTATTTTAATGTAATTTTTGATATGGTTTGTACTATTTGGGGCATATAACAATTCAGTAAAATTACCTATTTCGGAATGCAATCACCTGAGCGAAATACCGAAACTGGGTTCAAAGCTTCTTAAATTTAAACCATTGTATCATATTTCTATTGCTTTTCACAAAAGATCATTTCATATTAAAGATGATTCATTCAGTACAGAAATATGAGGCAAAAATAGGATACCCCAGATTCAATATACCTAAAGGGTACCTTTGATATAGGTATACGAAAATATTTTCCATACAAATTACATGATAATATTTTAACTTTAATGCACCGGTTTCTATTCTACTACGTGTGCAGCAAAGTTACCTGTAAAACCGTTAACAATAAAATAGACGATTTAATTTTGTTTTATTTTTATTTAATAAAAATATTTAATTTTAATTTTATAATAATTTATTATTACCAATAATTTATTATCATTTATATTAATTTATTAATAATTTATTATCATTTACCCACACGTTTGAGATTTTTGATAGAAGTGAATTTGTTTTATACATAATTGGAATACGCATAATTTTACAGTGTACATACTACAATTATAACAATGTAATGAATATAACATGAAGTTAGCTGTGTTGGAATTCCGCAACCAAATAATGTCAGTGTTGTTACATTATGTTATGTACGTATACTATAACAACAATAACATCAATAATAAAATATAACACGTATACAACAACAACATATACATAAGTTAATGCGCGAGCACATACTCGTACGTCACATATTTTATTTCATTGATGACCTTAGATATATAAGTGTTTTATATAATAATTTAATTGTCCTGACTAGTGCACTTACCTTTAAAATCATACAAAATTATGATTTGCATAGTCACTAATTTTATAAGCGATATTTATGCATATAAATCATATGAGTTATTGAATAAATCGTTAGTTTCTACATAACTATCAACGTGTTTCAAGCGGGAAACATTGTCAACCAGTCAACTATCAAATTTTTAATTTGACTAAACTAAAGTTACGGTCAAACATTGGTACTTCGAGATAAAAGAACTACGCTAGGAGAAAAGTCAACGCTCGACAACAACAACAATAAAAATCAAGAATTGGAAAATTTTCTGAAAGAACAAAATGATCTGGAGGAACACATGATGACAACAATGATCTCGACAAAACTCTGCTTAGAGAGCAGTTAATAAAAACAAGCCACTTACACAGCTTCATCTCGCAAGCAAATTGTTTAATTAAATACAGAAAAGAACCCGAGTTTCTTAAATAAAAATTCAATCAGCTAAATAAAGCGATAGAGAAAATTGATGAGCTGCACGAAGGGATCCTCTTAGAAATAACACAAGAGCCTTACTGAAGATTATACTTCTAGGTTACAATAGGCAAAACATACAAAACTTGAAATCAGTGGAATCAACAACAATACAGTTTAAAACAAAATGAGATACCAAAGTGTAATGGGGACTATCGAGAGAGGGTTTGTTGTGGATCAAAACGTCAGTTTAACTGATACCCACAAAATGATGTACCTGAAAACTAATTTAGAAGGAGTTACGAGCAAATTCATCCAACATTTGCAGCCAACAGGATACAAGTATGAAAGCACCATTTCAATACCAACTACCAGATATGAAAATAAAAGGTTACTAGTAAACAATCATATAAACGCTGAAGAAAGTGTATCTGCAATTAGAATACTGCATCACATCGTCAGGGAAAACTTACATGCACTAAAGAATTTAGGAATCGACATTACGACCTGGTGTGTTTGGTTAGTACCATATTTATCAAAAAAATTAGAACGAAACTCTCAAATCATATGAGATGTCGTTAAAAAAATCCAAAGAACCTTGAAACCACCAACGGATTTCTCGAATTTCTGGATCAACGATATCAAGTGCTAGAAACCTTACGATTGCCAAAAATAACACCAGCAAATGATAGCCGTTACTACAACGACTATAAACAGCATGTATTCAGCGCAATTGCAATAAAAAATCAGTCATGTATGTTGTGCTCGGACAATCATAATTTGGAATGATGCGACAAGTAGAACAAAATGAGTCACATGTAACGGATGCAACGGAGGCAAGCATGACAATCTACTTCATACAAAGCTACCTCCAATTATTAGTTTAAGAAGCATTTCAACCAACAGTGTGATGAAAACTAATGGCACAACATTTTTAGTCATCGCTCTTGTCAAAACCACAAGGTTCGATGGAAAGAAAGAGCTTTTAAAATTGCTAATTGACACCGGCTCACAAGTCATTCATAACAACAGAAGCCAATCAACGTTTACATCTGGCAGGTCGTAGAATCAGTGCGGAGGTCCTTGGTGTAGGCGGCCATGCTGGCAAGTTTAACAGTATCGTAAATATCAATCTGCAACCAAGATATCCGTCAGCAAATTCAATTGAAATTGAGGCTTTAGCACTAGCCAAGATAAGCAAAGATCTACCAGAAATGCGATTTAATTTTAAAGAATGAAACCATTTAAACGAGCTGCTATTGGCCGATCCGAACTACAACATTCCAGCACCGATTGACATACTATTGGGTGCAGACTATTACACTCAGATCATGAAGCCGCAGTTCATAAAAGAAAAGAAAAACGAAACAGCAGCGAAACTAACACAATTTGGATGCGTCATCTTAAGAAGAATATCACCACTCAGCAAGACGACAGTTTCAACAACTGAGATAGATGAACAGCTAAAACAAATTTGGGAATTAGAAGAATTGCATCCTCCCAAAATCAGAGATGGAGCGTGAGTAATTTTGTCATAAAATGCACAGGCGGCTGAAAGATGGGTGCTACAAAATACCTGTCCCATTTCCCAAGGACCCAACTACGTATTTGCGAGATTTCAAACGTATATGGCAATAGCAAAATTCCTTCAAATCGAAAGAAGGTTGTCCAGAGAAACAAATCTCAGAGAAAGTTAGACAAACTTTATGCGGGAATACGAACAACTTAAGCACATGGAACTGTGCAATTAATGGATATGTTACCGGAAGCTAGAGTGACCCAATCTGCCCCTTTCTCCAATACAGGCATCGATTACGCGGGTCCATTTGCAATCCGTGTATCCAAAGGAAGAAGAAACATGTTCTACAAAGGGTACATCGCATTATTCATTTGTTTCTCTACTAAAGCAATTCACCTGGATTTGGTGAGTGAGCTAACAACAGGAGTTGCAGCTGGCTATACAGCAAGTAAAATAACAATGCAGCTGAGGAAGCAATAAACTGGCATTTCATTCAGCCCGGTAGTCGCCACTTCGGGGGCATTTCGAAGGATAAATTATGTAGTATGCAGCATTGCATTTTGCTGCAAAATGCTCGCAACTTGATATTCAAAAGTCAAATTTAACAATGCAGCTTTAAAGAAGGATTTTAGACGAAGTTCTGTAATATGGCCAATTAGGGAGGAACTTACCTATTAATTAACCGAATATGATGAAATTCAACATATACGTTAGAAATGGTCTTCTTAAAAGAATTTTAGATGAATTTCTAGAACATGGCCAATCATGATGGAACTTGGGTATTTCTTAAACGATTATGATGAAATTCGACAAGTGTGATGGGAATGGGATCCTAAAATGCGTTTTAGTAGAAGGTCTGGAATATGGTTAATTTTGATAGAATTTGTCTATTTATTGGCCGATAATGATGAAATTTGGAAGGAGTGATGGAAATAGGATTGTTAAATGGTTTCTAGATAAAGTTCTGAGATATGGCAATTTTTATGCAACTTGGCTATTTCATACTTGATTATGATGAAATTCGACAAATATGATGGAAATAGGATTCTTAAATGAATTTTAGATAAAGTTCTGGAATAAGGCAAATTCGAATGAAAATCGGCAATTTCTTAACCGATTATGATGAAACTCAACAGTCCGATAAAAATGGGATTCTAAAATGGTGTTTACCATCAACTTATAAAGTTACCCTATACTTTCTAAAATTGCCCTTTACCTATTTAAATTTTTTTTCGCTTAATGCATTTTAATGAATTTTCCTTCACTTAATGCAATTAAATTTATTCTCCACACGGAAATAAAAATATTGGTAATAAAGATATAATCGGGAAGTGCTTATTAATATCTATAATTTTTCATTTTTATTTAAATCTAATTTTAAAAGTAAAAATATGTATATTGGCCCTTCCGGTTTATTCTTATTCATTGAAATTATTTTTAAAGAAGGAACTAGTTTTATACTAACATCAAAATTTAGCAACATAATTGAATAATAGCGCATTTATTGTAGGATTTTTTATTATTTTAGTAATGACTTTTTTCAAATCTACTAGTATGAACTTGTTTATAAGACGAAAATAGGGTTCTAAAATGGTTTTTAGATAAAACCACAGAGAATTTTCTTCTTAAGTCTCTGTGATAAAACTTTAGATTGTTGTAACCGATTATGCTGAAATCCATTCTCTTAATAAAATTTTCCTTTTCTTAACGGATTTTCCTTTAAACTTTTACCGAACAGAATTATCCTTCAATTAGTAGAATTATCCTTTAGTTACTTAAATTTTCCTTCACCTATTAGAATTTTTCTTTAATTAAAAAAATGTTCTGTCGCTTAATAGAATTTCGTTGTAATTCAAATGGATACATTTTGGTAAATACAGGTTTAGAAATTAAAAAAATAATAAACGTTTTAAATTTAAAATTTATCAAATCATATATGCAGTAGTGTACCTTATACCCTATTGTACCATATACCATTGGGATCGGGGTATTTGCCTGCAAGACAAAATCTTGTTTGCCGTTCAATCTTGTTTTTTGAATTCTTACCGTATAAGAAATAGTTTACCAACATTTAATTGGACAAAATCTTGTTTTTTAAAATTTTGTTTTCCGAAATAATTATTTTGATTATTTTATAGTGAAATAATGAATATTTAGTGAAATAGTTTTTCTGGGATCGATATAAAATATTGCATTAACAAAATATTGTTTATTTTATTAATATTGCAACTACAAAATGTTGCAATTACAAAATGTTGCAACTACAAAATCTTACAATTACACAATCTTGCATAACAAAATAGTGCAATTATTTTGCTTTTAAGTAGGTATCATTAATAGATTCTATATAATCCACGCTTACGTGCGGCACACAGTGCGACATGTTTGCTGATCCCGGCTCCTACGTCCCCCGAAGTTCAAATCTAAAGCCCCTCGGAGGGTTAAGCGGGGGGGGGGGGAGCGCAGCGACCTCCCGCGTGCCGATGAGAGTTACCGAAGCCGTTAGCCTCTACAATCAGTGGCGGATTTAACGGCGGGCGCACCGGGCGCGCGCCCGGGCCCCGACTTCTGGGGGGCCCCGCAAAACTCCAACTTTCCAGTTTTTCTAATGGCTAAGTATCTAAAGTAATTTTCGTGTTTACATTGTGTGTAGAAGAAAAGAAAATTGGGTTAATAATTTAATATACATAAATGTTTAAAGATGTATGTTCTTTTAATACTGTATTCAATATTAAAAGTATTTGACATGTCCCAACTTGGTAAAATGCCCAAACGAAAAAAAGTTAAGACCTCCTTCTTTGCTAGATATTTCATCAAATTTTCAATCTAGAAATTTTAAATGCGTGTAATTTGTACTTATAATTAGAGTCCGCAATGTATTTTCTTCGGTGGAGAAATAATAGTATGTGCGTTATTCGGATTAAAAGTGGCTTTGTTTTTTGACTCGCATTCTTTGCACTTGCTCTTCTACGCTGCGCTTCGCCCCGCATGCAAATATAAAGTGCTTTTCATACCGGCTGCGTTGATTTTGGACTTTAAAAATGTAAAGTCGTTTTGTAACTTTAAAATTTTGTAATTTTGTTTTATTTGATTAACAGTGTCACTTTTAATAGAAATGTTTTCAAACTGTTATAAAATAAATTATTTTTAAATGATAATTATTAAAAATAAAACGTAAATTTTTTGAAGTCCGAAGTTAACGCAACCGATATGAAAAGCACTTAATTGCTACTATTTTTCAGTTTTGTTACAAAAATACGACTTTTCAAAATCGTAGTTGGTTGTGAAACGGCATATTTTTCATAACTAGTAGTAGGAAATGGGAAATAATTCATAGCTAGCTAGTGAGGAAATATTCATTCAATACCAGTTTGTGCCTACTTGATTTCCAAAAAATTTTAAAATTCATTTGGAATATAACCATCCAAAGACTGTCTCAAAATTCAATAATTTACTGGTTATAATAAAATTAGCTGTACGGGGGCGCTTCGCTTCACTCGTTTCGCAAATATCCTACTCGTTACACAAAATGAGGAATTTCCTAACTGTGCCCTGATTCTCTAAAGATAATGTGTAAATGTGAAAACTTGTAAAAAGCAAAGCTTTCTTTAATGAGTTGCAATTTTTCGATATTATTTTAATGGTAATCCTCTCGAAAAATTTCAAACTCATAAAAGTAAGGTTTGCCTTTTACAAGTTTTCACTTTACACATCGCACATGACTTAGAAAAGTGACACAACTCAAAAATTGAGTTTTTGAGATAATTCGTCAGAAAGGTGCGCAATGATCGATTTCATAACCTGACATAGTGGCGTTTTCATATTTATTTTACAAAGCAAGCGATGGCTTGATTTTCTGATCTCCTTTTTATGACGCCCATGGGCAATATCCTATGATAGTAGGTAAAGTCGAAATTAGCATTTTTTCTTTTGCTCTCCTGAAAAATTTGAAATTTTGAGTTGTATCACTATTCTTTGTCACGTGCGACTTTATTTTTTAGAGAATCAACACCCAGGATGCTTAAATACGTTAACATGTATTTTTATTTTCCTGCCTCTCTCTATTTTTTTAAGGGGCCTATTTTTTTCTTCTGCGCCCGGGGCCCCAACCGATCTTAATCCGCCACTGTCTACAATTCAAAGTTAAATTAGTCGATGTCATTTTTCTTCAATTTATTTTCCTCACAATAGAGAAAAAAATGTACGGGAAATTGTTATGCAAGATTTTGTATTGCAATATTTTATAATTGCAACATTTTGTTATTGCAATATTTTGTAATACAAATCGAATTATATTGTAATGCAAGATTACATACCGAACCCAGTTTTTCTAAGTCCCTTATTTTCAGTTAATTTTTCACATGAGCAGGCATTTATGTACAGTCAAACCTGTTTTTGTGCGGTCGTTTTTTATGCGATATTTTTTTTATGCGATATTTTTTGTGCGATTTTTTTTAAGCGGTATACGAATTATGCCGCATACAAAAAAAACGCACAAAAAAGACGCATAGAATATAATCGGGTAAAACAAAATCGCATAAAAATTGACCGCACAAAAACAGGTTTGACTGTACATTAAGATAAAGGTTCAGAGTCAATTAATAAAAAACAAATTTTTATAATCAATTTACTTACACACATTTTATTTAAAATTATAATTTCACAAGTTAGTTTCTCTTCTTGAGCTATGTTTGAAAAAATATAATAAAAATTAAACTAAATTTAATGGATTTTTTTTTTTTTTTTCCAAGAAAAAAATACATTTTTTATATAGGAAAACATCACACATTATTGATAAGAAATTATTCCAATAAAAAGTTAAAAAGTGATAAGTAATATAAATTTTACAAAATATTAAAGAAAAAAAGAAACAAAAATAATAATAATAATAATAAAAAAAAAATAATAAAAACTAATAATCAAAAATAATCATGTTGCATTTAATCGATAATTAATAAAAGTAAATCTAACAACAAACACTGTGAGTAGTATTGTCAAAATTCACACACCCGATAACTTTAGCATTAAGATTGATTTAAGTTTAATGGTGCAAGTTGTATTGATCGATAAAATTTTTAAACAGTTTACCCTTTATAAAACCCTTAAACTCTGAAATTCTTATGTCTTTTTTCTCATTATCCAACTGGTTAAACAAATTCAGGCCTTTATAAAATATACTATTTTGAGTAGTAGACAATTTGTAATTTGGCAAATGGTAATTTAATGAGTTTCGTGTAACTCTTTCAGAAATTGAAAAGGTAGTATGAATTTGAACGCTACATTTAAGTAATTCGAATCTAATTTTATAAATTGTCATCAAATACCCAAAATCAATTAAGCGTGTTACTGGAAGAACCTTCTCATTATATAATAGATATGTGGGAGTTAAAGCTGGCAAGTAATTAATTGCTTTTAAAGCTTTGTTTTGTAATATTTGCAGGTCATCGATCTGATCAGCACTTGAAGATCCCCAAATTTCTATAAAGTATGTTAAATGCGCGTGGATGTAACTATAATAAATATTATAACGAAGATTTTTAGGAATAAGAAATCCTACTCGCCTTAAGACACCTACCATTGGAGCAATTTTTTGCTTAATTTTGGAAACATGATCAGACCAATTTAAGTTAGAATTAATATACAACCCCAAGTATTTTGTTGAATCAACTCTTTTAATAAGATTACCGTTCACGTTTAATTCATCAAATATTCCAGCCGGTCGGTGTTTCAAATAAAATATTGAAATTCGTTTTTGTAATATTCAGCTTAAAGCAGTTATTAACAAGCCAATCATTTATCAATATTATGTCGTTTTCCATGTCTATTTTTAGTTTTGTATAGGTTGGTGAACTATAAATGAGAGCAGCATCGTCTGCAAATAATTGCATGTGACCTTTTAAATTTAGTTTAAATAAATCATTGATATATATATTAGGAATAAAGTTGGACCAAGGTTGGAACCTTGCGGAACACCACACTGCATGGTCATTGGTTGTGATTCAAATTTTTCCAAACATACTATTTATTCTCTTGTAAAGAGGTAATTCTCAAACAATTTTATTGCGCTCCCTGAGACACCATACATGGCTAGTTTTTGTAGAAGAATCGAATGGTTGACACAATCGAATGCTTTCTGCAGATCCAGAAATAAACATGAAGTGGCATTTTTGATTTCAACCGATTGATAAATGTTTTCTATTAAATTTAAAGTAGCTGATACTGTACTAGACTTCTTAGTAAAACCATACTGGTGATGATGAATGATATTATTACGATCCAAGTAGCTCCAAAGTCGTTCAACTATCACCTTTTCGAAAATTTTACTAAAAACAGAAAGAATAGAAATTGGTCGATAATTGTTTATCAGTAATGGATCACCTGACTTAAAAATTGGTTTGATTCGAGCACGTTTTAGGAATTTAGGAAACGTACATTCTCTAATCCATGAATTAATCGCTGTTGTAAGCAATGGAACAATAAGATTTGCCAATTGTTTAACAAGTTTCGATGGGATGTTGTCATGACCACAAGCAGAATTTGACTTTAAACTGTTAATCATACAAAACATTTCCTCATCAGTAGTATTTTCTATGATAGTTAAAGGCCCATTAAAGGAAGTACCAAAATGCGGATAGTTCTTATGCCTTGACTCGAGGTATTTACACCAACTGAAATAAAAAAATCATTGAACTGGTTAGCAACCAATAGTTGGTCTGTAATTAAATTGTTATTATGCATTAATTCTATATTGGTATACTGCGTTGTGGTGTTTTATTTGCTAGTACCTCGCTTACCAAATTCCACATTTGTTTAGGGCATGCCAAACTTTTATCAAATTTATTTATATAGGTAATAGTTCTTTTTAGCTTTATTAATTAATTTTTTAAATTCCATATTAAGGCTATCATACATTTGTCCAAAATAATTGTTTTGAGGATATTTCCTTGAAAGTTTATAAAAATTTCTACGGATTTTGGCCTTATTTGACAGTTCGTTGTTGAACCATGGTTTTCTATAATTCGATATTTTCTGATTTGTTATAGTTTCCGATGTATTATTAGCAATAGAACTAGTAAGATAATTATTAAATAAATTGAAATTTGATAGTGACTGCTCTTGAGGGTTTTCTTGAATAGACTTCAAAATGTTTTCGTAATTAACGTGGGTTTTTTTTTGATGGTCTTAATGAATGATTTTTTCGGTAGTATATATTTAAATAGTAAAATCGATGATCACTTAAAGGGGTGTCTCCATAGTAGATGTAAAATTCAGATTTGAAGCTTGAAAGAATATGGTCAATGACAGTTCCCGTAGTTTTACTTATTCGAGTAGCAAATTTTTCCTCTATTTGGTTTAGGACATGATAACTATTTGTAAGAAGCGTTGAATTGTACTGACGGATATGAAGGCTTGCTTGATTTAATAAATCCAGATAGATAGATTGTGTGTTAAATTATCTAAAATAATAAGAAAATCTTGATAAAGTGTGTGTGGTGGTTTGTACAAGGCAGTAATATATAAGTTCAGCAATTTGGAGTATATAATTAGGAATTCATTTTCAAGCTTAATTTCAACTTTAAATAACGAAAAATCTAGATATTTATTGACAAAAACTGATATTCCGCCACCACCCCTGTTTTCACGAGTACTATGATGTGCTGTATATCCATTCATATTAAAAAATTTGGTTTCAGTAGCAAATAAAAATGTTTCCGTTAGAATAATTATGTCTATTTTTTGATTGAGTGACGACAGAAGAATTTCAAGTTCATGCAATTTATTTTTGAATCGATTTATATTTATATAAAAAATATTCAGGCATAATAAATGTTATGATTGCTGCGAGAAATCGGGCAACAATAAAAAGTGTTTGTTGCTACTCACCGTTGACAACATGTTTACTCGGATTATAATTTTATATTAATATATTACAATATATTATATAGCTATGTACTATAATTTCGTATTTGTATTCGATTCATAATTATGTTGCGGACAATATAAATAATATTAGTGGTTTGATTAAATGCACATTATGTTGATAGATATGTGATTTATATTTAGTTATTGAGTTAATTTAAATATGTCTGCAAATGTATTAGAGAAAATTATATGATTAGAAAAATAATAATAATGACAGAATAATATGTATAATTCAAATAATACGATAATATTAGTTAAACGTAAATAACAACAAAATAATTTCAAAATAAAATAAAAAAAAAGTAATAAAAATCATAACAGTAGTAACAATACATAGTAACAGCTTAATGATAATATCATCATCAATCACACAGCCACACAAATATTGGATTCAGTGTAGCTGACTTTAGGTCGATCTTAATTATTTTAAATTCATTACGTCATTTATAGACCATATGATTTGTGGTTTAGAGTTTTCATTTCTTTTGACATAAACATTATTATGACGAAACCAGCAGTACAAAACTTTATTTTTCTTTTTTAAATTGAGAAGTTCTTTCATAATATTATTATTCACGGGCGTTAGTTTATCCCGTATAGATACGGCTTCATCTGTTTGAACCAAAGTTGGATAAAGCTGTTTCAGCTTGAGCGGGCCATTTTTCCTAACACTTTCCATTAACAGGCCCTTGGTAGCGACATTACTAAACCTTAGTGTAACTTGGATAGATCTTCCTCTACCACTGCGGCCACTTCATTTGAAAACAATGTTCTTTGTATATTTTGTTTCTATTGTCTTAACATCAAAATTGTAAACTTCACTAAATTTTTTAAGAAAATCATCAATATCAGTGATACTACTTGGGATTCCTGTAATAATTATGTCTCTGTTTAATTGTTGCTGTTTTAGAAAGTTCACTTCAGTGTTAAGCGATTCAATAGTAGAATTTGTATTAACCAATACATTTTCGACGTTAGTGACTCTTTTGTCGACTGCTTCAATTTCTCGTTTGATTTCTTTCACTGATTCACTTAGGAGATTTTTGGTTTCAATGAAGCTAGTTGTGATTTTATTGTAGCTGGCATCGTTTCGCTCCAGGAGTTTACCAATGGCGGACATAATATCAGCGTTTGTTGGATTCGATTTTTTAAACATTTCTTGGAGTTGCCCATCCATTTTCAGAAATATTATAACAAAAAAGAAAGTTCTTGGTGTATATGTATTATGTATATATAAGAAAAATAAAGTATATTTATAAATATTACACTATAGCTGACGATATAACTGTTTATTTTATCACTGACAACTGTACAATTTTGCCACTATAGGAATCACCACTATATTTCACATTAGATTAAATTATAAAGATTTTATTTAAGTTTTTATTTATACTTATTTCACCAGACAAATTTATTACAATTATACACTGTAATCTCGCATAAAGATGTAAATTAACCAAAAAAAAAGAAAAAAAAAAAAACTGACAATTATTGACAACTGTAATATTTTGTCGCATGAATCACAATTAAACACTTTTTTTTTTAATTTTTAATGTTGTAATTTATGTTTAATTCACAAAATAATTAATTTCTATTATCGTTCGCTATAATTTTATTTATATTTCTCTAAAATATATTCTTTAAATATATCACATATAGTTCAACCACTTTTTATTTTTATTTCCGCAAATATTTGACCAATCACTCTTGCGCCTTATTGGAATCAATCAAAGATTAGTGCTACGAATCTATAAAGAGCTATATTATTTGCGATGCCTTCAAGGGAAGACGTTCCCTCTTTAGGCCGTCGATTTATCGTGATATATTTAAGCTTTTCTTCTTTTTCTAGATATTTTATTTGGAAATAATTGTTCACCAGATCTCATTTTGTCGATTCGGTTTTTAATATATATTTGTTCTCTGCCAAATTCATAAACTTTGCCAAATAAACAACCCTTAAAAATTACATCCGGCAGGAAATTTTTTAGTGCAGAAACTGAAGCTAGTTCGAAATCTGAAATAATTCTTGTAGGATGTAAATTAATGGAATGAGAACAAGCAATTTCGAATAGCTCATTAAAAACTCATAATATTAATTTTTACTCGGCTATCGCCTCGTGGGACAAACTTATCCCTTGTGGATAATATCTCGTTTTGCTCACTAGTACCATAAATAACTATTATCCATATGAAAAAGGAAACAAGTTTTTGGTGACAAGATTTTGTAAAACAAGATTTTGGAGAAAAGAGTTTAGAAATAGTATTTTGAAAAATAGTAAGACGTGGCCAATCCTATGCCGTTACGTACCATATGTCGCCTTAAAATATGCCGTTTTTAAATATGTCATAGTGTACCATATGCCGTATTGTACCATATGCCGATTTGACATATGCCATTTTGAAATATGCCATAGTGTACCTTATGCCGTAGTGTACCATATGTCGATTTGACATATGCCGTTTTGAAATATGCCATAGTGTATCATATGCCGTAGTGTACCATATGCCGTAATGAAATATGCCGTATCGACCGGAACCCCATTAATATATATACTCTTTGTTTACGGCCCCTTAACAATAAACAACTTTCCAATTAATAAGTCATGGTTAATTCTGTCAAATAGTTTGCTTAAATCTAAGAGAACTAAAATTGTCATAGACATAGAATTACAATTCATTCAAACTTTATTATAGATATATGTATGTTAAAGCAGTAGAAGTACTATGATAAGGTTTAAAACCTGATTGAAATTCCCAAATATAAGACCCTGCAACTAGATACTTCATAAGTTGATCAATAAAAACATGCTCGAAATATTTAGGCTAACATGAGGAAATACTTAGAGATCTAATACCCTATTATACTTTAGGTGAATTTACATTTGGTACTGGTAAAACATTGGAAATTTTCCAAGAATCCGAAATTCAACTGCATAAATTAGGAAATATTAAAGGAAGGTTTATGCCAAGTCAATATTACAAAATGAGAAAACCCCACGTAATTGAAAATACATAAGACCAACTCATTAGGATTAGGTGTCAATGCGGTTTGGTTATTATTGCTACAAATTCCTAAATTTTTACAGATTTTCCAGAACCCTGCTCCTTTATTGATGCTAATTTTAAGCTAAATTAGTTAAAGTATAAATGTCCTTAAAAACCACCTTAACCACCCATAAACTAATCCGAAATCGAATATGATTCTTCTTTTCGTGGATTTTTTCCTTCAATTTTAGGTTATTGATTGATTTTAGACTTGGTAAGATTTCATTACATCGGGTCAAAATTCCTTTTGGGTAACTGAAAAATCAATACCTATTCCACTTGAATTTATCTTGGAGAATTTAGAACCAATTTTTGGCTTAAAAAACAGCGGTACTTAGGTACATTAATTAACCGGCCATGTGATTTTTAGATATCAGACTAGCTGACCCGGCGAACTTCGTACCACCTAAGGATCAATAAATGTTGTATTAACTTATTAGCTGAATTAAATTCAGTTTTTTAGATAAAATGAATACTCAAAATAATTTAAGTTCAATAAATGTACAAAAATCAAAATGAAATGAAATGTATTTTAATTACATTAGAATGAATGTAATTCACGTGACAGCAAGGCATTTGCTTTATTGAAATGAATCGAAATGATTCGCGTGAAATTTTAGCACTACTTTCTGTTAAACTATTTGCTGGATGGGTTGCGCTCGGGTCGGTTCTCTTTATTGAAACACCTTGTGATATACGGCTATTTTCGTTTTGTTGGTAGGTGCGAGAACGAACAAAGCTGATGGTTCGCCGACACGTAAACATGCTACGTACAATTGACCGTGAGAAAAAAATTCATTTTCTAGATTCAGAACTCAAACACTCAAAGATTGGCCTTATGATATGTTGATCATCATGAGGAATGCAATACGAATCGGAAATTAAATTCGTTTAAACTCGAATGGCATATCGGTTGGGATCATCGAAATTCTCGGAATGAGAACTTCTTCACCTTTAAACTTTCCTTTGAGTATCGTCGCGTGAATCACATTGCCCAAGGATTTTATCACCACCAAACGCGTTCCGTTACATAGTTTTGGTTGGTTCATTCAGTTGTAAATTGTGCGGTGGCAAGCCAAGCAGATCCAGTGAGTTTAAAAATTCAGTTGGATAGTTGGTTGCTTCGACTTCGTTTGTTACACAGTCGATAGATTTGAAGGAATGCAGTGGACCAACGATTTGATTTTGAATTGTGAAATTTAAGTGATCAATATCTTTATTCTTTGCCGCAAGAATTACTCGTTCACTCAACTAATTGTGTTTTTTGTGGTTAGCAATGCTGTTCGGAAACACTTTATTGATGAGCTCGTTCTTCGTTGAGACGAAATTGCAAAAATTCGTCGACAGGAACATGGCCATTACTGATAGAGAGCATTTTTCTTGGAGAACTCTTCGGCAGATAGATCGTTTAGCAATGCAACTCGCATGTTTGCCAATCTGTTGACATGCAGCACGAAATGTTGGGCACACTAAACTGAGAATATCACTGCTGCAGACTTCCTCTCAGTTGTTCCAGAGCAGTTTTTTCAGTCGGCTAGCGTGCAGTGACTGGGGAGGTTCTTTGGTGGGCCAGGAGGAAGCTAGTAAATGCTGCTATCTACAGAGTTACGCCGAATTGAGTAACAAATGAGACCATGAATCTGCTGCTTAAGGACTTATAATAATCTACTTACCCAGACATACTAATGATGAGACGGATGACATACAGATGATCAGGAACCGCATCGCTTTGCTTTCGACGTTGAAATTGCTTCAATAAAGCGTTCCAAGTGTATTAACGTGGCATCTCAGGGTAGAGCAACGTTCGTGCAAACGGATCACTTTGGCAAATCGAAAAGAAACTGGCCAATGTTGCTGCTGGAGGTATTTCAGCACGTTGAGTAACATTCGATGCGTTGAAATAAACCGGTTGACCATTCTCCAGATGCACCGCCAAATGTATAAAAGTGGGATGATATTCTTGAATGGGGAATGAGGATATACGCAAAATTGCCTCATTGTGGCTCACGCATATCGACCAACTTTATAGTGCGTGATTTCATCGTTGGTATTGCGAGTTTGAACGCCAAAAACCGCCATATCGCTGCCTTTCGTGACATATTTTCAGATGTATTTGATGGACTTCACTGAATTGAAATACTCCACATTGCAATGCGGCTTGAATGTCTTGGAAAAAAGTGGCGAATACGGAACAATCCAAATGTTGTCGACCACGAAATCGTTTCCTTTCACTTTCTCTCTGTTAGTTCTACCGTTATCATCGGGTGATCGACGTCGATACAGTGGATAACCATCGTTGCCAGTGATAGTCTCTGCCGTCAAATTTCGTGGATAACGTTTGGAACACTTGCCGTCGATCATGCACAATGATTGGGGGTTGATGGCGACACACGGACCGTGAATCATGTTCGTAATTACTGCATCATGCAGGGCTGGATCGATTTCGGGAATAATTCATCAAACCGAACTCTGTGAAATCCGTTTTCACTGATGAATTTCAGAAAGAATCGTTCGAAGAGAATTAATTGAAACGAATTCAAATGAATAACCGTCGAAAACTGAATGAAAATAGGTGAAAACTCGAAAAAAATGCTAATAAATTGCGGCGCACGTGCTCAATGGTATGCAAAAGAGACATGAACTACTTAGACCAGAAACAAACGAAAACAACAACAAATTCCCATGTAACATCTTCTTCCTCAAGCGTGGTCAGTTGCAGAGAGATGAATATAGACAAATAATATATGGTTAGTCTTTTTTCTGTAAACAAACCATTTAGTTTTTATTTTTTTAAAAAGTTGAAATTTTCGTGAAAATTAAAAATTAACAAAAAAAAATTTATCGAAATCAGTCAATCCGTTCTCGAGATATCATCAAAAAAGCCGTTCCATACATAATGTATGAGAAAATGAATTTTCTTCATAAATTTTGTTTTCGTGAATTTTTCCGTTGTTTTAATAATTATTCTGCTATTCGGGGCGGAGGCAAATCCAACAAATCAAAGATCATAATAATCGGTCCAGCCGTTCTTGAGTTATAAATGGTGTAACTAACCCGACTTTGTTTTATACAGTGGTAGACATTCGTATAAACGCACTATGTTTTTTGAATATACTTCCAAGAGTAAAGTGTTTTGATTTTTTTCAAGTGGTCTAAATTGTGTCTATCATCTTAAATCTGTTGCTAAGATAAACCATTAGTAAAAATTTTAATGGTTTACTTTAATAAATTGAAAAATCTAAATTTCAGGTGGACATTCGTATAAACGCACTTCTGATAATGTACTAAAATAAAAACCAAAATTAGCAATTTTTCATATATTATTTTATTTAATATCTGGTCTGGCCCTGACCTTTCTGAATAACTTCGAAAATTCGAGAAGGCATTGAATTTGTTAAATTTTTGAGGGCTTTCAGATCAATTGTGGCCCAACATTCACGGATGGTACTTTTCAAATCTTTAATTGAATTATATTGCTGTTCATTTCCATAAACTTATCGGGGAAGGCCCTCTAAAGGTTTTCTATAGGATTGCAATCAGGACTGCAAGCTGGCCATTCAAGAAGGGGAAAGTTTTTCTCGAGAAACCACGGTGTGGTCTCCTTCGAAGCATGGATCGAGGCATTGTCTTGTTGAAAATTATAATTCTTGTTGATGTTATTATCCAGATAATTTATTAAAACGTCTTCCAAAAGTTTCACGTACATACGGAAGTTCATTCGTGTAGTTACATATAAAGCAGATGGGAAGCTCCGCGTTATAAGAAAATGCTCCGCATACCATAACACACCGCCACAAAATTACGCTTCGACCTAACGACGCCATGTTCCTCCAAATTATGCCAGTAGCAACTGTAGCAGTCGGGAAAATCCAGATTAATTTTTTTTCCGTAAGAAAAAATCACACTCTGCCAATCCGTTATCGACGACATGTTTTTACGAGCAAATTTGAGCGGATTATTCGTATGCATGGCCATTAAAAGTGGTTTGATCCAAAATTTTGTCCATTTTATGTTCGGTGAACTATTAAAAATATGGGCAATGTGTCGGGTCGTCACAGGAAGATCCAATGGCCTGCATGATAGACGGTTTCCTGTATAGCTTCTTTGCGGATTAGACCTTTCTGGCGAGCTGAGATCTTGGATAGGCAATAGTCCTGATTGCAATCCTATCGAAAATCTTTAGAGGGCCTTCCTCGAAAAGTTTATGGAAATGAACAGCAATATAATTCAATTAAAGATTTGAAAAGTGCCATCCGTGAATGTTGGGCCACAATTTATCCGAAAACCCTCAAAATTTTAACAAATTCAATGCCTACTCGAATTTTCGAAGTTATTCAGAAAGGTCGGGGCCAGACCAAATATTAAATAAAATAATATATGAAAAATTGCTAATTTTGGTTTTTATTTTAGTACATTATCAGAAGTGCGTTTATACGAATGTCCACCTGAAATTTAGATTTTTCAATTTATTAAAGTAAACCATTAAAATTTTTACTAATGGTTTATCTTAGCAACAGATTTAAGTTGATAGACACAATTTAGACTACTTGAAAAAAATCAAAACACTTTACTCTTAGAACTATATTCAAAAAACATAGTGCGTTTATACGAATGTCTACCACTGTATATATAGATGGCCAAATTAAATTTTCCAAAATAAACGAAATACTGTTAACTGTAGGTTTCGGCCTGATTTGCAGACTTCCACATCTCAATTTTTTGTTTTATTATACCACGCTATTTCAAAATAATCAAGTGTAAATATCAAATGTTAATGAGAAGATGATAAATTCGATATTTTTTTTGCCTGTTGAATTCGTGTAAATTGCAAAACAAAATATAAATTTTAAAATACAAGTATTTGTATCGATTTATTTGACTTGGTTTATTTTTTTTTTTTTTTAGCTGCAATCGATAAAACAAGTACGAGTACACATGAATTATAACAATAAAAATATTTAAAGATGTAATAGTAATAATGTATTGTATGTTTTGATATTTTAAAGGTGCGGTTTTTCTGAATTCAATAAATTATTATTGTTACGTTTGAAATTGAATATGTATTTTCAAGCAATCAACCAACAATCAACAATATTACATTTTTATGCATTATTTATCATAAAGTTAAAATAAAAATAAAAATTTCATAGTAGATTTTTCCGGGACTCAAACCAAACAAAAAATCTTCATAATATTCATTAAATTTTGGTGTTACGTATCTCTTTAAAAGCAGCAGCATCTCGTACAAAATTTGTATTAATCATTTGCAGATCATCTAGAGATCAACAATATACCACTCAAGATGCGGTTTGATGAATATGCTGATGACTATGATGATGATGATGATGATGGTAATGATGATTAAGTAGACCCTTATTGTCATATTTAATTACTTTTATTTAAATTTGTTCTGTTCTTATTCAATTAAAATAAAATTGAGTGGTTTTCTTTAAATTTTTGTGTATATTGTCGACAATGTTGTTTTTGTATAATTCTCCTGTCGGCTGTTTGAGTGATTTTGTTGTCGTTTTTTTTTTGTTGCTTTTTTCTTTGTAGGAATCTCAAATTTCAACTGGTCATATTAAATTACTGGTGGATTTTTTTTTTTTTTTTTTGGAATTTTATCGAGAATATTGTAATCATTATACGTGATGTGATGTAGGGGTTGACAAAATACTTCAAAATAAAAGACAATTTTTTAATTAGTTTATTGTCCGGAAGATTTTTTTTTTTTTTGTTTGGTTTAAAGTATCATATTTTCATTGATCTTAATTAATGCTGTATACATAATATATAAATGTGAGTTAATTGTGGTAATTTAATCAAGAGTATTAATTTTAAGTAATAATAGGGAATAAAAAAACGAACTGAGCAGTGACCAAAGTATATTACTTTGTATTATTTCGCTTTTAAGATAACAAGTATAAAAAATTATGTCGCATTGATGGGAATTTTTCAAACTCCTATATTTGAAAAAAAAACTTACTTGCATAAGGTTGGATTTCAGTATTTTAAGTAAAACGATTGAGATTCGATACTTCAGCAAAATATTTTATTTGTATATAGGTTTTAAGACAATAAACGTATGCCAAAATTAACAGATACTCTAAATTACAAATTACTGGGGAAGCATTGAAGCAATGATCAATATCGTCAAGCAGTGTGATTATGACGCCTGCAAATGATAATTTAATTATATTCAGAAAAATACCGAAACCGTACAAAATACAAATAGAGTAAGAAGATTTAAACGATTTAGATTTTAGGATTAAGGTTTGGTTTTTAATTTCCCCACAGTATCCCTTAAAATATAACTCTTAAAATATTTGAAATCTATAGTAGAAACTTAAAACTCAACTTTTCATTGCAATAAAAAAACCTAAAAGTGATCGTTATTGGGGCCAGAAATGAGTTACTGGGGCTTAAGAGATAATAAATTACTCTCCCTTTCTGTATGTATGTAATTTAAGCCAGACCCAGTTTTTATCGCGAATGTCGAATATCAGTCTGATGTGTCCCGATACACAAATTTTGTGATTTTGTAAAGTGATTGAAATGGTTTTTCTGGAATATTGCCTGGTGTTGGAAAGGGGATAGACTAGATAACTTAATAAAAAAGTGCAAAGATCCCGATCACTCTTACTTTTTTTTTATTGCAATGTTAAATTGGGTTTTAAGTTTCTACTATAGATTTCAAATATTTTAAGAGTTAATGAAAATAAATCCATAGGGCCAAAAATGAGTTATTGGGTCTTAAGAGATAGCAAATGACACCTCTTTTCAGCCAATTTAATTTGGCAAACGATGCACCAAACACCCTGTATATAACCCGTTATTAATGATTTTACTCAAATGATATTATGGGATACTGTGGGGAAATTAAAAACCAAACCTTAATCCTAAAACAACAAAAAGTTGAATGGTTTAATTTCATTGCTGTATGCTGCTCTTATTGATTACAAGATGATAACAGAAAGAGGCAAACTATAAAGCAGTGTAGCTTTCCGCGCCTGGAACTATAGATCAATATTATTGAAAAAATTTTGTACTATTTTGTCATTTAATCAGACAATGTATGGGCTTCTTCCAGACAAAATTAATTTAAACAATTTGTAGTGGAATGGGCCTCTGTGGCTAATATAGGTTTCGCACTCCAAATTCAACCTGTTACAAAACACAATCATCCTTTTCCAAATCAAATTCAACTTTATCCAAAACATATTGATCCATTTCCAAATCAAATTCAATCGTATACCGACGGAATTTATTTAATTTAATAAATATACTGTATTTAAATTCTAGATAAAATATAACAAGTTAATATAATAAAATAAATAAACCTATAATAGGGGCATAAAATTCACCTTAAAATTCGCCCTATAATTATTATAAACTTCACCTTAGATGTTGTCATCGCAAAATGCACCGTAGAATTCATCCCAAGGTGATCTAAATTTAATTTATAATTCACTCCCCAATTTATTATACAATGTTTTAACTAAACAGTCACCTTCTTGAAACATACCTTAAACTTCACCGTACAGTCCAGCCTTAAAGTTCATTCTAAAATTCATCCCAAACTCAATCCAAATTCTCCAACAAATTCATCATAAATTTACCTCAAGTTTTCTTTAAAATTCTTCCTAAAGTTACGACAAATTAATTCTAAAATTCACTCTTAAATTCAACCTATAAGTCACTCTAAAATTAACCCTAAAATTTTACTTAAAATTCACTCTAAAATATGCCCTTTAATTCAACCTACCCTAGAAATCACCTTAAAATTCACTGCAAACCCATCTCTAAAACTCACCCTGAACTTCTCTAAAATTCACCCTAAGTATTAGGAATTTAGAAAGCGAAAACCCTTAGAAGCTTAAATAAGAATTTTATCAAATTTAAGAATTCTGTAGTTTGGAAATTTTAATAGTGGAAAAACTAATTTAGGATTTTATAAATTTTATAAAATCGTTAAATTCAAATTCGTCATTTATTTGGAATTCGTAATTATTGATTTTAGAAATTAATGAATTTTGTAACGTAGTTTGGAAAGAAAAGCAGTTTAAAAATCTAGAGCTTTAAAGTTAGTATTAACTTAGAAATTCATCAAATTTACCCCATTAATGACACATGGACATGGGGTCCAGTGGACCCTGGCCTTTTTCAATCGTACATATTTAAATTTTTCCGCCGGAAAAACATCTTGTGTCCCCCTCCCCCCTTGCTATAGTTGAGATATTGCACTACCTGTTTACGTACTCAGCGCAAGCCGGTTGACTGCTAGCAGCTGTCCAACGGACCTCAGTGTGTCATATACGTATATTTGTGTCCAAATCGGAGTTAGTTTTAGGCTTCTCAACTCTAGCAGACCTAGAGCGAGAGAGATGCCTTATATCCCCGCTGCTTTTATCTGTCTGTAAACAAAGTAATTCGAAAGATACTTATCCGATTTTCAAGAAACAGAGACAGACTAATAGACGTTGGCAAGACAAGAAAAATGTGATATGACTAGATCTCTAGGTGATTGGATTTGTTAAAAATTGAATGAAAATATTTGTATTGTATCACGAAATAATTTTTGCCGTTTTTTGTGTTGTTTTATTGTTTTTGGTCGAGAGTCGTGATTAAGACTGCGCTCATTGTTAAAATTTATTTAGTTTATCATATTTCTTTTGATTTTGACGTATTATTAGGTGGCGTATAATTTGCAGAGTCGAACCGTCCGAGAAGTGCTAGAACCCATCGACGAAACATCTTCAGGAGGAGAATATATCGTGTTTGAGGACAGTAAAGACAATGATTCAGACTTTTCGTTATGAAGAACTCCAGAGAGTGCCATGGAAGTAGACCAGAGAGATATGGAAGAGGGTATTTTGGATCAACGGCTTTTGTATGTAGGAGAGCGTCAAGCGGCTGGCCAGAGCCTTGGTCGGCCATCTTCGACGATAAGAAAAAAATCAACGTTCATATTGCAAAATAAATACTTTTTTTTAAAGATTCAGTATCGGACTTATTTTTATCTAAAAAGATACTATCTTTTTAGGGGGGTACACCGCTAACTGTTTGGCTAAAACTATTGGAAATTAAAAAAATACAGTTATTTTATTTAAACAAGCCATTTTTTTATTATTTTCACAAACCTTTTTTTTGGTATCGTAAAATTAAAATTTCATTAATATAATAATTTCACCTCCTTTAGTAAGCTTTAATTGAAAAAAATTGTCAAAGCTAAATGTAGAAAAATTCAAGGGATACTGGCAAAGCAACCTTGATTATACAAGCCATAATCTAAAAAACGAAGCTTTTATAAGGAAATTAGAAACGAGGAAAAAACCAAAATTTCCATAGTAAAACGCGTAAAACATATGGGAAATCACTTTTTTTCCAAAGACAAATTTGTAAATTAAAACGTTGCAAATTATAATTTCTGAAATATTTTCATAAATGTTTGAGTTTCAACATATATGAATATCGTTTAAGTAAATCATTTTCATTTTCTTATAATAATTGATTTATTTAAACCAAAATATAAAAAAAAGTTCATTACAACAGCATTCTGGTCAAATTAAAAAGAAAAGCTTACTACAAATCTTGTGCATTAAGTCTATATACATAGATGGAGTTGGTAGTAAACATTTTGAAAAATCACAGCAAAAATTGCGACCTGGGGAAATTTGAGTACAAAAATTGTAGGAAAAGCAAAACAAATTCTCAAAATATTAAGAACTTGTCATAATTTTGTGATTAAACAATTTTTTTTCGTATTTTTCTGTATAAATCTGAGACATCTAACGTACACTAGTAAAACTAAAGATAAATGTAGCAAGTATTATTTTAATTCGTCAGAGCCAACTTTGATGTATTTTTCAAAATGAAAGTTCGAAAAATATATTTTAGAAATAATTTAATTTTAATATTTCTGCAATTAATATTTACTTAATACCAATAAATTGCATTATTTACCTGCATGTATATTGCTGCTATAGGTATGTAGAACACTTTTGTATAAAAATTTTGTAACATTTTTGCTTTTTTCAATGAAAAACTTGAAGTTAAAAAACACCATTTTTACTATGGATTCCTATGGAAATTAGTGAAAAATTATTCCACTAAAAAAGCTTCTAAAAAATACGTCATAATGATTATGGCTCTATACTCTAGAAGGCTCTGATACTAGGCAAAATAAAACCCCAGTGTGGCATTTAGGTGATTTTTTTTTAAGTGTTTAGACATAGACATTGTACATTTAGAGAGTTTTTACACCATTTTTGAAATTTAGAATTTGTATTAGGAATTAGTTAATTTAGACATTTAATTCTAAATACGAAATTTAGAAAATTAACAAATTCCATAGGTATTTGTAAATTTTAGGAATATGGAAATTTAAATAATTTAGAAATACAAAAATATAGAGCATTATTTAGAGTTTTTGATTTTAGTAGCATGTACAATATACGTATGTATATGGTTCTTTGATATAAAAGGAAAAATTTAGAAACCAACAGCTACCTACTCATTTCACGAGAAACTTCGATGAGCTCTCCCATTCATTCTCAGGTTAAGGAAAAACGGAGTGCCAGGCAAGCTTATTTTCTCAAAAATTCTAAATACGAATTATGAGTGAGTCAAAGGACTTTATTCCAATGTTTTTAATTCCATTGTGATATTTCCATAAATGATGAATTTGAATTTGGCAATTTGAATTTGATTTGGAAAAGGATGAATATGTTTTGGATACAGGTAAATTTGATTTGGATTAAAGCGAATTTGATTTGGAAAAGGTTGAGTAGTTTTTGGATAAAGTTGAATTTGGTCTCCGACATGTTACCAGGATTATATTCGGGATCACAATCGGAATCGTAACCGTCTCCATCGTAACCCATTCCAAAATGGTTAGCTTTCTGTAAAACAGTATCATTTTGCGTAACTTCAAACATGCAGGGATGGTTTCGTTTTGGACGACTTCATGAAAAAGCTGATTATCTGAAACGTTTTGTTTTTCTAAAAACTAAAAGAAATATTTAATATTTATTGTAGCCGTACATTAACTTTTTTACTTTTTCAAAATCTTGCCGCCATTATCAAGTTGATAATTAATTGGCTCGATTTCTCCGATAGGTTCTAATTATTTACATTGATACAATTTAGGTATTAAGGAAATTTTGTTTTCTTTTCGATACTGGAAACCGTTTTATTTTATTTTGTTTTTTTATGACTTTTTTGAGTAAAACAAAAGGTGTCAAAAAAAAAAATATTTGCTGCTGTTTGAAACTGTAAACGAACTTGCTCGATATTTCATTCAAAAATCCAAATCGGCCATTTTATAGAGAATTTAGAAACCTTGCAAAATGATACTAGGAAAATTTCTGTGCGACCACCCCTTGTCGAGTTATTGAAGTTTTAGTGTGTTCAAGTTTTAGTGTTAAAGTGACTTAACATTTTATCGTAGAGTGCTAAGTTTACAAGATAAAAAAATTTACTTCTACGCTTTTTGATACGTTTCCTCAAAAACTACAATAACTCGACAAGGAGAGGCCGCACAGAAATTTTCCTAGTATCATTTTGCAAGCTTTCTAAATTCTCTATAAAATGGCCGATTTGGATTTTTAAATGAAATATCGATCGAGTTCGTTTGCAGTTTCAAACAGCAGCAATTTTATTTTTTTTTTTGACACCTTTTGTTTTACTCAAAAAAGTCATAAAAAAACAAAATAAAATAAAACGGTTTCCAGTATCGAAAAGAAAACAAAATTTCCTTCAACCAGGAACAAATTTTTTTTTTTTGAAAATTGTTATTTCACCAAGATACAAGCGTTAAAATCTGGGTATTTTTTCGAAGAAAATTTCTGTTCCGTTTTTTAATTGGCGCAGTGTATTTAACTATAAATTAAATATTCCGCTTTATAATTATTTCAGTAATTATACAAGAAAATTCGTGGTACAAGTTTATTTTGTTTAGTTTACCTAAATGTATGCGAACACTACTATAAGTTATTTAAACACTTTTTTATTGAGTTGTAGTAAGCCTTGAGAATTTTTTGGTAAAAAATTGTTCCTATCATAAACTTCATAGCATGCTATGTTTAAAACAATATAACATTGAAAGTTAAATAATTTTAATTTAAGTGCCCAAGGCATTTTAGTTTTGTTTTTCCAATTTATATTTTTTTGACGTGATCACGTCTTACACCGCATGTTCAGAAAAGTGAATCGAAATGTTGCCTTTGGTCGTGGGCAATTACTGTAACCAGTACTTTTAATTTGAATGTATGATTTCTTAGGTTGGTCCTTAGGCTTCATGCCTAACGCGAACCTTGAATTTTGCGCGATTTAAATGCCTGAACCAGAGAATGGCTCATCCGATCCGAGCAATTCTGGAGTCAATTTTTGCGTAAAGCAACAGTGGTGGTTAATTTATTTTAAATTAAAATAATTTATTTCCTCACTAATTTTAATTTAAATTAAATTTACAAGATAGAGAGTTACAGGGTTTGACTGCACTATAGCGAGAGAATGCCTCTTATGATCGGAGTAATTCTGGTACTAATTTGTGCATAGAAAAAACTGTGGCCGATAATTTATTGTAAATAAAAATAATTAATCTGTTACAAACTACAAAATAGCTATTTGCAATGATTGATAGCACTGTAGCGAGAGCACATCTCTTCTGATCGGAATAATTCTAATCTTAATTTGTGAGTAAAGAAACTCTGCTGGATAATTTTTTCAAAAATTAAAGTAATTAACCTCCACATAAATTTTAAATGAAATTGACATCTTCAAAATAGCGATTTACAATACATAGTAGTTGAGAACATTGTAAAAAGAGAATCCCTTATTTATTTATGCGTAAAGAACTGTGGTTTATAATTTATATTGAATTAAATTAATTTATCTTTACTTTATAAACGTTAACACGCATAACACCTACGGCCGTGTAGACGACACAGCTCACTCCGATTTTTTTTTTTTTTTGAAGAAAAGCACAGCTCCCGCTGTTTGTCGGTCTGTAAGGTTTTTTGTGGGATCTGGCAACACATATGAAATCATCCTTAAAAGCCCTTACTCTTTGGATTAAGGTTTATTTAACGTACAATATTCCTTAAAAGCCTTAAATATCGAGCTATTCCCACTCGGCTAAAAAAATACCAAATGGTCAAATGGTGATTGTGGCAGCGACCACTGGACGTCACCATTATATATAAATTGTATCCGTCCCGCGAGATATGTATGCCAGATGCCTTTATGAAGAATGCAAAACTATAAAAAAATATAAATTGCGCCCATTCAACATTTATAAAAACTTGATTTTGCAGAAAAATTTATGGTATATCAAATCGAATACGTAGAATTCAATTAGAACATAATTTATAACTCGAGTTGTGCCTTTTTAATTTGAGACCACAGAAATATGCTTTTTACCAATCATGTACTAACAAATTGTTATTGTTACAATATTATTCAAAATGGCAGCCCTTTAATTATTTCTGACTTTTTTGCTATTTTGAATCCGATTCTCTAAACTAAATATGTACATTGCTTTCAAGCCAGCAAAATTGAATCTAAAATATGTTTGGTGTTATGACATTAATTTTTCTTATGCGTTAAGCACGCAACGAAACTACAAATGGGAACCAAAGTTATTAAAAAAAAATGAGTGTGCTTTAGACCAAAGTCAAACTTCTTTAGCTCCATCTATATATATATGTGGTAGGTTCGGTTCAGAACGATTATAACCGATTGGATACATCACCGGGTGATGCACTCTATCTCACAGGTTATGAAAGTCAGTCGAACTCGAACCGCCATGTTGAATAGTACATCTATTCTTGAATAACTTTTAAATAAATAACGAATTATTATTTTGTATAAATTTTGTTTATGATGTTTATATCTCATTTTTTTTGTGAATTTGGTTAATAAATCAGTTGTGTTTTTCGAAGCAATATATTTTATTTAGATTTTATAAATTAATAACATAATGTGCGCAAGCATCATCTAAATCTCATATATATAGTACATAGGTTTGATTAAATTTTTAAGTGGTCTGGAGACTCCATTCTTCTGAAAATTCATTTAGTTTTAAGCTAAAAAGTCCACAACACGATATGGCTACGATGAATTTCGAGCCTGCATAATTTGATTTGAAGATTTTTCTTTATAGAGTGAGTTTTTTAAAAAAGTGCCAGGCGTATGGTGCTAGATAGGAGAAAATTATTTATAATTAATTTTGTTAAGGGTCGAGGGGGGACATCGGATGGCAACCTTCAATTCAACCTTGACCACGACCTTCAAGGTTATTTGAAAGCCAAATTGAATTTTTTAAATATAATCCCTATTTTTGACCCCAGATTCAAAAAACCCAAAGTTTTACGTTCAGATAGGCATTCTAGGTTTGTATTCTATGGATAATGCTGAATCTCCGTATCCAATTGGTAATTTCAGAAAATAAATAATTGCCTCTTTGAATGGAAATAATTATTTATTTTCCAATATAAAAATGCCTTTTTTGATATTTTTGTGCACACTCAATGAAGTCACTTTTTATGCTGATTCCTCTTCTTGACAATTATAAAAAATACATCTTTTTCTTGTATAACAAACTGGTTCTAAACCGCCAATAATTCTCAACTGACAACTTAACGCTGTCTGTGTTAATATCCTAATATAATTTAACTTTGAATAGAAAATGAGACAGTGACATCTCTTATTGACTAGTTAGAATTGTTATGTGACCACTCGTACGAAGGGGTTATAGCATTGATCGTGTTATAAATTTGGTACAATATTATATTCTGCTATAAAACCTACTCCTAAAAAAGATTAAATAATTGTGTCTAAATTGTCATTACTTCCTTCTTTTTGGATTCATCTTTCGACGGGTAAGGTCAGCATAATTTTGGTAATAAATATTTTTATTACAATATAGCGTGTAATAATAATTTGCCAAAATGGCACTTTGATATTGTAAAAAATAATATAAATTAATAAATAACAAAATCTTATTGTGAATTCTATAAATTATATATATTTGAATAAATTCAATAAATCAATTATTATAAATTCTAAAAACTTTTATGGTGTATCGTGAAATTGTTGTGATTGTGCCAATATTTTCCTCAAATAAATCTAATAAATTGTTGAGTGTTTTATTCGAATGGGAAAGTGGGCGCTTCAATATCGTTCGCGCATAACAGAATTAATGTTTAAAATTTTGTGTTTACATGTAACATAATTTGAGCTAATTAATTAATTCAAAGTTTACAATGCCAATAAGCTGTCAGAACAAAATATATTACATAAAGCTAAGTATAATAATTTTTAATTAATAAATCATGAATAATTCTAATTTTGATTCTGTTTCTTTTAGGTGATTATAGATTATTGTATTTGCGGTGCTTCAACATTCCGCCGGCCATGAATCGGCTCATTCATATGACTGAACTGGTATTCTGCATAACTTGTGTATCGGCCTCTGGATTATGTTACTAGTGTTGGCCAATCGTATATCTACAACGCGTACCTTGCCGTCTGGTCCTGGATGTGTTTTAACGATTTTACCTAATGCCCAAAAAGACAAAGGTAGCCCACTCTCTGCAATGAGAACGATGTCGTCGATTTCAAGGTTGTTGGATTTGCTTTCCATTTGCTTCTTTTTGCAAGGTAGTGAGATACTCGCGATGCCATCGTTTCCAGAAATGTTGCTGCATTTGTTTTACAACCTTCCATCTCGCCATCCCATCTTGCTAATGTGTTTATCGTTTATATTTTCTTCGGCTATGTCGGTAAATGTTCGCCCAATTAAAAAGTGTGCTGGCGTTATGCAATCGATTTCTTCAGATTGTGTGGTAGCTATTGGTCGTGAATTTAGTATGGCTTCTATCTTTATCATCAAAGTTGAAAATTCCTCTAATGTAAGTATAGACTCACCGACGACTCTTCCCAAATGGATTTTTACCTTTTCACTGCTGCTTCCCATATACCGCCAATATGTGGTGCTCCAGGTGAAATAAACTTCCAGTTAATGTTATATTGCAGTAGCACTGATGCTATGTCGAACGCCTTGATTTGGAGAAACTGAAGCAATTCCTTCAAATAATTTTTGCACCAACGAAGTTTGTCCCATTGTCGCTGAAGATTGTGTGGCAAATTTCCGCGACGTGACGTGAATCTGCTTAAAGCACCAATAAAACTTTCGCTCGTAAGGATGCATACTGTTTCAATGTGAACCGCCTTTGTGCTCAAGCAGACGAATATGCACACATACACCTTCATTGGTACTTGTCCTCTTCGTCTCACTGGCTGAACCTTAAATGGTCCACAATAGTCAACGCCTACATTATAAAACGGATGAGTGTATTGTACTCTCGCGGCTGGTAAATTGCCCATAAGTTGTTCTTCTGTAGTTGGATTTTGTCTAATGCATTTTATGAAATTTTGCACTATCGATCTAGATAGCACTTTCCCTTTTACTATCCAGAATCTCCGTCTAATAATGCTGGTAAGCAAGCTTATACCTGGATGATTGTGTAGTAGGTGGGTATATCTTACTATACACTTAAATGATTGGTGCTTCATTGGTAGGATTATTGGATGTTTGGTGTTGAATGGAGCCAATGATTTTTGGATACGTCCCTCTACACGGAGCATTCCCTTTTCGTCAATAAATGGATTTAAACTCGCTATTCTGCTTTGCTTTGGTAATGGAGTTTTGGTCCTTAGTGCCTCAATTTCGTTAGCAAACTCCCTTTGTTGAATATGTCGTAATAAAATTTCTTCAGCTGCTTGCCTTTCTTCTCTGTTAGCCTCTATCGTTCCTCTTTTGGTTTTGAAATTGATAAAACGTTTTACAAGCGACAATATCTTGCAGATCTTTATGAAGCTAGAGTATTTGTTCATAAAATTGTCCAGGAATTCATTTATTACAACCACAAATGAGTCCATCTTTGAGGGCCGTAATTTTTCGGTTGTTAAGTTCTGTGATGAAATGCCTCTTAATTGTGATTGTTTGGTTTCGTCAAAGTCACTTAGCCAATGAGATCCATACCACCAAAGCTGGCTTCCAACAAGATCAGTTGTACTCATACCTCTCGAATTCTGTCATTCGGTGCTTTTTTCTTGATATATTTTTTTTATAAACACTAGTTCATAGCAAACAAAAACAAGTTTTTGTGAAAACAACGAAGCCTTGTGATTTTATCGCACCGAATGACGATATGCGCAAGAAAAGACGAATTTGAAACAGCTGTCAATCATACCTATTCAATTGGTTTATCATGAGCGCAACCATAGAAAATTCCAAAAAAATTTAGTATATAAAGGGTCGAAAAATACGAAATAATTCAATAAGTATTCAACTGATGATGGTGCTATAGCATCGAAATCGATCTTGAAGGAGAAAAAATATATTATTTCACAATAAGGAGTGTTACGTATCCTTTACGACAACCAACACGTTATGATTTTGGATATCTTCGGTCGGATATTGGAGGGTTCTTTGTTGTCGTAATTTCTGGGATACCACAATCCATCGTGTTGCTGAAAAAAAAACAACCTGAAGCGAACGCAATTCATCCTCTCATTATCTAGCTCTTACATCACCATCGACCAATAGAAAAACGAATCTACTCCATTAATAACTTTAATTACTTTTATTCAAAAAAACAAAACAACACATAAAAAACCTGACATCTTGTGTCAGCTAATAGTGCTTAATATTCTATTAGTTTGTATCATATATATTATATAAACTTTCTTTTGAAATGAGTGAATATATAAGGGGAAACAGATGTAAAATTAACGCGTTTATATTATACAAAAAAAACTCACCCAATAATCTGCCGTAGAGCGCTCCTCGAATTATTATTTGCGTGGCTGAAACAAATTTGTGATTATTTACACCCTTTTTTTCCCGTTATGTTTTCACTTTACACATTTACCTTAAACTAATAAAAAATTTTGAAAATCTAATAGAACTTTTTTTTTTTTTATATTTTTTTTTTAAAGCACTAAAAAAAACTAATACGAGAAACTAAATCGTGAATTAGAAAAATTATAAATATTTCACTTATTTCTTTCTTCTAAAAACATTTTTTAGCACAAAATCAATATATTGATGCTGACACAGTTAGTTACACAGCCGCAAAACATATATATCCGTCAGTTATGTACTCTGTTGAATCCGTATAGGTTATATAACTGCGCTATCTAATTCTGCAATTTCCGCTATTCACTATTACCAAAAAAAGTAGTGTGACCCCGATAATTTGGTCTAAAGCTATGTATTTTTATTGTACCTGGGTAAAGTGGTTAAAGACGCACTTGAACTATTGCCACTTAAAGAAATTGCCACAGGTATCGTTTTCACCCAAAGACATATAACTATATTACTATTAATTAATTTTTTTTTTTATTTTTTATTAATAAATAAATTATGGAACAAATTATTTAAATTGATTGGTATATGTTGCACATAATATTATATTCATAAATTATGCATCCATATCACTTTTTACCAAACATGGATCACACAAATTAAATTAGCCAGTTTAACTTTACTTGTTTCTTTTTTTTGTTTTTATACTAATCACAATGGCTTCACGGAATAAAGTGAACAAGTAAAAAAAAAATTTGTTTCCAAATCGAAGTAAATCGGTACCTATGTACATAGTAATACATATATCTGTGTTCCAACATGGCATATATATAAGCGGGGAATATACAACAAATGTATGTAAGTACATAACAAACAAGATTTGGTGGTACGATACAATACTCATGAACACAAAACAATAAATTGTTCCCGCGAAAACAATTTGCAATTTTATATGCATTTTGAATCGAGTCGTTGCACACACACACATCAAACAAACTTCATTTATTAATTTAATTTGAACGCAGGGGACTCCAAATTGTGACGAAATAAATAATTATCATCATATTTATGTATACACTAATGGATAGATGAACACAACCAAACGCTTCGAAAATATATAGGAGTAGATCGGTTGCACCACACAAAAATCATTGTTGACCTAGGTAATGTACTATGTACCATAAAACAAATATCAAGAAAATATAATATAGGCGATCATAAAAATTATATAAAATAATAAAATCAGGATGACTCAAAAATTCTAGCCAACCACCCTCATGATGGTATAAGCGATAGATTCGATAATCGTAACAGGAGCTACTTATTGGGGTACTAATATATAATAATAAATATTTCGTTAAATAAATATTTAAAAATTATATTGTTTGGATTTAATTGAAGTACTATTAGCTCCGGTCATCATATCATCTACATACATATCCTCCAATATAATTTGTGCTGCTTGTGGCTGGCTTGGTTATATTTGGCAGCCAATCTCCCTTAAACTGCGTGTTGCTAAGTACGCTGCTGATGCCGTGCCATATGTGAGAGTTTTTAATCTGTAAACGGCCGGTTGTTCATGTTTATCCTTTCGCCACAAAATATTTTGGTACTCTTGATCTTACTTTGATACCCACACCTGTCGATACATCTTCTCTATATCTCCACACAGTACAAATTCGTGCTGGCGGAATTTTAACAATATTTTTAGTAGTGGTGGTTGCACAGTGGGACGAACCATTAAAATGTCGTTTAATGATACCCCGGTAGATGACTTTACAAAAGCATCAAAAACCACTCTAAGCTTCGTAGTGGTGCTGTCTGCCTTCAATACTCCGTGATGCGGGATATAGCAACGTTGCAACCTTGTGCCCTTTCCATATGCTCCAGCTTATCATATTCCGCCATGAATGCCTTGTACAGTGCCCCGAATTGTTCGTCTCGCTCGAATTTTCTTTCCATAGCTTTTAATCTGTTTAGAGCAGCATTATAAGTTGTTCCAAGCATGCTAGGTGGTTGCTTGAATGGCAGCTTTACCATAAATTTGTTGTTTTCAGCTTTGTTTGTTGTGGTTTGAAATAGTGCTTCACATTTTTGTTCATCCGGTGTTCGTCTATTACTTTTCGGAAGTTCTTCGATTTCCCAGAATCTGCGAAGGGAATTATCGATATCTAAAAGAAAATTAAAGTTAGTCAGATTGGTATTATTCTGCTGGTTCTCGCCGCTTCCGCCGGCCACAATCCAACCGAACATAGTTTCAAGCGCTGTCAAGCCACTTGGCAAGCATAATTTCTGCGAGGCTAATGACTTGAAGAAGATATCAACTCCCAAAAGCAGGTCGATTTGTTCGCTCTTGTTAAACATTGGATCAGCCAGTTGCAGCTCCTTCAGCATTGCAGCATCACGTTCTGATATTTTATATGGTTTGGATATGACGGATACTCTCGGGATGATGTATACCTGTGCTGCTAGTGTTTCTTTACCATGAATAGACTTAATAATAATCTCGGTAGAACCTTTCGTTGTCACCATTCCCACTTCACCTAGCCCTTTTACCAGAATCCTAGCGTTTTTGCGTTCCAGCTTTAAATCCTGCATGCATGCTTCAGAAATGAAGGATGCCTAAGATGCAGAATCCAGCAACACACGATATGTTTGGTAGTAACCATTGACGTCTTTAATCCTCACTAACGCAGTTGGCAGGATAGTGAATGATGTTTCGGGATACGTGGTATATGTTTTGAAGTCTGCTACATCTACAGTCTCACTTGTATCCTCCTCTTTGTTTAGTTCAATCTTGTGGACTTGAGCGCTCGGTTGATTAGTTTGTTTGACTGCCTTCGATGCGTCTGATGAATCATGTAGCGTGGGGTGATGTTTCCGTTGAGAATGATAGTTGCTGTTTGCATATTGCGCATTTGTTGGTAACTCCGGATGATGTAGCTAATGCATATGCTTGTGATACTGCTATCGCCCGACTTGGCATAGTTTTCTTGGTATAACTCTTTAGTGACTCTGTCATATCTATGCGCTTCCCTAGGAATGTTAGTAAGTCATCGAAGGTGGGAAAGTCCTGATCCGTTGTTTCTTGCGCCCAAAGAGATCTGGTTTCGTTATCTAATCTATTTAGTGTAATATAAATTAACCAAGGATCTCTTTTTTCCGCATCCGCACCTAACGCCCTTAGTCCTCTAACTGCTTCGTCGATGGAATCCGTCAATTTTCTAATATTTGCAGCATTGGGTTGTGTAATATTTGCTTGCTCCATGAATATCTTAATGAATCCGTTAACTGCATATCGCTTTCTGTTATATCGTTTTATAAGCTTTTGTAATGGCTCATTATAATTAGAATTAGTCACTGGAAGATGCCGTATTAATGCTAATGGTTCTCCTGTTAACAGACCCCTCAGGTACTGAAACTTTTGCGCCGCTGTTAAATGTTCTCGTTCATGAATGGTGGAACTGTATAGGTCGAAGAACGATTGCCACTGCTGGTAATCTCCTTCAAATGCTGGAATATTTATTTTTGGCAAACGAACTTCAATGAATGGACGCTGTGTAGTGTTCATTGTGTTGTCTGCGAGCAATAACTTTTGTGTATCGATGCTGCGTTTGCGTGCGATAGCATTCAATCCTGCATGAACCACGTAGTAGTTGTCTTCAAAATCGGGAAAGCCTGATTCGACGCTGCAATCTAGATCAAACATTTCCTTTTCAATGCTTTGAAACTCGTTTAGCAACCACTGTACTCTCTCCTGCTTAACACATATTTCGTCTAGGTTAGCGTTCTCCAAATTACCACGAACATATGTTACTAATTTGGTCATTGATCCCTTGGCTATGCCTCGCTGCTTTTTTAAGCTCTCCATTTTTTTTTTGTGGTCTCCATTTTATCACTTCACAAAGAACTTTAGATTCTGATTCGCGAATAAGCCAACGATTGTAAATTTCACTGAGAGCTTGTCTATTGAATTTCAATTCACTAAGGACGCTTGGCTCATCGAATAACAGATCGATTATAAATTAAATCACTAACTCGCGATGATTTATATATTCACTCTGAGAATCTATTCAAATTATAAATAGGTAGTTCTACTCACTGTTGTCTATATCGGTTTACTTCAATAATTTAAGGAGATCGCCTAGCGTTACGCGTGCTCTTGTTTAGCGTGGCGTCTATCCTTGTAATCTCCATTATAAATAATTGATTTCCAAAATACCGCTATTCCAAATGATGATTGATGACTCCGTTTGTCAGAATTTAAAGTATTTGGTCCCTGTTTCGGCGCCAATGTATTCTATGGATAATGCTGAATCTCCGTATCCAATTGGTAATTTCAGAAAATAAATAATTGCCTCTTTGAATGGAAATAGTAATTTATTTTCCAATATAAAAATGCCTTTTTTGATATTTTTGTGCACACTGCACACTCAATGAATTCACTTTTTATTCTGATTCCTCTTCTTGACAATTATAAAAAATGCATCTTTTTCTTGTGTAACAAACTGGTTCTAAACCGCCAATAATTCTCAACTGACAACTTAACGCTGTCTGTGTTAATATCCTAATATTAATTAACTTTGAATAGAAAATGATACAGTGACATCTCTTATTGACTAGTTAGAATTAATGTTTAAAGTTTAGTGTTTAAATGTAACATAATTTGAGCTAATTAATTAATTCAAAGTTTACAATGCCAATAAGCTGTCAGAACAAAATATATTACATAAATTTAATTCACTTTAAAGCTTAAATTTTTTTGTTATAATAAAATAATTTTCTTTGGTTTTTAACTTAATGTTTTATTTAATTTTATTAATTATTTAATAAAAACCCGACGTTTCGACGGTACATTCCGTCATTCTCAGGGGCCTAATTTTTACTACACAAAATTTTCTTTCAAATTGTGTAGTAAAAATTATGCCCCTGAGAATGACGGAATGTACCGTCGAAACGTGGGGTTTTTATTAAATAATTAATAAAAATAAATAAAACATTAAGTTAAAAACCAAAGAAAATTGTTTTATATTACATAAAGCTAAGTATAATAATTTTTAATTAATAAATCATGAATAATTCTAATTTTGATTCTGTTTCTTTTAGGTGATTATAGATTATTGTATTTGCGGTGCTTCAACAAGGTTCTTCCTTTGAATTACTTGACCCCAGATTCAAAAAACCCAAAATTTTGCTTTCAGATAGGCATTCTAGTTTCTTCCTTTGAATGACTTTCAGGTGTTAGTTCAAGGACAAATTACTAAATAATTTGAAATGATCTGCAAATAATGAATGCTAATTGTGAATATACTAATCCAATACTAATTTGGTACCTTTGGTCATGGTGCCAACAAATTTAAATTAAGTCATTCCCCATTAAAATTCATTATTTGCTGATAATTTCATATTATTTAGTAGTTTGTCCTTGTACTAACATCTGAAAGTCATTCAAAAGAAGAGAATAAACTTCCTATTTGAACGTAATTTTTGCGCCCTTTCCGAATCAGAGGTCCAAAAATAGGGCTTTTTATTTAAATCAATCAATTTGATTATCAAATGACCTTGAAGGTCGTAGTCAAGATCGAATTAAAGGTCACCACCCTATGTCCCCCCGACCCTTAACAAATTTAATTAAAACTAATTTTCTCCTATCCTCCACCGTTCTCGAGATAAAAGCCTGGCATTTTTTAAAATACTCTGTATAAAAAAAAATCTTCAAATGAAATTATGCAGGCTCGAAATTCATCGTAGCCGTATGGTGTAGTGAACATTTTTGCTTCAAATACAATGAGTTTCAGAAAAGTGGAGCCTCCAGACTAAACATTTTTTCTCCATACAATTTAATCCGCTAACCCCGCTAACAATTTAATAATTTACCCCGAATAATTAAATTAAATAAGCGGGTAACCCTAGGGGTAATAATTTAAATTTATTATAGGTTTTCATTGATAAATTAATATTTTTGAATAGATTTTTATTTTATTTATTTTTATTCATTATTTTCATTATCAGAAACATCAGTATCATTCAGTATCAATCAGTAATGTTTGTTCCATCGTCCAGAACACAGCGAGCAGCACATATCACCAATTGATATGATTGACCAATATCGATTTCACGAATATGCCGTAATAAAATGTCCATTTTCGAAGTTACTATACTCGAGACATCATTTGATTTGTGATAAATTGCCACTCCTGCTGATCTAACATTTTTACGCTTAAATTTCGCAATACAATCAAAATTCGCGATGTCAACATTTTCATCGTCATGTGATCAGGCTTCTTATAGAAACAAAATATTGCTTGAATCAATTACGGGTTCGCTCAAGGGCGACACGTGTTTTCTGAGGCTTTGGCAATTGAAAGTAACCATGGAAAACTTTTTTCTGTCATTCATGAAATCAAGAATCGTTCTTCCTATTGTTGATAATGTATTCAACGATAATCGGTGAAATTCATCTTGTAAAGATATGATTGATGTATATTTTTTCGACCATGATACAATCTATTATCAACTGGAACATTATACAAAATCTGATTCAATGTGGTAAAAAACAGAGAAAAGTTTCGTGTTTTATATCATCAGAGCCTACTTTGATGAAATTTTCACAATGAAAGTGGAAAAAAAAATTTGTGTTGTTTTTTGATGTTGTTATTGTTGCCGATCACACTTTATTACGAGTTTACTGTTTGACATTGTTATATCATATCGGCAAGCAAATACCAACAACCCAACGAACAATTTAATATTATAAATAAAATTTTCAATTGTTTTTGGGGAAAATTAGACAATACTTTTGAAAATGGTATGTACATAGTAGCTATAATTAATATTTTAGTCAACGCAAACGCACAATCTGCCACCTTCGTAATAGTACAGTTCTTGACAGGAATTGCAAAAAAATAGATTTTGTAAAGAATGTATTTAAATTTCAATACATGAAGCCCAAAAATTCTAAAATCTGATCTCATAAAATTTCTCAAGCACTTTTTTTTTTCGTAAATTGGTATTTCGTTATCAGATTCTCAAGAATTCATGTTTGTGGTGTAATGATTCCATGAAGTTCATTTTTATTTTTTTTTTGCATGGATAAGTTGGTTCGTGATCTTAATTGTACTTAATTTATTTCTTTAGTTAATGTCTATATATCGGTTTCTTGTATACACATAATATTGTAGAGTAATTTAAATACCAGTAGCAAAATAAATTTTAAAGATATATCTTTTACGAGTACGCTCATATTCTCAGAAATATTTGCTTTAATTTCTTTGAATTCGTTTGGTAAAAAGCGCCATAATTTTTTTTTTAAGCTACTAACCTCCTATGTTGTTTGTTTTATACGTATTTCTTAATAATAATTATAATTATTAACAATAAACAAGAATACCTCAAGAAATTAATTAAGTTGTTTTAAAAAATTAAATATTTATTTTCGTTTTATGGGTAATTTTAGTTACCCGCCGCAATCAAGTGGGTGCACCCCCCACTGAACCTTATTTATAAATGGGATCGAATTTATCGTTTTACTAATTTGATTTAATTTATGTAAACAATCGAATTTACCTAATAGTTATTTGTAATATTTTTTTTAATATTAATTTGCATAATTACATTTAAAATATGCTTGAAATAAGTGTGTTTATTTATAGTACAGGTAGCCTAGCAAAAAATTAATTTCAAAAATCAATAAAAACTATGTAATATTATAATATTATTTATTTAAATAGGATTTTAATTTATATATTTTTGGACTATCAACAGTAAATAAATCAGAAACACAAAAAAAAATATTTTTATGTCAATATTTAGTTTAAATTATTTATTAAAAGTGTAAACAACTTTTTTTTTTTGTTTTCATTTATTATGTCGAAAAATAATATTTTAATATTATTAAAAAATTAATATAAATAAAATTCACGAATGTTTGATATGAATAAAAATCGTATTATGTTATGATGCTTAATTTCGAAATTTATTTGTTTGGCGCCATTTATTTAAATTTTTTTATTTTTGGCGCCGATTTTTTTTTTTTTTTTGTTTGGTTTGTTATTTTTTTCAAATTTTATGCATCTTTATATGATAATCCTGTTAATGTTCAAAGTGCATTCTTCATTTTAGATAACTATATAATATGTATAATGAATATGTAGTTTGTATAAAGCTAATAATAATAACAATAAAAAAAAGAATAGTAAATTACATTTTTATTAGTTTTGGTGAGTCAGTGTACATGAATTTTATTTGTATTTGAAATTAGGTTTTTGGTGTGTGATTTTGTTTTGTTTTTGGAAAGAAATTTTATGTTTATATACCTTTCAAATAAATCATTTATGTTTATAGCTTGGAAGCGCAAGAATTTATTTTGGATTAGTTGAAATTTGTTTCATAACAATTAATACGATTGCTGTGTATTTATTAGTCAGGTTTATGTTTTAATGAACATAATAAGTGTTTATTTTAATTTAACCTCTAAATGCTCGCCACTGCAGGCCTTATACATTATACCTATTATTATGCTGCATATACAAGTTTTATTCATCTATTGAAATTCCAGTTTTTCAAAGTGAAGAATTTTAATAAGTGTGTGAGTATAATAGAAAATTAGAGAATACTAATAATTAGGTAAATGTTTAATGTCTTCATAATTACTTGTTTCTTAATGTTTTATGAAATGTAGACATTCACTTTTAATTATATCGCTTACTTACGTTCGCTTAGTTCAACTGCGGGGAAGCACTACAAAAATAATTGTTTTGGCGATATAATTCCGTGCATTATTAATTACGGTTACGTATTAAATTCCTGAGCACTATATCGATCAGTCAATTCTTCAATTTTCCAAATTTTAAAAATAATGACTAAATTCTCCTCTAATTTAGGTCTATGTAGACCCTTGGTACTATAAATACTATGTGGTGTTTATTCAGTGTTACACAAGCCTTAAAGGGATCACTACGTTTTTCTAAAATACAAAATTTGGATTGGACAAAATCTAGAACAAAAAAGTATCGAAAGAGAATATCTCTTAAAAAGAAAGGAAGAAAGTCTTAAAAGATGGTATGCCTAAAAATCTCGATTTTCAATCAGCAACAAAAAAAAAACAAATTTGAACTTTTAGCAATTGGCCCGATTGTACTTATCAAATCTGATCAAAAATCGATGATTTTCATTTTTGTTATTTTTAAGTCGAGATATATTTTTCGAGATTATTCCTTCTAAATATTTTTTTCCTAAATTTACAAAACGGGATTTCCATTTTCGTATTTATGCCTTTCGCTTATAAGTATATGCCCAACCCAAAGAAGTTCGTGGTAAATTCGATAAAAATATGTTTGTAACTATCTACAGTTTAAGTTTCAACCTTTACCTCAACCGTTTTCTGTATAACAATTAAATAATCGATATTGAAGAAAACTTGCCAAAATTACAAACCATAATAACGGCTTGCCGACATTTTTAGAATTCCGTGGTCAAAGATCAGATAATCCAGAGACAACCTGCTGTTTCTTTGCTGAATACTTTAGCAGTGCTTTTGTTAAGCATAGCTCACTCACTCGTATATTATCTATAATTATTATTCTTGATGGCCATGTGGGCGTTCAAGCCACCTCGCACTGCGACCTAAATGATCTTTTGTGCATACTGTGCATACCCTACTTAATGAGCCGTCCAGTCAATATTCAGGCTCTTAATGTATCTGACAATACTGCCGGCCAGTATACGATGCATATTATCCGGGCTCATTACTCTCCCTCCTAGATGTAATAATCTTTGGCAGAAAATGGCTGGGCAGTGGCACAGAACATGTTCCGCTGATTCCGCTTCCAGGTCTCAGAAGTGGCATCTATCTATTGAGCTTAGGTTCATTTTCTTAAGGTGGTACATCAAGGGGATGTGACTTGTGAGAAAGCCAGTAAGCGGCGTTAACTCAGGTTTCCTAAGTACAAGACATTCCTTGACCCTGACTGATGAAGGTGAAATGAATTCCTTCGCCTGTCGCAAACCTGGAATTCCGCGTCAGTAATAGGACTTTTGCACATCCTCCCTTTGCGTTTTACCGCTGCCCTAAGATGCCCCTTGGTGACGCCGCAGAAGGGCTCCGGTCCAATGACTGGAGAGGCAAAACCCTCGCGGGTGAGGCCATCAGCCGCCTCGTTTCCCACAATTCCAGTATGACTTGGTACTTAAACATGTGTTACCTTATTTGAGCTAGCCAGCAACTTAATAACCTTTAGACAATCCCTTACCTGCCTTGACTCAATGGTAAAGTACCTAGGGGCCTTTAACGCCGATTGGCTGTCTGATACAATATAAACCTCTGCATCGTTTAAGCCTTTAGATCACGAGGGTGATGTTCCAGTCACGTATATTCCTACCCCCGCCCCATCTTCCGTTTTTGTTCCATCTGTAAACCACACCATTGACCCTCGTTCAAAGGATGGTCCGGCTGTACTCCACAACTCCCGGTTAGGTAATCTAATACAAAAAAGTTTATGAAAATCCAGTTTAGCTGGCATACAGTCGGAAGGCATTCCTATAGTAGGGTCTGTCTGAAACTCCTTTAAGATCACCATATTGCCTGGTTTGATATTACCCTCCGCGTGCATCTTTAGGGCCATAGTAGCAACATCCTGTTTTACATGCAGATGCAATGGAGTTAGTCCTAGGAGTGTCTCCATTGCTGCGGTCGGGCATGTTTTCATTGAGCCCGTAACCCCAATATAGGCCATACACTGAACCTAATTCAATAAAGTTTGCGCTGTCCTTTGTTTGGTTTTAGGCCACCATACTAGCGATGCGTAGGTGACCATAGGCCTAATGATTGTTAGAAATGACCAGTAGTCTTGGACGTCATACCCATGGCTACTCAGGAGGACCACTAGTCTATCAATAAACAATGACCATAAAAGAGGAGACAGTACACCTCCTTGGGGACAGCCCTTTACGGCCCTGATGGTTACTGACTCGCCACCTAATTTGGCTGTAATATCGTGATATTTCAGCATGGAGCGGATCCACCTAGTTGTCGAAGGCGGAATCCCCTTCTCCATAGCTGCCCTCTTTATTCAACTATAGGAGGTATTATCAAAGGCCCCCTCAATGTCCACAAAGACACACATGACAAATTTGCTTAAAAGCCATCGCTCTTTCAATCCTCGTGACTAGACCACTAAGAACCATCACAGTGGATTTTCCAGCTTGATAAGCAAGCTGGTTCCGATGCAGCGGGTTATTTACAAGGATTTCACTTCCTATTTGATAATCCATGAGTTTTTCCATCGTCTGCAATAGAAACGATGTGAGGCTAATTGGCCGATAAGCCTTGGGCTGGGTGTCCAGACGACCCCATCCCTTTGGTATAAAGACCAAATTTACTTTCCTCCATAGTTTCGGAATATAGTTAAAAGCATAACTTGCCCGAAACAACTGAACCAAGCTGGGGAGTATTTCCTAAATACATCTTTGAAGTAAAGCCGGAAAGATACCATCCCCTCCAGCAGATTTTAACGGTTTAAAAGAGGCAATAGCCCATCTCACCTTGCTGGGTGTGAACATTTTTCCAGAGAGGCTCCAGATCCTGCTGTGGGGTGAATAGGCTACCTCACTTGAAGGGTCATTCGGGTCCTCCTAGGCTCCTACCACCATTGAGTCCGGAAAGTGGGTACCTAATAGTAGCTTCAAGGTTTCATTCCGGTGTTCAGTTACCCTTCCATTTTGCTTCTGAAGAATCCCTAAACCATTTGAATGATCCCTAGAAAGGACTTTCTGAAGACGAGCGGAAGAGGGTAATTCATTGATTCCCTCACAGAAGTTTCTCCAGGTAGCCCTTTTTAATCTTATTAATTCGAGATTATATTCCGTTAAGGCCATCATATTCTCGCCCCATTCCCCGGTACGTTTAGCCTTATTGAATAACCTTCTCGATTTTTTCCTCAGCTTGCTCAGCGCCCTGTTCCACCAAGGGACCAACTTAATGGATTCTTTTCACTTAGCTGTTTTCGTAAGCGAAGTATATATAATTATGCAACTGGTTTGAACAGAATTCCAAGCCCTCTGGAGACTCTATATTCCCCATAACCGAGAGCACTTCTGATTCAAGTGAAACTCTATAAGAGTCCCAATCGGTCAGTTTTGGAATTCTAATCCCCTGCTGCTGCATGGTCTCGGCCGCCAAATCGAATCTGATGTGCAAGTGATCCGATAAAGAGGCCTTCTTCAGGCACATGCCAGTTTTTAACTCAATTGCTAAAATGGGGACTAGCAAGCGTCAAATCTAAGACCTCTTGCCTAATCGCTTTTATGAAGGTCGGTTTCCTTCCCCTATTGACAATATCTACATTATTAGTAATTATATACTCCAAAAGGTACTCACCCCTACTATTGATGTTCGTTGTTTGCATCGCATCCTATCAGGTAAACTAGCCCATTGTGCTGGCAATGAGCTATGAGCCGCCTAACTTCGAGAGGAGGTGTCATCTCTGAGTCTCCAGGAAAGTAGGCGGAGGCCATTATAGCCTCATGTTTTCCTCTTTCCCCCAAAACCTCCACCATTACCGCAAGTAAGTCCATGGAGATGAACTCTAAAATGGGAATAAAATTAATTTGCGAGCTGGCCAAAATGGCCGCTCTTGGACTCTCGGTTCCATTACAATGAATCAACTTACCCACTTGCTTTGGTTTATCTTTAATTTGGTTACCTATTGCCATGCCAATTTTCTGACAAATAAACCTACGACAAAGGACGTCCGAAGACGCCTTTGCATGATGCAGGTTTATCTGTAGGCAAGTTATATGTGCCTTAATTCTAGCGACGTCCGCAGATGCCTGGATTAGCCTCCTTACTCGCACTGCCATTGCCAGATGGCGAATCGATGGCCATCTTGCTACTGCTGTCCCTCGCTAACTGAGAGCTACCAGGCCTCACTAGTGGCTTGCGCGAGGGGACACTCGCGGGGCTATTCCCCATCTAACCGCTGACGACTTTCTCCCTATTTCCCTCCTTCTCCTCGCCTGTCTCCTGGATTGGGCCGTCACACCAGTGGTGTTAGCCACGGGTGCCGCCACGATAGCCACCACAGATGCCACCACGATAGCCTCCACGGAATTGACCACTTTGGGCCCGCCCACAGAACCTGGCTTTCCACCTCAAACTTAAAATTGACTTTATAGTCAATTCGTTTGAGCTTCTCAACCGAAGAGTGGTCCATAGAGAAGGTGCAAAAGGCTGAAGTGCCTTTCGCCTCTCTCCTGACCACTCTCCAGTTGATCGCCTGCATGAACTCGTTTTGGCTTTCACAAGGGGACAGGTTTCCCGCCTCAGCTACAATCAGCTCTGCACCCTCCCATGGCTTGATATTGCCTATGGTCTCCTTGAGCTACTGTACAGTGGCCCGATTGGCGCAGGTCACTAGAAGCTAACCAAGCCGAAGCTGACTGCCAAGGAACTTAGGTTTAAGCTCGCTGGCAACCTGCTCCAGCACCTTATCCAAGATTCCCTACTGGAAAGCTTTAAGCTGCTTTCCAGTGAGAGCAACTCAGAGAAACCAGAGGGACAAATCCCAAAGATCTCTTACTCCGCAGCCTGCCTGAAGGTAACTCCAGACCGGACCGCAGAACCCGAGGCCACCATGACATGTGCTTCTCCCCTGAGACTCGCTTCGATGGTTGGGCCGTCGTAGGAGTGCAAGTCTCTTTCCGTGCCCTCAGCCAGGAGCTTCTTATACAGCTTTTTGCGGCCCCACACATTTTCACTTGAGGAGCCGCGACAGGTTTGTTGATGATGATAACCTGATACTTCCGGTGCTTCCGGTGCACTTCCCTCCGTTACAGAGGAGATCCCCCAAGATTCCACAGCGGAAAGGGGGCCGAGGTCCTCGAAAACCGCTGCAGAATTTTCGCTGGTCCGTGACGCTTTAGGAGCGTTACCATCTTTATTTTTTTGATTGTTACTAGGCATTTTATTCCCACGAGTATTTAGGAAATACAGATCACCTGTGGAACACCCAGCTACTACAGGAAGGCTAAATAAAACTGGGTGGCACCTGGTATCCAGAGTTCGCATATTTGGGACTAATTAACCTTTCAGCATATGCTGTTTCACCTTAGATTACTGTTTTTGTCAAGGATTTCTTCTTTAGCGCCGTACTTTAGCCTAAGCTAAATGGTTCAAAAGTACCAGAAGACATCAGTTACTAGCGATTTCCACGAGGAGGCAGTACGAACATTTGCGAATTATAGCAAGGTTACCCCTAACATAATCGTACTCATCCCGCCAGCTGCCTGAAACATGATCAGAACAGCTCACGTGATGTGCACCCTACTGAAGGTTACGGAGCTTATCTAAGCAACTGACCCCCCCCCCCCCCCCACACCTCCAGCAGATGCCAAATCGCCCGTATGTTATCTAACATGGATGTTCCTAAGGGTCCTGGGCCTGATGGTTTACCAGTGTCTCTATTGAAGCTGTGTGCTGATGGTTTTACCGCTCCTTTATGCCATTTATTTATTTTAAGCCTCAGCCATGGCAGATTTTTCGATCTTTGAAAAATATCAAGTATCACAAAAACAGCCCCCGCAGTGATGTCACAAATTATCGTGGAATTGTAATACTATCTAGCTTTCCTAAACTATTCGAGTCCATGGTTAACGATGTGATCAACTATCACTCTAAGAAATGTATTAGTACACGTCAGCATCGACTTTCCTGTACCGTTCAACGATCACTAATTTAGCAGTTTTTCAAAATAATTTAATTAACTCTGTTGCCTCGAAAGTTCAGGTCGATGCGGTTTATACCGACTTCGCTAAAGCATTCGATAATGTCAAGAGTGACGATACGCTCTCAGAATGTTTTGGATGTAATGGATTGCTTCAAATTTGCAGACTGTATTTTATTTGCTAACGACATGAAAGTATATGCAAACATCTCATGTGATTTGGATCGTGATCAGTTTACAGTTTACCTACATATTGATTTACTAAAAATATCAACACTGCTATCACAAAAGAACAACTAATGGTTCATCGCTAATCTGTATTGCGCCGAGGCCAGACCAGTATTGGTTGATGAAGTTATAGCTCTAAATAATTTGACATTCCTAGACCTGTATGCGGGAATATAAAAATGAACTTCTGAAAGGAAAGAAGTGTGAACGATTCCATTAACAATTTTGTATAAAAGCAATTCATCTAAATAACGTCTGCGAGATTCTAATCTCATTAAGTTTAATTTTTGTGATCTAACAATGTACTGTGGAACGAAATCTTCTAATCGAAACCTCTTAAATAGTCTTCTCGAGAATCTGCTTTGAATAGGCTCAATTCTAGCACTGTTACAGTCGTCAAAAGGTTTCCATATTTGTGTACAATACTCTACTTGGCTTCTAACTAACGAACTGTACAAAATGATGATAACTCTATAAGACATCTACGTAAAATAAATCCAAGTAATTTATTAGCTTTGGCACAAAATCTATCAATATGAGGATTAAAAGTAGTTGATACTGTCGATAAGAACACCTACATCTTTAACCACCTCAACCCTACATAGCACAATGTTATTATAGTATAGAAAAAAAGAAGATTTTTTTTTATTTTTTTAGTGTAAGAATTAATGTTACATTTAGAAATATCTAAACTTAGTTTATTTATTTCGCACCATTTAGTTAACAAGTTCAAGTCATCTTGTAATAGATAGCAGACTTAATGTCGAAAAATTTTAATATCATCAGCATATAGCAGACATTTGCTTATTAACTCAAAAACAACAATATTATAAACCATAATGGACCAAGTATGGAACCCATAAATTTATCGGAACAGACAATCAATCATGGTATCAATCATCGAAATCGAAGCACATTTGTAGATTTTCGATTTTCTGGCTCTGAATTTGTGAGCTATAGTTCAGTTGATTTTCAAAAAAATTGAATTTTCCACGAAACGTGTAAAAATATTCGGCCGATCCAAATGGCCGTTGGTATGACAATTACAGGTCTCAACGCCTATTGATAGAGCTGAGAGGTATCAATCATCGAAATCGGAGCACATTTGCAGATTTTCGATTTTCTGGTTCTGAATTTGTGGGCTATAGTTCAGTTGATTTTCAAAAAAAATGAATTTTCCACGAAACGTGTAGAAATATACGGCCGATCCAAATGGCCGTTGGTATGACAATTACAGGTCTAAACGCCTATTGATAGAGCTGAGAGGTATCAATCATCGAAATCGGAACACATATGCAGATTTTCGATTTTCTGGCTCTGAATTTGTGAGCTATAGTTCAGTTGATTTTCAAAAAAATTGAATTTTCCACGAAACGTGTAAAAATATTCGGCCGATCCAAATGGCCGTTGGTATGACAATTACAGGTCTCAACGCCTATTGATAGAGCTGAGAGGTATCAATCATCGAAATCGAAGCACATTTGCAGATTTTCGATTTTCTGGCTCTGAATTTGTGAGCTATAGTTCAGTTGATTTTCAAAAAAATTGAATTTTCCACGAAACGTGTAGAAATATTCGACCGATCCAAATGGCCGTTGGTATGACAATTACAGGTCTAAACGCCTATTGATAGAGCTGAGAGGTATCAATCATCGAAATCGGAACACATATGCAGATTTTCGATTTTCTGGCTCTGAATTTGTGAGCTATAGTTCAGTTGATTTTCAAAAAAATTGAATTTTCCACGAAACGTGTAAAAATATTCGGCCGATCCAAATGGCCGTTGGTATGACAATTACAGGTCTCAACGCCTATTTATTGAGGTATCAATCATCGAAATCGGAGCACATTTGCAGATTTTCGATTTTCTGGTTCTGAATTTGTGGGCTATAGTTCAGTTGATTTTCAAAAAAAACGAATTTTCCACGAAACGTGTAGAAATATTCGGCCGATCCAAATGGCCGTTGGTATGACAATTACAGGTCTCAACGCCTATTTATTGAGGTATCAATCATCGAAATCGGAGCACATTTGCAGATTTTCGATTTTCTGGCTCTGAATTTGTGAGCTATAGTTCAGTTGATTTTCAAAAAAATCGAATTTTTCACGAAACGTGTAGAAATATTCGACCGATCCAAATGGCCGTTGGTATGACAATTACAGGTCTCAACGCCTATTGATAGAGCTGAGAGGTATCAATCATCGAAATCGAAGCACATTTGCAGATTTTCGATTTTCTGGCTCTGAATTTGTGGGCTATAGTTCAGTTGATTTTCAAAAAAAATGAATTTTCCACGAAACGTGTAGAAATATTCGGCCGATCCAAATGGCCGTTGGTATGACAATTACAGGTCTCAACGCCTATTTATTGAGGTATCAATCATCGAAATCGGAGCACATTTGCAGATTTTCGATTTTCTGGCTCTGAATTTGTGGGCTATAGTTCAGTTGATTTTCAAAAAAATTGAATTTTCCACGAAACGTGTAAAAATATTCGGCCGATCCAAATGGCCGTTGGTATGACAATTACAGGTCTCAACGCCTATTGATAGAGCTGAGAGGTATCAATCATCGAAATCGGAGCACATTTGCAGATTTTCGATTTTCTGGTTCTGAATTTGTGGGCTATAGTTCAGTTGATTTTCAAAAAAAATGAATTTTCCACGAAACGTGTAGAAATATTCGACCGATCCAAATGGCCGTTGGTATGACAATTACAGGTCTAAACGCCTATTGATAGAGCTGAGATGTATCAATCATCGAAATCGGAGCACATTTGCAGATTTTCGATTTTCTGGTTCTGAATTTGTGAGCTATAGTTCAGTTGATTTTCAAAAAAATTCAATTTTCCACGAAACGTGTAAAAATATTCGGCCGATCCAAATGGCCGTTGGTATGACAATTACAGGTCTCAACGCCTATTGATAGAGCTGAGAGGTATCAATCATCGAAATCGGAGCACATTTGCAGATTTTCGATTTTCTGGTTCTGAATTTGTGGGCTATAGTTCAGTTGATTTTCAAAAAAATCGAATTTTTCACGAAACGTGTAGAAATATTCGACCGATCCAAATGGCCGTTGGTATGACAATTACAGGTCTCAACGCCTATTTATTGAGGTATCAATCATCGAAATCGGAGCACATTTGCAGATTTTCGATTTTCTGGCTCTGAATTTGTGAGCTATAGTTCAGTTGATTTTCAAAAAAATCGAATTTTTCACGAAACGTGTAGAAACATTCGACCGATCCAAATGGCCGTTGGTATGACAATTACAGGTCTCAACGCCTATTTATTGAGGTATCAATCATCGAAATCGGAGCACATTTGCAGATTTTCGATTTTCTGGCTCTGAATTTGTGGGCTATAGTTCAGTTGATTTTCAAAAAAATTGAATTTTCCACGAAACGTGTAAAAATATTCGGCCGATCCAAATGGCCGTTGGTATGACAATTACAGGTCTCAACGCCTATTGATAGAGCTGAGAGGTATCAATCATCGAAATCGGAGCACATTTGCAGATTTTCGATTTTCTGGTTCTGAATTTGTGGGCTATAGTTCAGTTGATTTTCAAAAAAAATGAATTTTCCACGAAACGTGTAAAAATATTCGGCCGATCCAAATGGCCGTTGGTATGACAATTACAGGTCTCAACGCCTATTGATAGAGCTGAGATGTATCAATCATCGAAATCGGAGCACATTTGCAGATTTTCGATTTTCTGGTTCTGAATTTGTGAGCTATAGTTCAGTTGATTTTCAAAAAAATTCAATTTTCCACGAAACGTGTAAAAATATTCGGCCGATCCAAATGGCCGTTGGTATGACAATTACAGGTCTCAACGCCTATTGATAGAGCTGAGAGGTATCAATCATCGAAATCGGAGCACATTTGCAGATTTTCGATTTTCTGGTTCTGAATTTGTGGGCTATAGTTCAGTTGATTTTCAAAAAAATCGAATTTTTCACGAAACGTGTAGAAATATTCGACCGATCCAAATGGCCGTTGGTATGACAATTACAGGTCTCAACGCCTATTTATTGAGGTATCAATCATCGAAATCGGAGCACATTTGCAGATTTTCGATTTTCTGGCTCTGAATTTGTGAGCTATAGTTCAGTTGATTTTCAAAAAAATCGAATTTTTCACGAAACGTGTAGAAATATTCGACCGATCCAAATGGCCGTTGGTATGACAATTACAGGTCTCAACGCCTATTTATTGAGGTATCAATCATCGAAATCGGAGCACATTTGCAGATTTTCGATTTTCTGGCTCTGAATTTGTGGGCTATAGTTCAGTTGATTTTCAAAAAAATTGAATTTTCCACGAAACGTGTAAAAATATTCGGCCGATCCAAATGGCCGTTGGTATGACAATTACAGGTCTCAACGCCTATTGATAGAGCTGAGAGGTATCAATCATCGAAATCGGAGCACATTTGCAGATTTTCGATTTTCTGGTTCTGAATTTGTGGGCTATAGTTCAGTTGATTTTCAAAAAAATTGAATTTTCCACGAAACGTGTAAAAATATTCGGCCGATCCAAATGGCCGTTGGTATGACAATTACAGGTCTCAACGCCTATTGATAGAGCTGAGATGTATCAATCATCGAAATCGGAGCACATTTGCAGATTTTCGATTTTCTGGTTCTGAATTTGTGAGCTATAGTTCAGTTGATTTTCAAAAAAATTGAATTTTCCACGAAACGTGTAAAAATATTCGGCCGATCCAAATGGCCGTTGGTATGACAATTACAGGTCTCAACGCCTATTGATAGAGCTGAAAGGTATCAATCATCGAAATCGGAGCACATTTGCAGATTTTCGATTTTCTGGTTCTGAATTTGTGGGCTATAGTTCAGTTGATTTTCAAAAAAAACGAATTTTCCACGAAACGTGTAAAAATATTCGACCGATCCAAATGGCCGTTGGTATGACAATTACAGGTCTCAACGCCTATTTATTGAGGTATCAATCATCGAAATCGGAGCACATTTGCAGATTTTCGATTTTCTGGCTCTGAATTTGTGAGCTATAGTTCAGTTGATTTTCAAAAAAATCGAATTTTTCACGAAACGTGTAGAAATATTCGACCGATCCAAATGGCCGTTGGTATGACAATTACAGGTCTCAACGCCTATTTATTGAGGTATCAATCATCGAAATCGGAGCACATTTGCAGATTTTCGATTTTCTGGCTCTGAATTTGTGGGCTATAGTTCAGTTGATTTTCAAAAAAATTGAATTTTCCACGAAACGTGTAAAAATATTCGGCCGATCCAAATGGCCGTTGGTATGACAATTACAGGTCTCAACGCCTATTGATAGAGCTGAGAGGTATCAATCATCGAAATCGAAGCACATTTGCAGATTTTCGATTTTCTGGCTCTGAATTTGTGGGCTATAGTTCAGTTGATTTTCAAAAAAAATGAATTTTCCACGAAACGTGTAGAAATATTCGGCCGATCCAAATGGCCGTTGGTATGACAATTACAGGTCTCAACGCCTATTTATTGAGGTATCAATCATCGAAATCGGAGCACATTTGCAGATTTTCGATTTTCTGGCTCTGAATTTGTGAGCTATAGTTCAGTTGATTTTCAAAAAAATCGAATTTTTCACGAAACGTGTAGAAATATTCGACCGATCCAAATGGCCGTTGGTATGACAATTACAGGTCTCAACGCCTATTTATTGAGGTATCAATCATCGAAATCGGAGCACATTTGCAGATTTTCGATTTTCTGGCTCTGAATTTGTGGGCTATAGTTCAGTTGATTTTCAAAAAAATTGAATTTTCCACGAAACGTGTAAAAATATTCGGCCGATCCAAATGGCCGTTGGTATGACAATTACAGGTCTCAACGCCTATTGATAGAGCTGAGATGTATCAATCATCGAAATCGGAGCACATTTGCAGATTTTCGATTTTCTGGTTCTGAATTTGTGAGCTATAGTTCAGTTGATTTTCAAAAAAATTCAATTTTCCACGAAACGTGTAAAAATATTCGGCCGATCCAAATGGCCGTTGGTATGACAATTACAGGTCTCAACGCCTATTGATAGAGCTGAGAGGTATCAATCATCGAAATCGGAGCACATTTGCAGATTTTCGATTTTCTGGCTCTGAATTTGTGGGCTATAGTTCAGTTGATTTTCAAAAAAATTGAATTTTCCACGAAACGTGTAAAAATATTCGGCCGATCCAAATGGCCGTTGGTATGACAATTACAGGTCTCAACGCCTATTGATAGAGCTGAGAGGTATCAATCATCGAAATCGAAGCACATTTGCAGATTTTCGATTTTCTGGCTCTGAATTTGTGGGCTATAGTTCAGTTGATTTTCAAAAAAAATGAATTTTCCACGAAACGTGTAGAAATATTCGGCCGATCCAAATGGCCGTTGGTATGACAATTACAGGTCTCAACGCCTATTTATTGAGGTATCAATCATCGAAATCGGAGCACATTTGCAGATTTTCGATTTTCTGGCTCTGAATTTGTGAGCTATAGTTCAGTTGATTTTCAAAAAAATCGAATTTTTCACGAAACGTGTAGAAATATTCGACCGATCCAAATGGCCGTTGGTATGACAATTACAGGTCTCAACGCCTATTTATTGATGTATCAATCATCGAAATCGGAGCACATTTGCAGATTTTCGATTTTCTGGCTCTGAATTTGTGGGCTATAGTTCAGTTGATTTTCAAAAAAATTGAATTTTCCACGAAACGTGTAAAAATATTCGGCCGATCCAAATGGCCGTTGGTATGACAATTACAGGTCTCAACGCCTATTGATAGAGCTGAGATGTATCAATCATCGAAATCGGAGCACATTTGCAGATTTTCGATTTTCTGGTTCTGAATTTGTGAGCTATAGTTCAGTTGATTTTCAAAAAAATTCAATTTTCCACGAAACGTGTAAAAATATTCGGCCGATCCAAATGGCCGTTGGTATGACAATTACAGGTCTCAACGCCTATTGATAGAGCTGAGAGGTATCAATCATCGAAATCGGAGCACATTTGCAGATTTTCGATTTTCTGGCTCTGAATTTGTGGGCTATAGTTCAGTTGATTTTCAAAAAAATTGAATTTTCCACGAAACGTGTAAAAATATTCGGCCGATCCAAATGGCCGTTGGTATGACAATTACAGGTCTCAACGCCTATTGATAGAGCTGAGAGGTATCAATCATCGAAATCGAAGCACATTTGCAGATTTTCGATTTTCTGGCTCTGAATTTGTGGGCTATAGTTCAGTTGATTTTCAAAAAAAATGAATTTTCCACGAAACGTGTAGAAATATTCGGCCGATCCAAATGGCCGTTGGTATGACAATTACAGGTCTCAACGCCTATTTATTGAGGTATCAATCATCGAAATCGGAGCACATTTGCAGATTTTCGATTTTCTGGCTCTGAATTTGTGAGCTATAGTTCAGTTGATTTTCAAAAAAATCGAATTTTTCACGAAACGTGTAGAAATATTCGACCGATCCAAATGGCCGTTGGTATGACAATTACAGGTCTCAACGCCTATTTATTGAGGTATCAATCATCGAAATCGGAGCACATTTGCAGATTTTCGATTTTCTGGCTCTGAATTTGTGGGCTATAGTTCAGTTGATTTTCAAAAAAATTGAATTTTCCACGAAACGTGTAGAAATATTCGACCGATCCAAATGGCCGTTGGTATGACAATTACAGGTCTAAACGCCTATTGATAGAGCTGAGAGGTATCAATCATCGAAATCGGAACACATATGCAGATTTTCGATTTTCTGGCTCTGAATTTGTGAGCTATAGTTCAGTTGATTTTCAAAAAAATTGAATTTTCCACGAAACGTGTAAAAATATTCGGCCGATCCAAATGGCCGTTGGTATGACAATTACAGGTCTCAACGCCTATTGATAGAGCTGAGATGTATCAATCATCGAAATCGGAGCACATTTGCAGATTTTCGATTTTCTGGTTCTGAATTTGTGAGCTATAGTTCAGTTGATTTTCAAAAAAATTCAATTTTCCACGAAACGTGTAAAAATATTCGGCCGATCCAAATGGCCGTTGGTATGACAATTACAGGTCTCAACGCCTATTGATAGAGCTGAGAGGTATCAATCATCGAAATCGGAGCACATTTGCAGATTTTCGATTTTCTGGTTCTGAATTTGTGGGCTATAGTTCAGTTGATTTTCAAAAAAAACGAATTTTCCACGAAACGTGTAAAAATATTCGACCGATCCAAATGGCCGTTGGTATGACAATTGCAGGTCTCAACGCCTATTTATTGAGGTATCAATCATCGAAATCGAAGCACATTTGCAGATTTTCGATTTTCTGGCTCTGAATTTGTGGGCTATAGTTCAGTTGATTTTCAAAAAAAATGAATTTTCCACGAAACGTGTAGAAATATTCGGCCGATCCAAATGGCCGTTGGTATGACAATTACAGGTCTCAACGCCTATTTATTGAGGTATCAATCATCGAAATCGGAGCAAATTTGCAGATTTTCGATTTTCTGGCTCTGAATTTGTGAGCTATAGTTCAGTTGATTTTCAAAAAAATCGAATTTTTCACGAAACGTGTAGAAATATTCGACCGATCCAAATGGCCGTTGGTATGACAATTACAGGTCTCAACGCCTATTTATTGAGGTATCAATCATCGAAATCGGAGCACATTTGCAGATTTTCGATTTTCTGGCTCTGAATTTGTGGGCTGTAGTTCAGTTGATTTTCAAAAAAAATGAATTTTCCACGAAACGTGTAGAAATATTCGGCCGATCCAAATGGCCGTTGGTATGACAATTACAGGTCTCAACGCCTATTTATTGAGGTATCAATCATCGAAATCGGAGCACATTTGCAGATTTTCGATTTTCTGGCTCTGAATTTGTGAGCTATAGTTCAGTTGATTTTCAAAAAAATCGAATTTTCCACGAAACGTGTAAAAATATTCGGCCGATCCAAATGGCCGTTGGTATGACAATTACAGGTCTCAACGCCTATTGATAGAGCTGAGAGGTATCAATCATCGAAATCGGAGCACATTTGCAGATTTTCGATTTTCTGGTTCTGAATTTGTGGGCTATAGTTCAGTTGATTTTCAAAAAAAACGAATTTTCCACGAAACGTGTAGAAATATTCGACCGATCCAAATGGCCGTTGGTATGACAATTACAGGTCTCAACGCCTATTGATAGAGCTGAGAGGTATCAATCATAGAAATCGAAGCACATTTGCAGATTTTCGATTTTCTGGCTCTGAATTTGTGGGCTATAGTTCAGTTGATTTTCAAAAAAAATGAATTTTCCACGAAACGTGTAGAAATATTCGGCCGATCCAAATGGCCGTTGGTATGACAATTACAGGTCTCAACGCCTATTTATTGAGGTATCAATCATCGAAATCGGAGCACATTTGCAGATTTTCGATTTTCTGGCTCTGAATTTGTGGGCTATAGTTCAGTTGATTTTCAAAAAAATTGAATTTTCCACGAAACGTGTAAAAATATTCGGCCGATCCAAATGGCCGTTGGTATGACAATTACAGGTCTCAACGCCTATTGATAGAGCTGAGATGTATCAATCATCGAAATCGGAGCACATTTGCAGATTTTCGATTTTCTGGTTCTGAATTTGTGGGCTATAGTTCAGTTGATTTTCAAAAAAAATGAATTTTCCACGAAACGTGTAGAAATATTCGACCGATCCAAATGGCCGTTGGTATGACAATTACAGGTCTAAACGCCTATTGATAGAGCTGAGAGGTATCAATCATCGAAATCGGAACACATATGCAGATTTTCGATTTTCTGGCTCTGAATTTGTGAGCTATAGTTCAGTTGATTTTCAAAAAAATTGAATTTTCCACGAAACGTGTAAAAATATTCGGCCGATCCAAATGGCCGTTGGTATGACAATTACAGGTCTCAACGCCTATTGATAGAGCTGAGATGTATCAATCATCGAAATCGGAGCACATTTGCAGATTTTCGATTTTCTGGTTCTGAATTTGTGAGCTATAGTTCAGTTGATTTTCAAAAAAATTCAATTTTCCACGAAACGTGTAAAAATATTCGGCCGATCCAAATGGCCGTTGGTATGACAATTACAGGTCTCAACGCCTATTGATAGAGCTGAGAGGTATCAATCATCGAAATCGGAGCACATTTGCAGATTTTCGATTTTCTGGTTCTGAATTTGTGGGCTATAGTTCAGTTGATTTTCAAAAAAAACGAATTTTCCACGAAACGTGTAAAAATATTCGACCGATCCAAATGGCCGTTGGTATGACAATTACAGGTCTCAACGCCTATTTATTGAGGTATCAATCATCGAAATCGGAGCACATTTGCAGATTTTCGATTTTCTGGCTCTGAATTTGTGAGCTATAGTTCAGTTGATTTTCAAAAAAATCGAATTTTTCACGAAACGTGTAAAAATATTCGGCCGATCCAAATGGCCGTTGGTATGACAATTACAGGTCTCAACGCCTATTGATAGAGCTGAGATGTATCAATCATCGAAATCGGAGCACATTTGCAGATTTTCGATTTTCTGGCTCTGAATTTGTGAGCTATAGTTCAGTTGATTTTCAAAAAAATTCAATTTTCCACGAAACGTGTAAAAATATTCGGCCGATCCAAATGGCCGTTGGTATGACAATTACAGGTCTCAACGCCTATTGATAGAGCTGAGAGGTATCAATCATCGAAATCGGAGCACATTTGCCGATTTTCGATTTTCTGGTTCTGAATTTGTGGGCTATAGTTCAGTTGATTTTAAAAAAAAACGAATTTTCCACGAAACGTGTAAAAATATTCGACCGATCCAAATGGCCGTTGGTATGACAATTACAGGTCTCAACGCCTATTGATAGAGCTGAGAGGTATCAATCATCGAAATCGAAGCACATTTGCAGATTTTCGATTTTCTGGCTCTGAATTTGTGGGCTATAGTTCAGTTGATTTTCAAAAAAAATGAATTTTCCACGAAACGTGTAGAAATATTCGGCCGATCCAAATGGCCGTTGGTATGACAATTACAGGTCTCAACGCCTATTTATTGAGGTATCAATCATCGAAATCGGAGCACATTTGCAGATTTTCGATTTTCTGGCTCTGAATTTGTGAGCTATAGTTCAGTTGATTTTCAAAAAAATCGAATTTTTCACGAAACGTGTAGAAATATTCGACCGATCCAAATGGCCGTTGGTATGACAATTACAGGTCTCAACGCCTATTTATTGAGGTATCAATCATCGAAATCGGAGCACATTTGCAGATTTTCGATTTTCTGGCTCTGAATTTGTGGGCTATAGTTCAGTTGATTTTCAAAAAAATTGAATTTTCCACGAAACGTGTAAAAATATTCGGCCGATCCAAATGGCCGTTGGTATGACAATTACAGGTCTCAACGCCTATTGATAGAGCTGAGAGGTATCAATCATCGAAATCGGAGCACATTTGCAGATTTTCGATTTTCTGGTTCTGAATTTGTGGGCTATAGTTCAGTTGATTTTCAAAAAAAAACGAATTTTCCACGAAACGTGTAAAAATATTCGACCGATCCAAATGGCCGTTGGTATGACAATTACAGGTCTCAACGCCTATTGATAGAGCTGAGAGGTATCAATCATCGAAATCGAAGCACATTTGCAGATTTTCGATTTTCTGGCTCTGAATTTGTGGGCTATAGTTCAGTTGATTTTCAAAAAAAATTGAATTTTCCACGAAACGTGTAGAAATATTCGGCCGATCCAAATGGCCGTTGGTATGACAATTACAGGTCTCAACGCCTATTTATTGAGGTATCAATCATCGAAATCGGAGCACATTTGCAGATTTTCGATTTTCTGGCTCTGAATTTGTGAGCTATAGTTCAGTTGATTTTCAAAAAAATCTAATTTTTCACGAAACGTGTAGAAATATTCGACCGATCCAAATGGCCGTTGGTATGACAATTACAGGTCTCAACGCCTATTTATTGAGGTATCAATCATCGAAATCGGAGCACATTTGCAGATTTTCGATTTTCTGGTTCTGAATTTGTGGGCTATAGTTCAGTTGATTTTCAAAAAAATTGAATTTTCCACGAAACGTGTAGAAATATTCGACCGATCCAAATGGCCGTTGGTATGACAATTACAGGTCTAAACGCCTATTGATAGAGCTGAGAGGTATCAATCATCGAAATCGGAACACATATGCAGATTTTCGATTTTCTGGCTCTGAATTTGTGGGCTATAGTTCAGTTGATTTTCAAAAAAATTGAATTTTCCACGAAACGTGTAAAAATATTCGGCCGATCCAAATGGCCGTTGGTATGACAATTACAGGTCTCAACGCCTATTGATAGAGCTGAGAGGTATCAATCATCGAAATCGAAGCACATTTGCAGATTTTCGATTTTCTGGCTCTGAATTTGTGGGCTATAGTTCAGTTGATTTTCAAAAAAAATGAATTTTCCACGAAACGTGTAGAAATATTCGACCGATCCAAATGGCCGTTGGTATGACAATTACAGGTCTCAACGCCTATTGATAGAGCTGAGAGGTATCAATCATCGAAATCGGAACACATATGCAGATTTTCGATTTTCTGGCTCTGAATTTGTGAGCTATAGTTCAGTTGATTTTCAAAAAAATTGAATTTTCCACGAAACGTGTAAAAATATTCGGCCGATCCAAATGGCCGTTGGTATGACAATTACAGGTCTCAACGCCTATTGATAGAGCTGAGATGTATCAATCATCGAAATCGGAGCACATTTGCAGATTTTCGATTTTCTGGTTCTGAATTTGTGAGCTATAGTTCAGTTGATTTTCAAAAAAATTCAATTTTCCACGAAACGTGTAAAAATATTCGGCCGATCCAAATGGCCGTTGGTATGACAATTACAGGTCTCAACGCCTATTGATAGAGCTGAGAGGTATCAATCATCGAAATCGGAGCACATTTGCAGATTTTCGATTTTCTGGTTCTGAATTTGTGGGCTATAGTTCAGTTGATTTTCAAAAAAAATGAATTTTCCACGAAACGTGTAGAAATATTCGACCGATCCAAATGGCCGTTGGTATGACAATTACAGGTCTAAACGCCTATTGATAGAGCTGAGAGGTATCAATCATCGAAATCGGAACACATATGCAGATTTTCGATTTTCTGGCTCTGAATTTGTGAGCTATAGTTCAGTTGATTTTCAAAAAAATTGAATTTTCCACGAAACGTGTAAAAATATTCGGCCGATCCAAATGGCCGTTGGTATGACAATTACAGGTCTCAACGCCTATTGATAGAGCTGAGATGTATCAATCATCGAAATCGGAGCACATTTGCAGATTTTCGATTTTCTGGTTCTGAATTTGTGAGCTATAGTTCAGTTGATTTTCAAAAAAATTCAATTTTCCACGAAACGTGTAAAAATATTCGGCCGATCCAAATGGCCGTTGGTATGACAATTACAGGTCTCAACGCCTATTGATAGAGCTGAGAGGTATCAATCATCGAAATCGGAGCACATTTGCAGATTTTCGATTTTCTGGTTCTGAATTTGTGGGCTATAGTTCAGTTGATTTTCAAAAAAAACGAATTTTCCACGAAACGTGTAAAAATATTCGACCGATCCAAATGGCCGTTGGTATGACAATTACAGGTCTCAACGCCTATTTATTGAGGTATCAATCATCGAAATCGGAGCACATTTGCAGATTTTCGATTTTCTGGTTCTGAATTTGTGAGCTATAGTTCAGTTGATTTTCAAAAAAATTCAATTTTCCACGAAACGTGTAAAAATATTCGGCCGATCCAAATGGCCGTTGGTATGACAATTACAGGTCTCAACGCCTATTGATAGAGCTGAGATGTATCAATCATCGAAATCGGAGCACATTTGCAGATTTTCGATTTTCTGGCTCTGAATTTGTGAGCTATAGTTCAGTTGATTTTCAAAAAAATTCAATTTTCCACGAAACGTGTAAAAATATTCGGCCGATCCAAATGGCCGTTGGTATGACAATTACAGGTCTCAACGCCTATTGATAGAGCTGAGAGGTATCAATCATCGAAATCGGAGCACATTTGCCGATTTTCGATTTTCTGGTTCTGAATTTGTGGGCTATAGTTCAGTTGATTTTAAAAAAAAACGAATTTTCCACGAAACGTGTAAAAATATTCGACCGATCCAAATGGCCGTTGGTATGACAATTACAGGTCTCAACGCCTATTGATAGAGCTGAGAGGTATCAATCATCGAAATCGAAGCACATTTGCAGATTTTCGATTTTCTGGCTCTGAATTTGTGGGCTATAGTTCAGTTGATTTTCAAAAAAAATGAATTTTCCACGAAACGTGTAGAAATATTCGGCCGATCCAAATGGCCGTTGGTATGACAATTACAGGTCTCAACGCCTATTTATTGAGGTATCAATCATCGAAATCGGAGCACATTTGCAGATTTTCGATTTTCTGGCTCTGAATTTGTGAGCTATAGTTCAGTTGATTTTCAAAAAAATCGAATTTTTCACGAAACGTGTAGAAATATTCGACCGATCCAAATGGCCGTTGGTATGACAATTACAGGTCTCAACGCCTATTTATTGAGGTATCAATCATCGAAATCGGAGCACATTTGCAGATTTTCGATTTTCTGGCTCTGAATTTGTGGGCTATAGTTCAGTTGATTTTCAAAAAAATTGAATTTTCCACGAAACGTGTAAAAATATTCGGCCGATCCAAATGGCCGTTGGTATGACAATTACAGGTCTCAACGCCTATTGATAGAGCTGAGAGGTATCAATCATCGAAATCGGAGCACATTTGCAGATTTTCGATTTTCTGGTTCTGAATTTGTGGGCTATAGTTCAGTTGATTTTCAAAAAAAAACGAATTTTCCACGAAACGTGTAAAAATATTCGACCGATCCAAATGGCCGTTGGTATGACAATTACAGGTCTCAACGCCTATTGATAGAGCTGAGAGGTATCAATCATCGAAATCGAAGCACATTTGCAGATTTTCGATTTTCTGGCTCTGAATTTGTGGGCTATAGTTCAGTTGATTTTCAAAAAAAATTGAATTTTCCACGAAACGTGTAGAAATATTCGGCCGATCCAAATGGCCGTTGGTATGACAATTACAGGTCTCAACGCCTATTTATTGAGGTATCAATCATCGAAATCGGAGCACATTTGCAGATTTTCGATTTTCTGGCTCTGAATTTGTGAGCTATAGTTCAGTTGATTTTCAAAAAAATCGAATTTTTCACGAAACGTGTAGAAATATTCGACCGATCCAAATGGCCGTTGGTATGACAATTACAGGTCTCAACGCCTATTTATTGAGGTATCAATCATCGAAATCGGAGCACATTTGCAGATTTTCGATTTTCTGGTTCTGAATTTGTGGGCTATAGTTCAGTTGATTTTCAAAAAAATTGAATTTTCCACGAAACGTGTAGAAATATTCGACCGATCCAAATGGCCGTTGGTATGACAATTACAGGTCTAAACGCCTATTGATAGAGCTGAGAGGTATCAATCATCGAAATCGGAACACATATGCAGATTTTCGATTTTCTGGCTCTGAATTTGTGGGCTATAGTTCAGTTGATTTTCAAAAAAATTGAATTTTCCACGAAACGTGTAAAAATATTCGGCCGATCCAAATGGCCGTTGGTATGACAATTACAGGTCTCAACGCCTATTGATAGAGCTGAGAGGTATCAATCATCGAAATCGAAGCACATTTGCAGATTTTCGATTTTCTGGCTCTGAATTTGTGGGCTATAGTTCAGTTGATTTTCAAAAAAAATGAATTTTCCACGAAACGTGTAGAAATATTCGACCGATCCAAATGGCCGTTGGTATGACAATTACAGGTCTAAACGCCTATTGATAGAGCTGAGAGGTATCAATCATCGAAATCGGAACACATATGCAGATTTTCGATTTTCTGGCTCTGAATTTGTGAGCTATAGTTCAGTTGATTTTCAAAAAAATTGAATTTTCCACGAAACGTGTAAAAATATTCGGCCGATCCAAATGGCCGTTGGTATGACAATTACAGGTCTCAACGCCTATTGATAGAGCTGAGATGTATCAATCATCGAAATCGGAGCACATTTGCAGATTTTCGATTTTCTGGTTCTGAATTTGTGAGCTATAGTTCAGTTGATTTTCAAAAAAATTCAATTTTCCACGAAACGTGTAAAAATATTCGGCCGATCCAAATGGCCGTTGGTATGACAATTACAGGTCTCAACGCCTATTGATAGAGCTGAGAGGTATCAATCATCGAAATCGGAGCACATTTGCAGATTTTCGATTTTCTGGGTCTGAATTTGTGGGCTATAGTTCAGTTGATTTTCAAAAAAAACGAATTTTCCACGAAACGTGTAGAAATATTCGACCGATCCAAATGGCCGTTGGTATGACAATTACAGGTCTCAACGCCTATTGATAGAGCTGAGAGGTATCAATCATCGAAATCGAAGCACATTTGCAGATTTTCGATTTTCTGGCTCTGAATTTGTGGGCTATAGTTCAGTTGATTTTCAAAAAAAAATGAATTTTCCACGAAACGTGTAGAAATATTCGGCCGATCCAAATGGCCGTTGGTATGACAATTACAGGTCTCAACGCCTATTTATTGAGGTATCAATCATCGAAATCGGAGCACATTTGCAGATTTTCGATTTTCTGGCTCTGAATTTGTGAGCTATAGTTCAGTTGATTTTCAAAAAAATTGAATTTTCCACGAAACGTGTAAAAATATTCGGCCGATCCGAATGGCCGTTGGTATGACAATTACAGGTCTCAACGCCTATTGATAGAGCTGAGAGGTATCAATCATCGAAATCGGAGCACATTTGCAGATTTTCGATTTTCTGGTTCTGAATTTGTGGGCTATAGTTCAGTTGATTTTCAAAAAAAATGAATTTTCCACGAAACGTGTAGAAATATTCGGCCGATCCAAATGGCCGTTGGTATGACAATTACAGGTCTCAACGCCTATTGATAGAGCTGAGAGGTATCAATCATCGAAATCGAAGCACATTTGCAGATTTTCGATTTTCTGGCTCTGAATTTGTGGGCTATAGTTCAGTTGATTTTCAAAAAAAATGAATTTTCCACGAAACGTGTAGAAATATTCGACCGATCCAAATGGCCGTTGGTATGACAATTACAGGTCTCAACGCCTATTGATAGAGCTGAGAGGTATCAATCATCGAAATCAGAACACATTAGCAGATTTTCGATTTTCTGGCTCTGAATTTGTGGGCTATAGTTCAGTTGATTTTCAAAAAAAATGAATTTTCCACGAAACGTGTAAAAATATTCGGCCGATCCAAATGGCCGTTGGTATGACAATTACAGGTCTCAACGCCTATTTTTTGGGGTATCAATCATCGAAATCGGAGCACATTTGCAGATTTTCGATTTTCTGGCTCTGAATTTGTGGGCTATAGTTCAGTTGATTTTCAAAAAAATTGAATTTTCCACGAAACGTGTAGAAATATTCGGCCGATTCAAATGGCCGTTGGTATGACAATTACAGGTCTCAACGCATATTGATAGAGCTGAGATATATCAATCATCGAAATCGGAGCACATTTGCAGATTTTCGATTTTCTGGCTCTGAATTTGTGGGCTATAGTTCAGTTGATTTTCAAAAAAATTGAATTTTTCACGAAACGTGTAGAAATATTCGGCCGATCCAAATGGCCGTTGGTATGACAATTACAGGTCTCAACGCCTATTTATTGAGGTATCAATCATCGAAATCGGAGCACATTTGCAGATTTTCGATTTTCTGGCTCTGAATTTGTGAGCTATAGTTCAGTTGATTTTCAAAAAAATTGAATTTTCCACGAAACGTGTAAAAATATTCGGCCGATCCAAATGGCCGTTGGTATGACAATTACAGGTCTCAACGCCTATTGATAGAGCTGAGAGGTATCAATCATCGAAATCGGAGCACATTTGCAGATTTTCGATTTTCTGGTTCTGGATTTGTGGGCTATAGTTCAGTTGATTTTCAAAAAAAACGAATTTTCCACGAAACGTGTAGAAATATTCGGCCGATCCAAATGGCCGTTGGTATGACAATTACAGGTCTCAACGCCTATTGATAGAGGTAGACCATTAGATTTAACAAAAACTATACGTTCCATTAAATATGGTTTCAACCAAATTTGATATTTCCGGTATTACCAAAGGTATCCAATTGGCCACACTATTGTCTAACTGACTTTAAAAGAAGCTGGAGAATTCCAATAAGTTATAAACGGTGGATTTTCCCGGAACGAACCAATGCTAGCATGAATTAATGGAATGCCTAATTTCATTGTACAAAATTTCAAACATAAGTGTTTCAAAAACTTTAGCAAACACATTACTATTGCAAATTCCAAGATAGTTTGTTACATTCGCAACAGCACCTGATTTAAATATTGGAATAATAAAATAAATTTTCCATGAGTTAGGAACTTCACCACTGTTTAAATATTTGTTAAAAATATTTATTCAGTGCTTAAATAAACACGTACCTATATCAATTACAAATTTACTAGAATGGCCGTCCGGACCACCACCTTTGTTAGCGTCTAGATTACTTGTCGCTAAGTAAACATCTCTTTCAGAAATACGATCATATCCACACATAAAGTTAAAGTTATTACAAGAATAAATTAATGTATTAGATAATTCAGTTGACGGATTAAAAACGCTGCTGAAGTAATCAGAAAACCAATCACAAATAGTAACAACATCACTGCAACTATTCCTTAAATAGTTCATTACACTCGAAAATTCTCATTTAGAAGACAGGTTTTTATTGAACTTCCAAAAAAAGGATCACCTATAATGGAGTCTTGAACTTCTGTATGCAAGCTAGATTTCAACCTTAATTGCTTTACGTAATAAGCGAATTTGATTATCATTACCCAAGGACTCCTTCACCTCTGAATGTGGAAATATAAATTATTTAACAAAAGAGGTTGTCATTTTTCACCTTGAATTTATACAGAAGTTTCAAATAACGAAAAAAAAATACGAAGAAGCTCTCAGTTTCACTAAAGAGCCACAAAATTGATGGTTTGAATTTTTTTTCCAGAATATCCAGGAACATTAGCGTTTATCCTTAGCGTTTGACCCAAACCACCGCTACTGAAGTACCATTATGGAAACCTTCTTTAAGTTAGCCGAAAGTTATAAAATGTCGGTAATGAAGATAGCGTCTTGACTATCTCAGCGGAAAGTTACAAGCCGACATATTTCATATAAAATGAAAAATTGACAAAATAACCTATGTATGAATTGGGATTTTCAAATTACAAGCTTTAATTAGAAACATAATTACAAGTTAAGTATCATGAGAGAAGCATATTATAAAATGTCAAAATTTGTCTAAATTCAACCTTTAAAGTGCCATGTTTGGAAAGTGATTCAATTAGTGTGCCTAGCCAACAGTCATCCTTAGAAATATTACCAGGGGAAGTTTCTTGTGGAGAGCCCGGGAAAATTCGTTTGAATTGAAGGCTCATATAAAATTCAAAAATTTATATAAATTCAACATTTAAAGTGTCATGTCTGGGAAGTATTTCAACTAGTGTGCATAGCGAACAGTTATCCTTAGAGTAAATTCTCCCTTTTTCCAAAATATTTTTAAAGAAATTCTCTCAATTTATTTCAAGAATATGTCTCGGCTCTTTTCCAAAATATAATACTAGAAACAGCAGAAAATTACTCCAGAATATGTATGTCTCCGCTAATTTCACAAAAATCGTCAGAAAATAAATATTTAACGTTGCGCTCTGACATCACCTTTTCTGGGAATCTGTTTTTAGGATGGCATCTTCTTGGCTTAAGTATTTCCAATGACGTAAAAGTCAAAGCATATTTAATCCTTTGTTATCTAAAACATGTACGCACGTTGTACATTACTAGCAGGTAATAGCCAAAAATAACAAAAAATGATAAATTCTGAAAAGGGCGAATGGAGATACATAATAAGGAAAAGTGGAAAATATTCTGAAAAGGGGATATCTTCTGGAAAACAGAGAGAGGGGCTTTCTTTAAAAATATTTTGGAAAAAGGAAATTTACTGCTCCTTCTAGTACAGTAATATATTCTGGAATAGAGCCGGGACATATTCTAAAAAAACGGGATTGAATATTTAAAAAAAATTGGAATATGGGGGTTTTTCTGCTCTTTCAAATATTATATTCTGGAAAAGATCCAGCCATACTCTAGAAAGTCTGGCGCCCAGGCTTTTTCAACAAATAGACTACCTACTCTGCGTTTTATTCAAATTCAATGCATACGCGTTAGTTGTCTATGTTCATTTCAGGAACAGCTCTAAGGATTTTGATAAAAATTGGTGAGGGAGGAAGCTAGCTGGCCAGGCCAGGAAGCAATTGCGATAAATCTTGATTTCGGAAAAACCCGTTGAAGGGGTCTTACTTTGGGGCTCAAGTTCCAATTTCTAAAACTTTTTTTTTCTAACTATTGTTGTTGCGTTGTTTTTTGTCTCTTTCATGTTTTGTGACGTTTGTTATTTTTATGGGATTGCAAAATTAGTTCCGGATAATAGCTCGGGGGACTTTTGAAATTATTTAAGCTAAGCCATTTCTCAACCGATTTGGAATAAACTAGGTTTGTACCATGAAAATATGATTACTAAATGAGTACTGGTTATATTTCTGGAAAATGGCCTATTTAAATTGAACTAAGCATGTGTTCTGGGACATGGCCAATTTGAATGGAATGATGCCATTCCTTAATCGATTGAGATGAAAGACAGTTTATATGATGAAAAAGGGATTCCAATACGAGTTCCGGATGTGGTTCTTGAAAATGGTTATTTTGAATGGAACTAATCCAATTGCTTAGCCGATTGGAAAGAAACTCGGTCTATATGATGAAAATGGCCATTTTGAATGGATTTATCACGCGTTTTGGAAAATTGCTAATTGGAATGGAAGCAATTTCTTAACCAATTAGAATGAATTCGGCTTTTTTGATGAGATTGGAATTTCAGTATGTGTTCCAGCTATGGTTTTGGAAAATGGCTAATTTGAATGGAATTAAGCTATTTATCAACTGATTCGGTTGCAACTCGGTTTGTATGAAGAAAATGGTCACTTTCAATGGAAGAAGTCATGAGTTCTAGAAATTACCAATTTCAACACTATAAGCCATTTCCCATCCAATTGGGCTGGAACTCGGTTTTTATGATGAAAACACGATTCCAACAGGAGTTTCTTATGTGGTTTTGAAAAATAGCTAATTTTAATAGAACTAAGCCATTTATCAACTGATTGAGATGAAACTATATGAATGGAACTAAGCAATTTCTCAACCGATTAGGATGAAACTCAGTTTAAATGATGAAAATGGGATTGCAATAGGAACTTCGGATTTGGTTCTGGAATGGCCAATTTGAATGGTACTAAGCCAATTCCTCCATCTATTGGGATCAAACTTGTTCTATATATTGAAAATTGCTAATTCGAATGGAATAAGACTTGGGTTCTGAAAATTTCAAATTTGAATGAAACTAAGCCATTTACCAACAGATTCGAATTAAACTCGGTTTGTACGATGAAAATGGCCAACAAGTTATCTTCAAAATCGGGGTCAGATTGCTAGAATAAACGAAACTTTAAGTAGCCCAGGTGCTGTCGAGTGTCCCAAGGATCAGTTTTGGATTCAATATTATTTTTGATTTATTTTAATTCTATTTTTGATGTTGATCTCATGGGATATCCGACTGATTTTGTTATGATTTGGTCCTTAGTTACGCTACGTATATGACTGGTGCTACTTGGGACATCAGTCATACTGTCGAGAAGGATCTGGACAATCTAAGTTATTATTTTAACATAGTCGGCTTATTGTTAGCATTGCTTTCCAATCGACCAACCGCAAACACCCGCTAGCAAACCGCTAGTAGAATGATTTTTGTCCTCGCTAAATTTTCTACTCGTATCTGCTCTTACTCTTAGTTTATACGCTGTTTTGTTAATTTTCCATTTTATTTAAAATATGCTCCGGCTGAAATATGTCGGCTAGTAACTTTCGGCTGAGATAGCCAAGGCACTATCTGCATTATCGATATTTTTACTTTCGGCTAACTTTAATAGTATTAAGCAAACAGTTTTATCAGGAAACTCTTGAACAGCGGATGGAGGCGTTCTACTGGTTCCCTACGCACCAGTAGCCATCAAACTCCGATATGTAATTTAAATTTGCTTTGGTCAGAGAATACTACGTGATATCACATTGCCTTTTTTCAATTTGAGTGCTCCCGGGCCCATTGGAGTCGACAAATTTTCGATGATTTCTGTAGAAGAGGCTCTTGCAGCAAGCGGCATGTCCTGAGATTAGCCTGCAGTAAATTTTTCCGGATAGTTGAGGTGAAAATTTCAATTCCTCTTACTGAGGTACGGTTAGCTTTCCAGAAATGTATGATCGATTATTGTTGTAAATTGTTTTCTACCAGATCCTTTAGCTTGTTATGTACTTAAGATCGGCAACAGTTGATTTCCGTCGTCTTATTTTATCACTAATTTCTCCCACAGACAGCCCTTCCATACAATGATAATAACACATTCTTCTTAAACCACTTATAGTTGAGCTAATATTGTGAGTTGCAAAAGTACAATACAAAAATGTAAAATATAAAGGGCTGAAACCTCACGAGGTGATCAGAACTTCGGTCTTTGGTATGTATCTTCAATGGAGGAAGCATTTACCTGTTTCATAAAGTTAGTGTGACAATTTTGACAGTATTGATTTCTATTTTAACCAACATATATTTACTTATACAATAACAGCCAAACAGCTCAAAAGCTTCAGTAACATGAGTACAGGCCTCCAATTTAACAGGAAAAATCGTATTCTAGAACTTTATACAGAAAGTAGTATACCAAATTATACTGATATTTCTAACCGTGTAACTGACCATATTCCAAAACTTTATATAAAAATCATTTTAGAACCCCATTTCCAACTCACGTATCAAATTTCATTATAATCGGTTATGAAATAGCCAAGTTCCATCCTACTTGGCCATATTCCAGAACTTCAACCAAAAGTCATTTTAGATTTCAATTTCCAATACACATGTCGAGTTGCATCATAATCGGTTGAGAAATGGGCAAGCTACATCATACTTGGCCATATCATAATTTATTAGTTTTGGGTGATTTTAATATTGGGTGTATGCATTAAAAACCGGAATTTGATAATAGATGTCATTACTTGTTTAAGCGTTATAGTACATCATGGACATATACGTCATTTGAAAGCCTTATTCAATACCTGTCAAAATCAGCTAAACGTTTTTGTTTTGATTGTGCGCATCCAACCGATTTCAACAATGGAAAATTTGCGTACATCACGCCAGAAATCCTATTTTAGAAAACCCAAGTTTTCTATATATAATTCGCACCATTGGGATTGTGCAATTTTGTGCCTGTGATTAGAAAATTTGTGCATAGCCTACTTTAGGAAACAGGGTTGGATTTCTCACGTGATTATCACACCAGAAATCCCATATATACCGTTTACGTAATAAAACATATTTTTCAGTTAACAATGATTGTGCAAAATTGTGCGTTACTAAACTTACCTTAAAATAAGTTTATATTGGCCAGAATCGGCCATAGAACATCCACAATTTATCAAAATCGCGGTTTTCAAAGAGGTTGTATGGGTGACTTCCGGGAATCCCACGTTTTATTACAATTTGAATTAAAACATAGTGTAGTCAGTATTCTGGCCAATATTCACGTTTGTGCATATTACACTTTAGCCAGAATCGGCCATAGAACATCCACAATTTATCAAAATCGCGGTTTTCAAAGAGGTTATATGGGTGACTTCTGGGAATCCCACCTTTTATTACAATTTGAATTAAAACATAGTATAGTTAATATTCTGGCCAATATTCACGTTTGATAAATTGTGGATGTTCTATGGCCGATTCTGGCTAAAGTATAATATGCACAAACGTGAATATTGGCCAGAATACTGACTACACCATGTTTTAATTCAAATTGTAATAAAAGGTGGAATTTCTGGAAATCACCCATACAACCTCTTAGAAAAACCGAGATTTTGATAAATGGTGGATGTTCTATGGCCGATTCTGGCCAATATAAACTTTTTTTCAGGTAAATTAAGTAACGCACAATTTTGCACAATCATTGTTAACTGAAAAATATGTATTAGTGGGTAAACGGTATATACGGGATTTCTGGTGTGATAATCACGTGAGAAATCCCAACCTGTTTTCTAAAGTAGGCTATGCACAAATTGTCTAATCACAGGCACAAAATTGCACAATCCTAATGAGGCGAGTTATATATAGAATACTTGGGTTTTCCAAAATGGGATTTCTGGCGTGATGCACGCGAAAATTTATCAAATTTGCGAAAAAAACAGAATTTGCGAGAAGTTTTGTTGAGTCACAGTGCTTTAAGTGGTTTAGTCGCTTCAAAAGTGGTGATTTTGACATGAAGGACAAAGAGCGTCCTGGTAATGAAAAGGTTAATAAAAAAACTATGTAAATATAGAAACTAGCTAATTATCGAAATGTAATAAATTTTAAACCAATAAATTGAACAAGAAATCCAAAGTTTTGTTCTGCAGTAACCAAGTTTTAAGTGACGATAAAAATATTTTTTTAGAACGTATCTCGCGAATGCTTTCAGGAAGCCTGTTAAATATTGATTTTCGAAAGAAAATGAGTTTTGGAAAACTTGGGTATTAATTTTTGACATACGGAGTTTCTGCGTAATTCGTAGGGGTGACAAGATAAATTTCGGTTACTGCTTATTTCAAAGTAAATTTTCATGACTTTAAATACATAAAGATGCTTTATCGGAAGAATTGAGCTTAACACGAATAAAGGCCACGTGTGGCAATGTTTGTTTTTAAAAAACATCAATCTAATAGCATGCTTATGAGCAATAATTAACGGTTTAATGCTGAAGTAAGTGCCACCCCAGCAACAAATGCCATACCATAATCACGAATCAATTAAGCCATAATAAAACGATTTCAAAACCTCAAAAGGACAATGAGATCTTAGAAGGTACATTTTCCTGATAGTGGAGTGGAGAGAATTTTTCAGAGCTGAAACATGACATTTCCAATCTAAATGACAATCGACTTCTAGTCCTAAATATTTACAGGAACTTACAAGCAAGATACATTTCTGGAACAATAGACATCATGAAAAACAATATCAGTACCAAACGAACGATAGGCATTCAAGCTGAACAAAATAGCCTTAGTTTTCGTGATAAGCACTAGTCCGTGCACTGAAAACCAATTGCTTAAGACTGTAAGATCTTCATTAATACTAGATACTGTTGACAAATAATTGTTACAATTATAAGCAAATGCCATGTCATCAGCAAACGCAACAATTTTACCAATGAACTTTAAACGCAATATCAAGTTAACGTAAACTAGAAATAGAATTGGTCCAAGGACTGAACCTTGAGGAACGACAGCATGAAGTTCGATAAAATGGATCCATTACGATAATCCCAAGTGCAAAAAAGCTAGGACCAGCTTGGTGTGATCCACTATGAGCTGTTGCCAAAAGGCCAAACCATCAATGCCCAACTCTAGCGTCAACAATTGATCCGATTGAAGCAGAAAATCCAGGCAGAGCCAGTCAACCATTTTCCACCACGATAACGCGCGGCCACATATTGCGGCGCCGGTCAAAAATTACCTGGAGAATAACGGATGGGAAATTCTGCCTCACCCACCTTATAGCCCAGACCTTGCTCCTTCCGACTACCACCTATTTCGATCCATGCAGAATGCCCTATCAGGAATACGCTTCACTTCAGTTCAAGGTATCGAAAATTGGCTCGATTCGTTTTTGGCCGCCAAGCCGGCGCAGTTTTTCTGGGATGAAATCCATAAATTGCCAGAAAGATGGGAAAAAGTAGTGGGTAGCGATGGGCAATACATTGAATAAAAACTCTTGCAACATTTTTCTATAATAAAGGTTCAAATTTCATAAAAAATTCCGGTTTTTTAATGCATACACCCAATATTAACCTTCTAAACAATTCTTTGCTAATTGATGAGTATAAATTTTTAATGTCAAGTAATGTTCTGAGGTAAATATTCCGACTAGAATTTCTAGCTTATCTTCATCATGTATTGACCATGTCTTTTACAGACTCTCCAATGTTGCGATAAATTCTTTAGTTGAAGATTTATCCATTACTGATCATTGCGCCGTTTTTGTCAACTTGATGTTTAAAGAAAACTTTGTCTCCCGAATCAGGAGGTCTAGAGTTAATCAACAATTTCGGATAAATTTTGCATTTTTAAACGATATGTTATTAGAGTCTTGGAACGCTGTGTTATCTACAGCTGATATTTCAGAAGCTTTTGATTTATTTATTGCTAAACTCAATCACTAGCTAGTAGCTACATATCCCAAAGTAAATTTTTTATTAAACCACCTAGGAAATTTCATAGATTGAAACCTTGGATGAACCATTCGTTGATGAAGAAGGTAATAAAAAAAAATAAAATCAGTAGGAAAGTAAAAAAACAACCCAATAATTTAATTTTGAAAAATCACTTTCTCCAGTTTGCCAAAAATCTGAATCAGGTTATTATAGAAACTAAAAATAGATATTATTTGAGTAAATTCCAAAAAGCAGGTAATTTTTTAAATGAAACTATAAAAACTGTAATTTACTTATTGAATGAAATACTTAACAAAGGTACTCCTAATAATGAAATTAATGAAATCGCCCGTGCATTAATAAATGCTTGCCTATTGAATCTGTTGCTAACATTAAATATTTGGGCCTAAACGTCGATTGTAGATTAGACTGCAAGCATCATATGTTAGAATTGACAAACTCTCTGCATTCTGGTATTAGGCAAATGTATCTACTGCGGTCACACTGTTCACCTGGTGTTCTTAAAATATTTTATCACGCCTTAATTGAGTCCAGACTGCGTTATGGTATTTGTTGCTGAGGTGGTACATATTTTGAGACGATCAGACCATTAGTAGTAGCTCAAAAGCATGTAGTTAGATTGATGCATTTCAAGAATAAACGTAACCCTTCTTGGCCATTTTTCTTGAGCAGTAGACTTCTTCCATTGAAACATCTTTATGTTTTTAAGGTTATGAATAAATATTTTGAAATTAGTGGCAATCGTTATTTGAGTTGTCACAGTTATTTCTGCGTCATGGATTTCAGAAGCGTTCCAAAATTTTGCAAAACACATTTTAATAATTATTTTTTAGTAACTGCTCCAACCATCTTTAATAAACTTCCGATTGATATCCGTAGCTTGAATTCTAAATCTAAATTCCTGGCAAGTTTGAAAGTTTGGCTAGTCCAATTTAGTAATATTGATTTATTGTTTAGAATCATTATTTAATTTTTCACTTATAATTTTGTATGCTAGTTATTTGAGGTGAGGTAAGTTTTTGCATGAATAGGGAATGATGTTGTGATTGATTCTGATTTTTTTTTTTTAATTTTTTATAACTAATCTTTTTAAATTGTTTAAATTATTTTTTGTTATATTATTATTTTACATCATATTGGTTGTATTGTGTAGTATTTTTTTTTAACTATTATTATTCCAATCATTGTATTTTATTATTATTTTATTATTATTAGTTAAGGAATGCCTGCTACTGACCTTGTGGGTCAAAAGGCACTTTCTTATTTATTTCATTTTTTTTTCGTAATTATATGTATATGTGATTATAGTACCGACGTGAAGTTTCTGACAAAAAATAACAAATAACAAAAACATGTATGTATTAGAAATGCTCAAAACAAAATTCTTATTGGAATGAACTGATTGATTGATTGATTGATCAGAATGTACGACCAAGCCTAAGCAAGACTCCCGGATGACGCCGGGCCCTCCGTACACTCTTTACACACAACAAGACCGAAGGAAAGGAAAGGTATGCTAGCATTACAGACTCGACCCGGTTCCAGACACCTAAGTAGTCGATAGTTAGTAAATTTGTTAGTATTTTTTTATTTTATTTATTTTTTTTTTTTTGACACTTGTTAATCACAAGACAACACAATTTATTCTAATACAGCGTCCTTCTGTTGTAACCACAAGATCTGAAAAGCTTCAATTTTTTTTTATTTTTTTTTTTTTTTTTTTTTAATTAATTATTAGTCTCTACTATTATTCCCATCGGCGGTTGTGCGGTGGGGGGGGCGAGATTTCGTTCCATCATCATGTTCCCAAGCGGTCAACCAAATTTGTACTAACCGTAGCAAATGTTCCTTGACATTGTTGTTGAAGTTGTTGCGTCTCTCCTCTCTTGTCTACTCGCCCCCCCAAAATTCTTATTGGAATGAACTGAGTGATTTTTTTCCGTTCGGCTTTTAACAAAAAATATGTTTTAATTTTTCTCAATATTATAGGTGGAAATCTGCCATTGACAAGATTCCAAATCCTCCGATTGGAAAGAACTTTTTCTGGATAATGTACTTCATACATTGGCTTATATGACCTAGGATTTAAGTTCTTTCTAGTGGCAGTTTTCCACTTAAAATATTGAGTGTTTTATATTTAGGGCCCATTAGCAAGCACTCCCAGACATTTGGGCAAGATTCAGCTACATAGGTCGAATACCTCTAAGTATTAGACTATGTGTAGAAGTTTTTTTAAAACAGAGAAGATTGGCCTGAAAAGATGAATATGTGTGGAAAGTTGGACCCTAGTCAAATATTTGAGGAAGAGCTAAGCATTTGTTCATAAATCCGACGATAATTGCATTTACCAAGTATATATTTTATGGGAATTCCTGGTTTGGTGATCCGTAACGGAGAGGGCAACGAATTCTGAGAGACGAATAACCCTTTGGCAAGTGTAGAGGTTTTAGTCAGTGACAACAGGTCCCGGGCAATGAACATATTTTACTAGCTTCTTCTAGACTTCTGGTAGCCTATAATAATAAGAAGAGCTGGCTCAGCATCTTAACCGACGAAGGATTTTATATACCATAAAAATATTAACATTTGCTCAAAAACAATCAAGGCGATTTGGGCAAGATTCGGCTTCATGCGTGACTTAATTGGTTGTCCCATGAAGTTTTATAATTTTCGCACAACTAATGATGGAAAGCTGCCAATAACAAGAATCCAAATTCTCCGTTTGGCAACAACTTCTTCCGTATAATGTGCTCCATACCTTGGCTTATATGACATATATATCCGAACCTTGCCCAAATCTCTAGGATTGCTTGTTAATGGCCCCTCTATATAAAATACTCAATATGTTAAGTGGAAAACTGCCATGAATAAGAATCCAAATCCTCCGTTTGGCAACAACTTCTTCTGGATAATGTGCTCCATACCTTGGCTGATATCACCTATACAGCCGAACCTTGCCCAAATCTCTGGGAGTGCTTGTTAATGGGCCCTCAATATAAAATACTCAATATTTTAAGTGGAAAACTGCCAATTACCAGATTCCAAATCCTCCGTTTGGAAACAACCTGTTCTGGATTATGTGCTCTATACCTTGGCTTATATGACCTATATAGCCGAACCTTGCCCAAATCTCTGGGAGTGCTTGTTAATGGGCTCTAAATATAAAATACTCAATATTTTGAGTGGAAAACTGCCAATAACCAAATTCCAAATCTTACGTTTGGAAACAACTTCTTCTGGATTACGTGCTCCATACCTTGGCTTATATGACCTATATAGCCAAACCTTGCCCAAATCTCTGGGAGTGCTTGTTAATGGAAAACTACCAATAATCAGATTCCAAATCCTCCGTTTGGAAACAACTTCTTCTGGATTACGTGCTCCATACCTTGGCTTATATGACCTATATAGCCAAACCTTGCCCAAATCTCTGGGAGTGCTTGTTAATGGACTCTAAATATAAAATATTTAATATTTTAAGTGGAAAACTGCCAATAATCAGATTCCAAATCCTCCGTTTGGAAACAATTTCTTCTGGATTACGTGCTCCATACCTTGGCTTACATGACCTATATAGCCAAACCTTGCCCAAATCTCTGGGAGTGCTTGTTAATGGACTCTAAATATAGAATACTCAATATTTTAAGTGGAAAACTGCCAATAACCAGATTCCAAATCCTCTGTTTGGAAACAATTTCTTCTGGATTATGTGCACCATACCTTGGCTTATATGACGTATATAGCCAAACCTTGCCCAAATCTCTGGGAGTGCTTGTTAATGGGCTATAAATATAAAATACTCAATATTTTGAGTGGAAAACTGCCAATAACCAAATTCCAAATCCTCCGTTTGGAAACAACTTCTTCTGGATTACGTGCTCCATACCTTGGCTTATATGACCTATATAGCCAAACCTTGCCCAAATCTCTGGGAGTGCTTGTTAATGGAAAACTACCAATAATCAGATTCCAAATCCTCCGTTTGGAAACAACTTCTTCTGGATTACGTGCTCCATACCTTGGCTGATATCACCTATACAGCCGAACCTTGCCCAAATCTCTGGGAGTGCTTGTTAATGGGCTCTAAATATAAAATACTCAATATTTTGAGTGGAAAACTGCCAATAACCAAATTCCAAATCTTACGTTTGGAAACAACTTCTTCTGGATTACGTGCTCCATACCTTGGCTTATATGACCTATATAGCCAAACCTTGCCCAAATCTCTGGGAGTGCTTGTTAATGGAAAACTACCAATAATCAGATTCCAAATCCTCCGTTTGGAAACAACTTCTTCTGGATTACGTGATCCATACCTTGGCTTATATGACCTATATAGCCAAACCTTGCCCAAATCTCTGGGAGTGCTTGTTAATGGACTCTAAATATAGAATACTCAATATTTTAAGTGGAAAACTGCCAATAACCAGATTCCAAATCCTCTGTTTGGAAACAATTTCTTCTGGATTATGTGCACCATACCTTGGCTTATATGACGTATATAGCCAAACCTTGCCCAAATCTCTGGGAGTGCTTGTTAATGGGCTATAAATATAAAATACTCAATATTTTGAGTGGAAAACTGCCAATAACCAAATTCCAAATCCTCCGTTTGGAAACAACTTCTTCTGGATTACGTGCTCCATACCTTGGCTTATATGACCTATATAGCCAAACCTTGCCCAAATCTCTGGGAGTGCTTGTTAATGGAAAACTACCAATAATCAGATTCCAAATCCTCCGTTTGGAAACAACTTCTTCTGGATTACGTGCTCCATACCTTGGCTTATATGACCTATATAGCCAAACCTTGCCCAAATCTCTGGGAGTGCTTGTTAATGGACTCTAAATATAAAATATTTAATATTTTAAGTGGAAAACTGCCAATAATCAGATTCCAAATCCTCCGTTTGGAAACAATTTCTTCTGGATTACGTGCTCCAAACCTTGGCTTACATGACCTATATAGCCAAACCTTGCCCAAATCTCTGGGAGTGCTTGTTAATGGACTCTAAATATAGAATACTCAATATTTTGAGTGGAAAACTGCCAATAACCAAATTCCAAATCCTCCGTTTGGAAACAACTTCTTCTGGATTACGTGGTCCATACCTTGGCTTACATGACCTATATAGCCAAACCTTGGCCAAATCTCTGGGAGTGCTTGTTAATGGACTCTAAATATAGAATACTCAATATTTTAAGTGGAAAACTGCCAATTACCAGATTCCAAATCCTCCGTTTGGAAACAATTTCTTCTGGATTATGTGCTCCATACCTTGGCTTATATGACGTATATAGCCAAACCTTGCCCAAATCTCTGGGAGTGCTTGTTAATGGGCTCTAAATATAAAATACTCAATATTTTGAGTGGAAAACTGCCAATAATCAGATTCCAAATCCTCCGTTTGGAAACAACTTCTTCTGGATTACGTGCTCCATACCTTGGCTGATATGACCTATATAGCCAAATCTTGCCCAAATCTCTGGGAGTGCTTGTTAATGGACTCTAAATATAAAATACTCAATATTTTAAGTGGAAAACTGCCAATTACCAGATTCCAAATCCTCCGTTTGGAAACAACTTCTTCTGGATTATGTGCTCCATACCTTGGCTTATATGACCTATATAGCCGAACCTTGCCCAAATCTCTGGGAGTGCTTGTTAATGGACTCTAAATATAGAATACTCAATATTTTAATTGGAAAACTGCCAATAATCAGATTCCAAATCCTCCGTTTGGAAACAACTTCTTCTGGATTGCGTGATCCATACCTTGGCTTATATGACCTATATAGCCAAACCTTGCCCAAATCTCTGGGAGTGCTTGTTAATGGACTCTAAATATAAAATACTCAATATTTTAATTGGAAAACTGCCAATAATCAGATTCCAAATCCTCCGTTTGGAAACAACTTCTTCTGGATTGCGTGATCCATAACTTGGCTTATATGACCTATATAGCCAAACCTCGCCCAAATCTCTGGGAGTGCTTGTTAATGGACTCTAAATATAAAATACTCAATATTTTAAGTGGAAAACTGCCAATAACCAGATCCTAAATCTTCCGTTTGGAAACAACTTGTTCTGGATTACGTGCTCCATACCTTGGCTGATATGACCTATATAGCCAAACCTCGCCCAAATCTCTGGGAGTGCTTGTTAATGGACTCTAAATATAAAATACTCAATATTTTAAGTGGAAAACTGCCAATAACCAGATCCTAAATCTTCCGTTTGGAAACAACTTCTTCTGGATTACGTGCTCCATACCTTGGCTGATATGACCTATATAGCCAAACCTCGCCCAAATCTCTGGGAGTGCTTGTTAATGGACTCTAAATATAAAATACTCAATATTTTAAGTGGAAAACTGCCAATAACCAGATCCTAAATCCTCCGTTTGGAAACAACTTCTTCTGGATTACGTGGTCCATACCTTGGCTTACATGACCTATATAGCCAAACCTTGGCCAAATCTCTGGGAGTGCTTGTTAATGGACTCTAAATATAGAATACTCAATATTTTAAGTGGAAAACTGCCAATTACCAGATTCCAAATCCTCCGTTTGGAAACAATTTCTTCTGGATTATGTGCTCCATACCTTGGCTTATATGACGTATATAGCCAAACCTTGCCCAAATCTCTGGGAGTGCTTGTTAATGGGCTCTAAATATAAAATACTCAATATTTTGAGTGGAAAACTGCCAATAACCAAATTCCAAATCCTCCGTTTGGAAACAACTTCTTCTGGATTACGTGCTCCATACCTTGGCTTGTATGACCTATATACCCGAACCTTGCCCAAATCTCTGGAAGTGCTTGTTAATGGGCCCTCAATATAAAATATTTAATATTTTAAGTGGAAAACTGCCAATAATCAGATTCCAAATCCTCCGTTTGGAAACAACTTCTTCTGGATTACGTGCTCCATACCTTGGCTGATATGACCTATATAGCCAAATCTTGCCCAAATCTCTGGGAGTGCTTGTTAATGGACTCTAAATATAAAATACTCAATATTTTAAGTGGAAAACTGCCAATTACCAGATTCCAAATCCTCCGTTTGGAAACAACTTCTTCTGGATTATGTGCTCCATACCTTGGCTTATATGACCTATATAGCCGAACCTTGCCCAAATCTCTGGGAGTGCTTGTTAATGGACTCTAAATATAGAATACTCAATATTTTAATTGGAAAACTGCCAATAATCAGATTCCAAATCCTCCGTTTGGAAACAACTTCTTCTGGATTGCGTGATCCATACCTTGGCTTATATGACCTATATAGCCAAACCTTGCCCAAATCTCTGGGAGTGCTTGTTAATGGACTCTAAATATAAAATACTCAATATTTTAATTGGAAAACTGCCAATAATCAGATTCCAAATCCTCCGTTTGGAAACAACTTCTTCTGGATTGCGTGATCCATAACTTGGCTTATATGACCTATATAGCCAAACCTCGCCCAAATCTCTGGGAGTGCTTGTTAATGGACTCTAAATATAAAATACTCAATATTTTAAGTGGAAAACTGCCAATAACCAGATCCTAAATCTTCCGTTTGGAAACAACTTGTTCTGGATTACGTGCTCCATACCTTGGCTGATATGACCTATATAGCCAAACCTCGCCCAAATCTCTGGGAGTGCTTGTTAATGGACTCTAAATATAAAATACTCAATATTTTAAGTGGAAAACTGCCAATAACCAGATCCTAAATCTTCCGTTTGGAAACAACTTCTTCTGGATTACGTGCTCCATACCTTGGCTGATATGACCTATATAGCCAAACCTCGCCCAAATCTCTGGGAGTGCTTGTTAATGGACTCTAAATATAAAATACTCAATATTTTAAGTGGAAAACTGCCAATAACCAGATCCTAAATCCTCCGTTTGGAAACAACTTCTTCTGGATTGCTTGCTCCATACCTTGGCTTATATGACCTACATAGCCAAACCTCGCCCAAATCTCTGGGAGTGCTTGTTAATGGACTCTAAATATAAAATACTCAATATTTTTAGTGGAAAACTGCCAATAACCAGATCCTAAATCTTCCGTTTGGAAACAACTTCTTCTGGATTACGTGCTCCATACCTTGGCTGATATGACCTATATAGCCAAACCTCGCCCAAATCTCTGGGAGTGCTTGTTAATGGACTCTAAATATAAAATACTCAATATTTTTAGTGGAAAACTGCCAATAACCAGATCCTAAATCTTCCGTTTGGAAACAACTTGTTCTGGATTACGTGCTCCATACCTTGGCTGATATGACCTATATAGCCGAACCTTGCCCAAATCTCTGGGAGTGCTTGTTAATGGACTCTAAATATAGAATACTCAATATTTTAAGTGGAAAACTGCCAATAACCAGATCCTAAATCCTCCGTTTGGAAACAACTTCTTCTGGATTGCTTGCTCCATACCTTGGCTTATATGACCTATATAGCCAAACCTTGCCCAAATCTCTGGGAGTGCTTGTTAATGGACTCTAAATATAGAATACTCAATATTTTAAGTGGAAAACTGCCAATAACCAGATCCTAAATCCTCCGTTTGGAAACAACTTCTTCTGGATTGCTTGCTCCATACCTTGGCTTATATGACCTACATAGCCAAACCTCGCCCAAATCTCTGGGAGTGCTTGTTAATGGACTCTAAATATAAAATACTCAATATTTTTAGTGGAAAACTGCCAATAACCAGATCCTAAATCTTCCGTTTGGAAACAACTTGTTCCGGATTACGTGCTCCATACCTTGGCTGATATGACCTATATAGCCAAACCTCGCCCAAATCTCTGGGAGTGCTTGTTAATGGACTCTAAATATAAAATACTCAATATTTTAAGTGGAAAACTGCCAATAACCAGATCCTAAATCTTCCGTTTGGAAACAACTTCTTCTGGATTACGTGCTCCATACCTTGGCTGATATGACCTATATAGCCAAACCTCGCCCAAATCTCTGGGAGTGCTTGTTAATGGACTCTAAATATAAAATACTCAATATTTTAAGTGGAAAACTGCCAATAACCAGATCCCAAATCCTCCGTTTGGAGACAACTTCTTCTGGATTGCTTGCTCCATACTTTCTTGGCTTATATGACCTATATAGCCAAACCTTGCCCAAATCTCTGGGAGTGCTTGTTAATGGACTCTAAATATAGAATACTCAATATTTTAAGTGGAAAACTGCCAATAACCAGATCCTAAATCCTCCGTTTGGAAACAACTTCTTCTGGATTGCTTGCTCCATACCTTCTTGGCTTATATGACCTATATAGCCAAACCTTGCCCAAATCTCTGGGAGTGCTTGTTAATGGACTCTAAATATAGAATACTCAATATTTTAAGTGGAAAACTGCCAATAACCAGATCCTAAATCTTCCGTTTGGAAACAACTTCTTCTGGATTACATGCTCCATACCTTGGCTGATATGACCTATATAGCCAAACCGCGCCCAAATCTCTGGGAGTGCTTGTTAATGGACTCTAAATATAAAATACTCAATATTTTAAGTGGAAAACTGCCAATAACCAGATCCCAAATCCTCCGTTTGGAGACAACTTCTTCTGGATTGCTTGCTCCATACTTTCTTGGCTTATATGACCTATATAGCCAAACCTTGCCCAAATCTCTGGGAGTGCTTGTTAATGGACTCTAAATATAGAATACTCAATATTTTAAGTGGAAAACTGCCAATAACCAGATCCTAAATCCTCCGTTTGGAAACAACTTCTTCTGGATTGCTTGCTCCATACCTTCTTGGCTTATATGACCTATATAGCCAAACCTTGCCCAAATCTCTGGGAGTGCTTGTTAATGGACTCTAAATATAGAATACTCAATATTTTAAGTGGAAAACTGCCAATAACCAGATCCTAAATCTTCCGTTTGGAAACAACTTCTTCTGGATTACATGCTCCATACCTTGGCTGATATGACCTATATAGCCAAACCGCGCCCAAATCTCTGGGAGTGCTTGTTAATGGACTCTAAATATAAAATACTCAATATTTTAATTGGAAAACTGCCAATAATCAGATTCCAAATCCTCCGTTTGGAAATAACTTCTTCTGGATTGCGTGATCCATACCTTGGCTTATATGACCTATATAGCCGAACCTTGCCCAAATCTCTGGGAGTGCTTGTTAATGGACTCTAAATATAAAATACTCAATATTTTAATTGGAAAACTGCCAATAATCAGATTCCAAATCCTCCGTTTGGAAACAACTTCTTTTGGATTGCTTGCTCCATACCTTCTTGGCTTATATGACCTATATAGCCAAACCTTGCCCAAATCTCTGGGAGTGCTTGTTAATGGACTCTAAATATAGAATACTCAATATTTTAAGTGGAAAACTGCCAATAACCAGATCCTAAATCCTCCGTTTGGAAACAACTTCTTCTGGATTGCTTGCTCCATACTTTCTTGGCTTATATGACCTATATAGCCGAACCTTGCCCAAATCTCTGGGAGTGCTTGTTAATGGACCCTAAATATAAAATACTCAATATTTTAATTGGAAAACTGCCAATAATCAGATTCCAAATCCTCCGTTTGGAAATAACTTCTTCTGGATTGCGTGATCCATACCTTGGCTTATATGACCTATATAGCCGAACCTTGCCCAAATCTCTGGGAGTGCTTGTTAATGGACTCTAAATATAAAATACTCAATATTTTAATTGGAAAACTGCCAATAATCAGATTCCAAATCCTCCGTTTGGAAACAACTTCTTTTGGATTGCTTGCTCCATACCTTCTTGGCTTATATGACCTATATAGCCAAACCTTGCCCAAATCTCTGGGAGTGCTTGTTAATGGACTCTAAATATAGAATACTCAATATTTTAAGTGGAAAACTGCCAATAACCAGATCTTAAATCTTCCGTTTGGAAACAACTTCTTCTGGATTACGTGCTCCATACCTTGGCTGATATGACCTATATAGCCAAACCACGCCCAAATCTCTGGGAGTGCTTGTTAATGGACTCTAAATATAAAATACTCAATATTTTAAGTGGAAAACTGCCAATAACCAGATCTTAAATCTTCCGTTTGGAAACAACTTCTTCTGGATTACGTGCTCCATACCTTGGCTGATATGACCTATATAGCCAAACCGCGCCCAAATCTCTGGGAGTGCTTGTTAATGGACTCTAAATATAAAATACTCAATATTTTAAGTGGAAAACTGCCAATAACCAGATCCCAAATCCTCCGTTTGGAGACAACTTCTTCTGGATTGCTTGCTCCATACCTTCTTGGCTTATATGACCTATATAGCCGAACCTTGCCCAAATCTCTGGGAGTGCTTGTTAATGGACTCTAAATATAGAATACTCAATATTTTAAGTGGAAAACTGCCAATAACCAGATCTTAAATCTTCCGTTTGGAAACAACTTCTTCTGGATTACGTGCTCCATACCTTGGCTGATATGACCTATATAGCCAAACCACGCCCAAATCTCTGGGAGTGCTTGTTAATGGACTCTAAATATAAAATACTCAATATTTTAAGTGGAAAACTGCCAATAACCAGATCCTAAATCTTCCGTTTGGAAACAACTTCTTCTGGATTACATGCTCCATACCTTGGCTGATATGACCTATATAGCCAAACCGCGCCCAAATCTCTGGGAGTGCTTGTTAATGGACTCTAAATATAAAATACTCAATATTTTAAGTGGAAAACTGCCAATAACCAGATCCCAAATCCTCCGTTTGGAGACAACTTCTTCTGGATTGCTTGCTCCATACCTTCTTGGCTTATATGACCTATATAGCCGAACCTTGCCCAAATCTCTGGGAGTGCTTGTTAATGGACTCTAAATATAGAATACTCAATATTTTAAGTGGAAAACTGCCAATAACCAGATCCTAAATCTTCCGTTTGGAAACAACTTCTTCTGGATTACGTGCTCCATACCTTGGCTGATATGACCCATATAGCCGAACCTTGCCCAAATCTCTGGGAGTGCTTGTTAATGGACTCTAAATATAGAATACTCAATATTTTAAGTGGAAAACTGCCAATAACCAGATCCTAAATCCTCCGTTTGGAAACAACTTCTTCTGGATTGCTTGCTCCATACCTTCTTGGCTTATATGACCTATATAGCCAAACCTTGCCCAAATCTCTTGGAGTGCTTGTTAATGGACTCTAAATATAGAATACTCAATATTTTAAGTGGAGAACTGCCAATAACCAGATCCTAAATCTTCCGTTTGGAAACAACTTCTTCTGGATTACGTGCGCCATACCTTGGCTGATATGACCTATATAGCCAAACCGCGCCCAAATCTCTGGGAGTGCTTGTTAATGGACTCTAAATATAAAACACTCAATATTTTAAGTGGAAAACTGCCAATAACCAGATCCTAAATCCTCCGTTTGGAAACAACTTCTTCTGGATTGCGTGCTCCATACCTTGGCTTGTATGACCTATATAGCCAGACCTTGCCCAAATCTCTGGGAGTGCTCGTTAATGGACTCTAAATATAGAATACTCAATATTTTAAGTGGAAAACTGCCAATAACCAGATCCTAAATCTTCCGTTTGGAAACAACTTCTTCTGGATTACGTGCTCCATACCTTGGCTGATATGACCTATATAGCCAAACCTCGCCCAAATCTCTGGGAGTGCTTGTTAATGGACTCTAAATATAAATTACTCAATATTTTAATTGGAAAACTGCCAATAATCAGATTCCAAATCCTCCGTTTGGAAACAACTTCTTCTGGATTGCGTGCTCCATACCTTGGCTTATATGACCTATATAGCCAAAAATTGCCCAAATCTCTGGGAGTGCTCGTTAATGGACTCTAAATATAAAATACTCAATATTTTAAGTGGAAAACTACCAATAACCAGATTTCAAATCCTCCGTTTGGAAAAAACTTCTTCTGGATTATGTGCTCGATACCTTGGCTTATATGACCTATATAGCCTAATCTTGCCCAAATCTCTGGGAGTGCTTGTTAATGGGCCCTCAATATAAAATACTCAATATTTTATGTGGAAAACTGCCAGTAACCAGATTCCAAATCCTCCGTTTGGAAACATCTTCTACTGGATAATGTGCTCCATACCTTGGTTTATATGACCTCTATAGCCGACCCTTAACCCAATCTGCACGATTGCTTGTTATTTGGCCGGCAATAGGAAGTACTCGAAGTTTTTTTTTTGAAATTACTAATACATTTACATTTTAATGGGAATAATATAAGGTTTTTTATTCTTATTGGAATCGTATACGTATACGTTTTTATTTTTTGTTAGAAACTTCACGGGCACGATTATAGTTCGTATAGTTTGTTATACTTTTGTAATGAAATAAATAAATAAATAAATAAAAATATTCCAAAACTTCATCCAAACAACATTTTAGAATCCCATTGCCAATACACATGTCAAATTTCATAATAATCGGTTGAGAAATAGCCAAGTTCCATCATACTTGGCCATATTCTCGAACTTCATCCAGAAATCATTTTTGAATCACAGAACTTCATCCGAAAATCATTTTAGAATCCCATTTTCAATACATATGTCGAATTTCATCATAACCGGTTGAAAAATGGGCAAGTTCCATCATACTTGGCCAAACTCCAGAACTCCATCCAAAACAATTTTAGAATCCCATTTTCAACGCACATGTCAAATGTCAAAATAATCGGGTTTTAAATATGCAAGTCCATCATATAAAAAATTTGTTAACTACTCACTACATTCTAATCCAACCCCAACTCAACTCTAACTCAACTTCAACTCAACCCGTAAATTGACCCCTAGCTTAACCTTCAAATCAATTCCCAATTCAATGCCCAATTCAATAATCAAACCAGCATATTATATAAAAAAATCGTAAATACATATTCATAAAACGAGGTATTTTGGGTCAATTTGTATGGCAGGTACCACACCCTCTTGACGTACAGTCTCCAATAGCTTTCCAAATCTCCGCCTTGACCATAGAAACAGACTGGCGAAAAAAAAATCCAAATCGGACAAGCTGTTCTCGAGATACCACTGGTACAGACATCTAGACATCCAGACATCCAGACATCCAGACATCCAGATATCCAGACATCCAGATATCCAGCCATCCAGACATCCAGACATCTAGACATTCAGACATCCAGACATCCAGACGTCCAGACAGACGGACGAACATTTTTTTTTTGCCTTTTCGGACTCAGGGACTTCGATTAGTGGTTTTGGACCAACGAAATTTTTCGTCATTTTTGACAGGATTTCATTACTTTGGTCTTTTTAGACCGAAGTAAAAAGGATAGAAATACTAAGTGTAAGCTAAGATTAGGAATTTGAACTGTCCGATTTTTGTACTGTACAAATATGAATATTAGAACAGTTAGAAAAGAAAGAGCCAAGACAAAAATTGATGTGTATAGTATATTATAGTACTTAATTCAAATTTTGTTGTTCTTATTTTGCTGATTCGTCTTGCTAAACTTAAACAGGTGTTTAAAATTATCTATTCCTTCGTCTCTTCCCTTACTTCTTATGATGTACAACTTTATTGGGTATGTCTTTAATTTTCGTTAAACACTTATAAAAATCATGATCCAAATAAAACATTTCAACAGAATATAAAAAAAATTCTAATTTTTTAGAAGTCTACAGTTAGTTAATAATTTTAACATGTCTCAATCATCTCAGCCGCTATACATACATATATTCAACATAAACGCAAACCTCAATCTTACAGTATGTACAAATGCATGTTCAGTACGATATACAACAAAACAAACAAAACCATAAACGGAAATAAGAAATTTTTTTATTTTTTATATTTCAAATGCAATTTCTTTTATCAAAATTTAATAATCTTATGGTTTTATTTTTTTTTTATTTTATTTCTTCTTTCTAGTTATTTCTTAGAAAACAACAATTTTCTTATCAACATTATACATACAAGTAAATAAGAAATTGAAATGAATAATAAATAATAATAAAATAGTTGCATGTTATTTTTATTCTTCTGTGATTGCTTTATCGTCTTTTGATTGATTGTTGTGACCACACAACCATAAGATTTCAAGAATTTCTAGATTCGCTGTGTTCGGCACAAAAGAATTATATTTATTATTTTTTATGCTGTTGTTAGATTTCGTTTTGGTTTTTAAGGAAACGGCAATAAAAAAAATAGCGTTATATAAAAATTAATTAATTTATTTCTTTAAAATTCTAATAAACATAAATTTGTAATTTAAGAGAGATTAAATTGTAACAACAATAAAAAATAATAATTTTTAATTATTATTATTAGTATTTTTAGATGAAATTAAAAAAGAAATAAAAACAAATAAATTCCTATATAAGTTGTCTTAAACATAATACAACAACAACATAGCTAATTGTCTTAAGATACATAACAAAAAAAAAAAAAACGAAAACAAATTAAAATTTATTTTATTTATTTAGAGAGATGAAAACATCTGGACAATAATCATCTATCACTTGTCACAATTGCAATTTAAAACTTGACATCAAAACATAATATTGTAATTCAACAACATTATACGAGTATTATAGAAATACATAATGTTGAAATTTCAGAAACTCTGAACATGAAAAAAAAAAAAAAAAATTTATGATTGTCATGCAAATGACTTCATACATACTAATGGAATCTCAAAACACATTCTTGAATGTGAAATAATTAAATACAAAACATAATCTGAACAGCTTTAGCTACGAATTTTTGTCATATTTTAACTTCTCTATCTTTATCCCTCTCTCGCCCTTTCTCTTTCGACATTCGAGTACACCACTATGAATATACTACATAGGAATAATATTATGTTGTTGTTTTAAACCATACTTCGAGTAGCATACATTATTTATATAGTAATTATTGAATTAAGGTTTACAAAGATAGAGAAACACAAGTGGTTGCCTATGTTGAATACTTCAATTAAGTTTTTTTTTGTAAATACATTTTTGTAATATTTACAAGTGTTTCTATAACTGACACGCTAATTGTGTTTATAATTAGTAACACTTTCTGCTATTTTACTTAACTGCAAAGCAACAATGCGTTGGCGTTAAAGATTTTAAAGTTTGATTTGATGTGTGCAATAAAAAAATTGAGTGATCAAATTTAAGCTCAGATAACATTGACATCAGTCTAACATTGACCAAATTCACTAAATTATTTTATACCGGGTACTCTTTATATATAATATTTTTGTTAATTGTCCGGCGAAAAATAATAAACTGAATTTTTGCTGCAAAGAATCAGTCATTTTGTCAAATTATGTAATATTGGGTAAATTTGAAGGAAAACTTATGAAAATATCGCTACAAGAGAGCCATATTTAATCGAAAAATTGTCGTTGTATTTTGATTACAGTCAGGAAATGGAGGTCGTATTTTTTTACGTCGATACGTTGACACTAGCTCATTATCGGGAAATAGAGTATTTTAAAGCGGTTGCATTCGGCATATAGATCGCTCACTAATTCAATATAGTATCTTACGCAAATGAGAGTATCATAACTCAAAATTTCATTGTGTTTACATTTCAATCATGGGAAATTACCTGTTTTTGAAGCATTTAATATCCAAATTAAAATTAATTAACTACACATTCCTTAAATCAGACCATTATATGGTCGCTGAAACCGATTCCGAAACCTGCTTTGCCCCATCACGTCTCCGTTTTTTCTAACCTCAAAAAACACTTGTAACTATAAAACTCAACAACATCAATCCCCTATATCTTCATAGCTCAGTAATCTTGAGAACAAAAAAACAAAAAAACTTACACGCAAAACTCAAACCTAAATCTCGGAAAGTTTTAGCTTTATAATTCCAAACGTCTATCACTTCATAACCTCAAAACCCATAAACCCCAAAATCCTGAAGTGTAACATAAGAAAATTGCATGTCACAATATAACTCTGAATCATTTAGAATTAAATTTCATAACTCCACAACCTAATACCTCAAAACTAGATAACCTCAAAAGTCCATAATCTTATAGTCTCATAACCTCATAGCCCTATAACCCAGAAGATCCATAACTAACCGTAACAACAAAATAAAGCTACAATCAAAACTTATGCTCGAGACTTAGTTCTTGTTTTGCAGAAAGTTTAAACCAGATATTTAATCTTATTTCTCATAAACTTTGGGTCTCCAAAACTATAATTCGAATACTCAATAAGGTCAAGCTTTCCTGCATTGCAATAACCTACATTAACCGATACACAGCAATAACGACGTGGACGTAGCAGGCTTTGGTTCTCTTTGGGGTGCTTGATTTTTCTGAGTCCCCTCGCCCCTCACGATTCTTAAAGAAGACTGTGTAAATAGCCATCATGTGTTTTCTGTTTTAGAGTGATAACGCGTTCGATTATTTGTAAATGATCTTCGTAGTGGTTTTGTTAAGTGTTGTTTTGACCTGTGTCTCTTCAAATGCCAACACTAGTCTGCCAAACACCCTGATATTTCAATATCTTTTAAATCCTGCAGGAATCTCTCACCTTGCTTTTCACTAAAATGTCGTTAAATTTTCAGGAAAGAACTCAATATGAGAATGAAGGAGGAACAGCTTTAGATTCATTGGGCATCCCATATTTTTAAAATATTTTACTATATTTTCAACTAAAGTCACGTAATTGGGATGTTTCCTATTTCCTAGAATTTTTTTCGTAACGTCTAAGCTTTGCCAAGCTGCTTTCTCCACCTTAGTCATTCTTTTTTTGGAATTCATTGTCTATCAAAAGTACTCTAATTTGTGGTCCATCCAAAACAACTTCTCTTATTTTCGCAGCAGACAGTTTAGGAAACTTTTCAAATATGCACATAAAAGCTTTGATCTCTGTAGTTTACATTGCTTTGACGAACTATTTTACAAGTCCTAGATTTATATGTAATGGTGGAAGAATTACTTTATCTGTTGGTACTAGACTCTGTTTTATGATATTTTTAGATCCTGAAGTTAAATTGTTTGAAAATTAAAATTTGGAATTTGGAATTTGAAATTTGGAATTTGAAAATTGGAATTCGGGTTTTGAAATTTGGGTTTTGGAACTTGGCATTTGAAATTTGGAGTTTGGGATTTGAAATTTGGAATTTAAGATTTAAAATTTAGAATTTAGAATTTGAAATTTGGAACTGGAAATTTGGAATTTTAGATTTGAAGCTTGAAGTTTGAAATTTGGAATTTGAAATTTAAAGTTTGAAATTTGTAATTTGGGATATACAATTTTGGATTTTGAAATTTGGGATTTGGAATGTGGGATTTTAAATTTAAAATTTGGAGTTTGGAATTTTAAATTTGAAATTTGGAATTTAGTATTTTAAATTTAGAATTGGTAATTTGGAATTTGAGATTTGGAGCTTGAAGTTTGTAATTTGGAATTTGGAATTTGAAATTTGAAGTTTGAAATTTGAAATTTGGGATATAAAATTTTGTAGTTTGAAATTTAGAATTTGGAATTTAAAATTTGAAACTTGGAAATTGGAATTTGGGATTTGAAAATTAAAATTTCTAATTTGGAATTTGGAATTTTAAATTTGAAATTTGGAATATGAGATTTGGAATTTGGCATTTGAAATTTGAAATTTGGTATTTGGGATTTGGAGTTTATAATTTGAAATTTAAAATTTAAATTTATAATTTGGAACTTAAAATTTGGAATTTGAAGTTTAAGAGTTAAGATTTAAAATTTTGAATTTGGAATTTGAAATTTGGAAATAGAAATTTAAAATTTGGAATCTGAAATTTGGAATTTGAAATTTAAAATTTGGAACTTAGAATTTGAAACTGGGAACCGAAAATTTGGAATTTGAGATTTGGAGCTTGAAGTTTGAAATTTGGAATTTGAAATTTAAAGTTTAAATTTTAAATTTTGGGTATACAATTTTGGATTTTGAAATTTGGGATTTGGAATTTGAAATTAAAAATTTGAAACTTGGAATTTGGAATGTGGGATTTGAAATTTAAAATTTTGAGTTTGGAATTTAAAATTTAAAATTTGGAATTCAGTATTTTAAATCTGGAATTGGAAAATTGGAATTTGAGATTTGGAGCTTGAAGTTTGTAATTTGGAATTTGAAATTTGAAGTTTGAAATTTGGGATATAAAATTTTGTAGTTTGAAATTTAGGATTTGGAATTTAAAATTTGAAACTTGGAATTTGGAATGTGGGATTTGAAAATTAAAATTTAGAATTTGGAATTTGGAATTTGGAATTTGGAATTTGTCATTTGAAATTTGAAATTTGGAATTTGGGATTTTGGGTTTAGAATTTGGAATTTGAAATTTAAGAGTTAAGATTAAAAATTTTGAATTTGGCTTTTGAAATTTAGATTTGGAAATAGAAATTTAAAATTTGGAATCTGAAATTTGGAATTTGAGATTTAAAATTTGGGCTTTAGCATTTGAAATTTGGAACTGGAAATTTGGAATTTTAGATTTGGAGCTTGAAGTTTGAAATTTGGAATTTGAAATTTAAAGTTTGAAATTTGTAATTTGGGATATACAATTTTGGATTTTGAAATTTGGGATTTGAAATTTAAAATTTGGAGTTTGGAATTTTAAATTTGGAATAAAAAATTTGATATTTGGAATCTAAAATTTGGAATTTTAAATTTATAATTTGGAATTTAATATTTTAAATTTAGAATTGGAAAATTGGAATTTGAGATTTGGAGCTTGAAGTTTGTAATTTGGAATTTGAAATTTGAAGTTTGAAATTTGGGATATAAAATTTTGTAGTTTGAAATTTAGGATTTGGAATTTAAAATTTGAAACTTGGAATTTGGAATGTGGGATTTGAAATTTAAAATTTTGAGTTTGGAATTTTAAATTTAAAATTTGGAATTCGGTATTTTAAATCTGGAATTGGAAATTTGGAATTTGAGATTTGGAGCTTGAAGTTTGTAATTTGGAGTTTGAAATTTGGAGTTTGAAATTTGGGATATAAAATTTTGTAGTTTGAAATTTAGGATTTGGAATTTAAAATTTGAAACTTGGAATTTGGAATGTGGGATTTGAAAATTGAAATTTCGAATTTGGAATTTGGCATTTGAAATTTGAAATTTGGAATTTGGAACTTAAAATTTGGAATTTGAAATTTATGAGTTAAGATTAAAAATTTTGAATTTGGAATTTGAAATTCAGATTTGGAAATAGAAATTTAAAATTTGGAATCTGAAATTTGGAATTTGAGATTTAAAATTTTGAATTTGGAATTTGAAATTTGGAACTGGAAATTTGGAAATTTAGATTTAGAGCTTGAAGTTTGAAATTTGGAATTTGAAATTTAAAGTTTGAAATTTGAAATTTGGGATGTACAATTTTGGATTTTGAAATTTGGGATTTGGAATTTGAAATTAAAAATTTGAACCTTGGAATTTGCAATGTGGGATTTTAAATTTTAAATTTGGAATTTGAAATATGAAATTTGGAGTTTGGGGTTTGGAATTTGAAGTTTGGAATTTAAAGTTTGGTGTTTGGAATTTGGAATTTGAAATTTAAAATTTGAAGTTTGGAATTAATAATTTGAAATTTAAAATTTGTAATTTGAAATTTGAAATTTCATTTTTACACAAATGGAATTTTCAACCAGCTTTTTTGTGGCACCCTCACTGCGTATGCGGATGATCTCTCATTTGTTTATGCTGGCATCAATAAACATGCCAACTTAACTGATATTGACCATGACTTGAGTATGTTAGCGATTTGGTTGGGAGCCCATAATTTGAAAGCCCATAATTTGGGAAAGCCAGAGATCCCAAATACAGATTATCTATCATGCATTTGGTTGTAATAAAAGTCAAATTTGTACCAGGAATGGCTGCTTCATCATAAGTTCGGTTAATGAAATTAGATATTTAGGAGTTATGATCGATGATAACCTAAATTGGAAGGCGCACATTGAAGGCCTTAAGTTGAGAATTCTTTTGGTTTCTAGGAAAATGTACGTTTTACGATTATACTGTCCGTTATATCTACTGAAATTGGTTTACTTTGCCCTAGTTGATTCTATCCTCCTTTATAGTTTAGCATGTTGGGGCGGTGCTTGTAAAACTCTGTTACATCCTCTGTACGTGCGACAGAAGCATGTTTTGCGGCTAATGACTTTTAAATCAGTGCTAACACCATCTTGGCCTATATTTCAAGAGCTGGATATAATGTCTTTACAACACATGTATGTTTTCAAGGTTTTAAAGCTTTTTGATATCATCAGCGGGAACAAATTTGTCAATTATTCGGTCTATAATCTTCGTTTGAATTTTAAATGTATAAAGTTTGTCCCCAATGTTAATTTAGAGTGGCTTCACTTATTATCTTTAACCACTTACCGTTGGAAATACGAGTGTGCAGCAGCTTATCCACTTTCTCTAAAGCTCTCAAAATATGGTTGAAACTAAGCAAAACAATTGACCATCTATTTCTTGTGCTATTATAGTTTTGTCTTTTATTTTATTTTTATTACTTTTACTTGTATAATGTGTCTAAAAAAAAATATTAAAAAAAACAGTTTTGTAATTAACATATAAGTTTTTGAAACTAATTATTTTGTTAACTTTGAGTGTTAGACGTTAAATTTATTATAATATTTATTATTAGAGAGAACCATTGTACCTGACACATGTTTCTTTGAAACTAAAGGTGCAATTATCTTACCAATTTCATATTAGTTTATACAATTTTTTTTTTTGATTTTGTAAAATTGGTATTGAATAAAACAAAACAAAAAAAAAATAAAAAATAAAAAAATTAATATTTAGAATATGAAATTTATAATTTGAAACTTAAATTTGAAATTTAGAATTTGGAATACGAAATTGAGAATTTAGGGTTTGTAATTTGAAATTTAGAATTTAAAATTTGAAATTTGGAATTTGGAATTTAAAATTGGAAATTTAAAATTTGAAGTTTGGAATATGATATTTTAGAATTTCGGATTTGGAATTTGGATTTTGAAATTTTAAATTTTAAATTAGAAATTTGGAATGCGGGATTTGAAATTTGGAATTTGGAATTTAAAATTTGGAATTTGGATTTTGAAAGTTTAAATTTTAAATTAGAAATTTTGGAATCTGGAATTTGGAATTTGGAATTTGAAATTTGGAATTTGAAGTTAGGATTTGAAATTTGAAATTTAAAATTTAAAATTAAAATTAAAAATTTGGGGTTTAAAATGTGAAATTTGAAATTTAATAGTTAAGATTTAAAATTTTTAATTTGAAATTTGAAATTTGAAATTTGGAATTTAGAATTTGAAATTTGAATTAGAAATTTAAAATTAGAAATTTGGAATTGGAAATTTGGAATTTGAGATTTGGAGTTTGAAGTTTGAAATTTGGAATTTAAAATTTGAAGTTCTAAAATTAAAATTTGGGATATAAAATTTTAGATTTTGAAATTTGGAATTTGAAATTTAAAATATGAAATTTGGGATTTGGAATTTGGAATATGAAATTTGGAGTTTGGGGTTTGGAATTTGAAGTTCGGAAATTTGAAATTTAAAATTTGGAATTTAAAGTTTAGAGTTTGTAATTTGAAGTTTGGAATTTGGAATTTGGAATTTGAGATTTGAAATTTTTAATTTGAAAGTTTTAATTTGAAATTTACGGGTTGGATACTAATCACCAACAATTAATATTCCAAATTAAAAATTCCATACTCAAAATTCCAAAATTCAAAATTCCAAAGTCAAAATTCTAAAAATTCCATTTCAATTTGTGCTAATAAAACTATAGAAATTCGCGCGAATTCCTCTATTTTTATTAACACAAATTGGAACGGTATTTTCAAAGGGCGAACAATTTTCTTTGTTTCAAATTATTATGAACAATGGTGCTTATGACTATTAATTAGATACGCTTGTATTTGTGTTAAAACAAGATCTTGACATCTGTTTTGATTACGTCGCATCAGGACTAGAGTACGCTAACCACCAAATTGACATTTTCCGAATTTTAATGGTTTATAAAAAACGACCTCGGGTTATGACCCTAGTCTTAACCTTAAAAGGCAAACTAAAGTAATTTTATCTTTGTTTGTGTGTGCGATGCCGAAAGCAAATGAAAACTGCTTGTATTATAAGCATAAACTTTTGTGTTTCAACCTAACAGAATATTATAAGAATTACAGAAGCACCTATTGCAGTATCTGGAATGAAACATCTCAAGGAAGAGGTGCAAATGAATTAGCAAGTGCTATAATTCTTATTTTGCAAGCAGTTAAAACTGATTTTCTGCAAACTGATAAATTTATTATTTGGACAGATTCTTGTGTTTCACAGAATAGCAATTCGATTTTGTCTTTAAGCCTTATGAACTTCATGAAGAAAAATCCAGGTATTACCCTCATAGAGCACAAGTATTCGGAACCAAGACACTCTCTTCTACAGGAAGTTGATGCTGTGCACAGTACTTTGGAAAAATATTTAAAAAATATGAAAATCTACAGTCCAATTGGATTAGTGAGATTATTTGCAAATGCCAAGTTTCCAAAAGTTAATTTAAAAATACTACAAATGAAAAGCACCGATTTTATGCATTATAGCCAAGCGGCCCTTAAATTAAATTTTTCATGTGTTCCGTATACCAAAATATGGTATTTAAAGTATTAATCACGAAACTTAAGTAATTTTTCATATAAGCGATCTTTTAATGAAGATTTTACAATGGAATCCATAATAAAACCAACAAGTAGTTCCAGGAGGAATACACATATTAGATTAAAGCAACTTGCCAGGAATTCTTTTAATTTGCCGTCACTAATTATCCGTGATGTAACAGTGGAGTGTAATTCAAGTGCTCGTGAATATTTACCAAATAAAGGTGCGCAAAAACTAAAAATAACTCGAATACGTGCTCGTGATAAAAAAATTTATAGAAAAAATACTCAGAAGGGGCCCTATTTGTATTGTCCGAGAAAACTTTCAATGAAAATAAAATTATTATTTTAGGGACGTATAAAAGTTTTCAATTGCTCTCTCAAGCATCAATCTGGTTGTTGGATGGAACCTTCTATATTTTCCCGATAATATTTAGACAACTATTCAGCTTTCATGGTGCTATTGATTTTTCCCTTACTTTTTTGTTTGATCAAGAGGAGCTACAATAATTTTCTTATGAACTTCACCGTTTAGCTGCAGAGATGAATATCTCATTTACGCCCCAAATCATAGTAACTGATTTTGAAGTGACAATTCACCGTTGTGCTCTAGAATATTTTACCGATACCGAATTTAAGGGGTGTCTTTTTCATTTCGGGCAGTTAATTTGGAGGAGGGTCCAAAAGCTAAAACTTACCCAAAAATATAGGAATTTGCCTTAGGAGTACGAATGCTCAAAGCTCTAGCTTTTTTACCTCCAAAATCTATTCCTGTATTTTTTAACAAGTTCCAAGAGACATTAAAAGATGATGATCTTCAAAAGATTGTTAAAAAGTTAAAAAAATCTTACGTCGTACCTAACGCAAAATATCCTCCCCATTTCTGGTTAATAAATGACTCAATTAAAAACAATTACCCGAAGACACAAAATTCGGTTGAAGCATGGTATCGTCGGTTAAAAGTTATAGTAGAGAAAAAACACAGCGGATTATTTAAAATAATCAAAGAACTGAGAGCCGAACTTGTGGTTTCACATCATAATATTGTTAACAAAATTGTAACAGGTCAAAATATAAGACCAACGCGTGTTGAAAAAACGACACAAAATGAGCCCAAACGAATACTTAGCTAAATTATAGCTAAGATTAAAGTTTTAATAAAAAAATAAAAAATTTGGGATTTTGAATTATGGACATTTTTTTAGGTTTTTTTGGAAACCGTTATTTTGTAATTTTGGAATAATGAAAATGGAATTTTTATTTTTTGGGGTTTTGATACTATCCCATTTAAAATTTGAAATTTAAATTTTGACATTTGGATTATGATATTTTGGATTTTGGAGTTTGGGATTTGGGACTTGGAATTTGAAATTTGAAATTGGGAACTTAGAATTGGAAATTTGGAATTTGAGATTTAAAGTTTGAAGTTTGAAATTTGGAATTTGGAAATTGAAATTTGAAGTTTGAAATTTGAAACTTGGAATGTGAAATTTAGATTTTAAAATTTTCAATTTGAAATTTAAAATTTGAAATTTGAGATTTGGAATTTGGAATACGATATTTTGTAATATGGGAATTGCGATTTGGATTTTGAAATTTGAAATAAAAATTTGAAGTTTTTGAATTTTAAAGTTGAGATTTGAAATTTGGAATTTGAAATTTGAGATTTAGAATTTGAAATTTGAAATTTAAAATTTGACATTTGGAATATGATATTTTGGATTTTGGAATTTGGGATTTGGAATTTGAAATTTGGAACTGAAATTTGGAATTTTAAATTTTAAATTTGGAATTTAAATTTTGAAATTAGGAATTTGGAATTGGAAATTTGGAATTTGAGATTTAAAGTTGGAAATTTGGAATATCAAATTTTAGATTTTGAAATTTGGAATTTGAAATTTAAAATTTGAGATTTGGAATTTGAAATTTGAAATTTATAATATGGAACTTAGGATTTGGAGTTTGGAATATAAAATTTGGAATTTAGCGTTGGAATTTGAAGTTTGGAATTTGAAATTTAAAATTTAGAATATGAAATTTGAATTGGAATTAAAAATTTGTCGTTTAAATTTGACGTTTAGAATTTAGAATTTTAAATTTTAAATTTGGAATTTGAAATGTTTAATTTGAAATTGATAGTTTGGAATTTGAAAGTTACAAGTTGGAATTTAAATTTAAAATTTAGAATTTAGAATTTGAAATTTGAAATATGGAACTTGGGATTTGGAGTTTGGAATATAAAATTTGGAGTTTGGGGTTGGAATTTGAAGTTTGGAATTTGAAATTTAAAATTTAGAATATGAAATTTGAAATTTAAAATTTGGAATTTTAAGTTTGTAGTTTGGAATTTAAAATTTGGAATTTGGATTTAAAATTTGGAATTTGAGATTTAAAATTTGGAATTTGAAATTTTTAATTTGAAATTTATAGTTTGGAATTTGAAAGTTACAAGTTGGAATTTAAATTTAAAATTTAGAATTTAGAATTTGAAATTTGGAATTTAAAGTTTGGAATTTGGAATTTAAAATTTGGAATTTGGATTTAAAATTTGAAATTTGGAATACGATATTTTGGAATTTGGGAATTGCGATATGGATTTTGAAATTTGAAATTAAAATTTGAAGTTTGGAATTTTGAAGTTAAAATTTGAAATTTAAAATTTGACATTTGGAATATGATATTTTGGATTTTGGAATTTGGGATTTGGAATTTGAAATTTGAAATTTGGAACTTAGAAATTGAAGTTTGAAATTTAAAATTTTGAATATGAAATTTTAGATTTTGAAATTTGGAATTTGAAATTTAAAATTTGAAATTTGAGATTTGTAATTTAGAATTTGAAATTTGAAATATGGAACTTGGGATTTGGAGTTTGGAATATAAAATTTGGAGTTTGGGGTTGGAATTTGAAGTTTGGAATTTGAAATTTAAAATTTAGAATATGAAATTTGAAATTTAAAATTTGGAATTTTAAGTTTGTAGTTTGGAATTTGACGTTTAGATTTTGGAATTTGAGATTTAAAATTTGGAATTTGAAATTTTTAATTTGAAATTTATATGTAGTTTGGAATTTGAAAGTTACAAGTTGGAATTTAAATTTAAAATTTAGAATTTAGAATTTGAAATTTGGAATTTAAAATTTGGAATTTGGAATTTGGGATTTAAAATTTGAAATTTGGAATGCAATATTTTGGAATTTGGGAATTGCGGTTTGGATTTTGAAATTTGAAATTAAAATTTGAGTTTGTAATTTGGAAGTTGAGATTTGAAATTTGGAATATGAAATTTGAGATTTAGAATTTGAAATTTAAAATTTGACATTTGGAAGGTGATATTTTGGATTTTGGAATTTGGGATTTGGAATTTGAAATTTAAAATTTAGAATATGAAATTTAAAATTTGGAATTTAAAGTTTGTAGTTTGAAATTTGACGTTTAGAATTTAGAATTTAAAATTTGGAATTTGAAATTTTTAATTTGAAATTGATAGTTTGGAATTTGAAAGTTACAAGTTGGAATTTAAATTTAAAACTTAGAATTTAGAATTTGAAATTTGGAATTTAAAATTTGGAATTTGGAATTTGGGATTTAAAATTTGGAATACGATATTTTGGAATTTGGAAATTGCGATTTGGATTTTGAAATTTGAAATTAAAATTTGAAGTTTGGAATTTTGATCTTGAGATTTGAAATTTAGAATTTGAAATTTCAAGTTTGACATTTGGAATATGATATTTTGGATTTTGGAATTTGGGATTTGGAATTTGGAATTTGAAATTTGAAATTTGGAACTTAGAAATTGAAATTTGGAATTTGAAATTTAAAATTTGGAATTTAGATTTTGAAATTTGGAATTTGAGATTTAAAGTTTGAAATTTGAAATATGGAAATTGAAATTTTAAGTTTGAAATTTAAAATTTGGAATATGAAATTTTAGATTTTAAAATTTGGAATTTGAAATTTAAAATTTGAAATTTGAGATTTGGAATTTGGAATTTGAAATTTGAAATATGGAATTTGGTATTTGGAGTTTGGAATATGAAATTTGGAGTTTGGAACTTGGAATTTGGGATTTCAAATTTGAAATTTGGAATACGATATTTTGGAATTTGGGAATTGCGATTTGGATTTTGAAATTTGAAATTAAAATTTGAAGTTTGGAATTTTGAAGTTGAGATTTGAAATTTGGAATTTGAAATTTGAGATTTAGAATTTAAAATTTGAAATTTGAAATTTGGAATTTTAAATTTACAATTTGACATTTAAATTTGAAATTTAGAATTTGGAATTTGAAATTTAGAATTTGAAATTTGGAATTTGGAGTTTAGAATTGGAAAGTTGGAATTTGAGATTTGGAGTTTGAAGTTTGAAATTTGGAATTTAGGATTTGAAATTTGGAATTTAAAATTTGGAACTTGGAATTTGGGATTAAAAATTTGAAATTTGGAATACGATATTTTGGAATTTGGGAATTGCGATTTGGATTTTGAAATTTGAAGTTTGGAATTTGGAAGTTGAGATTTGAAATTTGGAATTTGAAATTTGAGATTTAGAATTTAAAATTTGAAATTTCAAATTTGGAATTTGAAATTTACAATTTGACATTTAAATTTGAAATTTAGAATTTGGAATTTGAAATTGAAATTTGGAATTGGAAAGTTTGAATTTGAGTTTTGGAGTTTGAAATTTGGAATTTAGGATTTGATATTTGAAGTTTGAAATTTAGAATGGGTTGCAGCTTGAAAGTAAGGTGTTTGTATATTGAAAGTAAGTATCGTGCAATTCGTCCTCAATTTTGTTTTTAATTTTCCTCACATCAATCTTGTAATGAAAACCCTTCTTTAATCTCTACTTCTAATAAGGAAAACAAATCCCGGCAGAAACCGAGCCCTTTGAGTTATTTAGATGTAAAGTAAGTGTTTGTAATTTTAATGATGACGCTACAGCAGATTGTGTTTTGATTAATAACTGCAACTCCAGCAGTACTCAGAAAAAAAAGCTAATAGCTGTCAAACACGTTTTCATTTATGAAATTTGATTTAGGATTCACACCACTGCGTATGTTAAACCCTTTTTCAATTTGCTTAAGTTCCTATTTACAATAAATTTTTAGAAATAAATAATTATCTGTTACTTATTTATTTTCTCAAGATTAATTAATGGCAATAAGTAATAAATCTAATGTCTGTATTACACTTACATTATAAATTCAAAATATTCAACATTTCTGTTCTGATTTGTGTCATTTGTTCTAGTAAGGTGTACAAGAAGCATTTCTAGGGGCCAAGACAAATTCATATTCATTAGAATTATTTTCGGTCCTATCAAAGTAGGAGCCACGTATATCTCATCGGATTCATATATTCGTCTAGGTAACGAAGGCTACAGGAAACATTTTTCGTCTTCATACACGGACCAACAAATAAGCCTTGGAGTTAGCACCAATTAAACTAGGACCTAATCACACTCGTTCATCGTGTCTGGCATGTCATTTGCACCGTCAATCAAATTTTGGTATTCTCTTAATCGATTGGAGCGACAATCGTCGTTTGAAGTGACATACACCATTCTAAGTCGCATTGTTTCATATTACGTCACTTCGACTGACTAAGTGAAAACCAATATATGGCATAAGTGACATGACTCAGGAAATAGAAGGAGCAGAGGAGAATCGTTGGGGTGGCCAAATCACTTCATGGAATGTAGCGCTATAGTGAAAGAAGGAAAGAATAATCTTGGTGGTAGGGTCCGACATTTTGAGTTCCGCCACTGGGCCAAACTATAAAATACTTTAGTGCCGGCAATTTATTATGTCCAATTTTTTTTAATAACAATAAATTTCTAATCGATAAAAACTTATTCGAAAGAATCGATAGTTTTAAACCCTTTCGAAAATTGACATTAACTTATAAGCTTATATGGTGTGTATCTATGTATAAAAACAAGATACAAAACTTTCACAAATTTTCTAGATAATATTATTCTAAAATGTCAGATTAATATAAAATGTCAAACACAATAAAAATATTTTATACTTTTATAAAAACAAATTAGAAATTAATTTATCAATATACGTTTTTTTTTTTCTGTTTTTTAAACTTTTTATCGAAATACATAATAAAAATTTATTGATTACAAAATACACTTGTAAGACAAGTTTCATTTTTATAGATTATCACAAGTCTCGATGATATATGACATATTAACATGATAATACCTTTGTTTCGGATTTTTTATTTATTTTTATTATTTTTTTGCTTTGTTAACAAAACAATACAATAATCCTTCATCTATCATATCGAATATAATGTACATATGTATATACATATGTATAACACATATAAGTATGTTTGTATATTGATATCACATATTGTGTACAGAAATGACAAGTAAGGTGCTTTAATTACAATGAGTAGGTATAACAGGCTTTTTATTACAAATGTTAACCAAACATTTATAATCCAATCGAAAATCTAACCAACTGAAACCAAAAACACTTCGTAACGGGCTTCTTTTCGCACAAATACTTTACAGATTATACATTGGGTTTTTATTATTTAGTTGTTTTTTTAATTTTATCACACACACAAAACCTGTCTCAACGACTGTAATGCTAAATAAAAAGGTAAGATGAAATATCTTAACGCACTTTTTCTACTTACGAACATGGTTATTATGAAGAAAAATATGTACCATCACCATATTTTAAGATGTGTTTAGACATTTTTTTTATATAAAAGGCTTTCAATACCCTATGTTATTAAAAGATTAGACCAGGTATACATAATTCTTATACAAAACAATTATGAAATTTTAGTCGAATATTGCGTCATGCTGCGAGTCACGTTCTATTACAAAAAAAAAATAAAAATGTCTGAACACACTTTATAATTGAAAGTTTTCACAAAAAATATGATTTTTACGTCAAAATCATTGTCAATATTCTATACCAGCATATAGTTAGTATGTAACAAAATTTATCATTGACGGCTTTAAATGGTATCATACTAAATAATTTGACAGTTCATAATAATCCAATCAACAAATGAATATTATTATACGAGAAACATTCTAATTTGATTAAGGGGCCCGAATTGATTAAATTTTAGTTTAATATTTATGTTGTTTTATCAAAGTTGTGTATTCACACCTTTAACAATTTTCTGGTTCGGTTTCAAATAGTTATGCCAGCATATTTATTGATATGATATCTCGCGTGGTCTTCACATTAAAACAGTATTACAGTTTTAGCAAATACTTGTTCAAACTCCAACTTTTCGAGTCATTAAGGTAGGTGTTTACGACAATAGTAAATCTAGAAAGCAAAATTAGAAATAGAAGTTTGGTAGCTTAACTAGTTTTTACATTTACAGGAAGAGAAACAATAGAACATATTTGTGATCTACTTGTTAGACCTGTAAATTTATGAAATTGCTGTAGTCGTGATGTTGTATTATAGCTAAACTATATTTTACTTACAATTCAGCTATATTCTTAGCTATTTTGCACGTGGTCTTACGTAAGTATTGCTTTCGTAAACGTGCTGATAATGGGTAAACATCGATATTCGTTGAATATTTTCCATATTTAATGTTAAGTCGAGATACGCATTCCACTAATTGATCGGTTATTTTCGATGCAAAACTGGACCATTTTTAATTATTTTTTTTGAGAAGAAATAGGAAACCATGTGAAATAGGGAATTGGGCATACCAAATGGATCATATGCCGAAATTCCGCAAGTATAGTTTTCGGCTTAACTGGATCCCAACGTTGTGATTTTGCAAAACGAATCAAATGCTGGGTAAAATTTGATGTACCACATCGCGTTTACCTAGACGATTCTGGTGGACATCTTCAGTAAAGAACGGGCGGCAGGTGTTCGACTTAAGCTGTCATGGCTTAAACATCTAAGGTAGTCGTTGAGTCAAGCAGTCGTCTTTTTCTGACGAGGAAACCGTATTTTGTTATAAGAAGTCAATACCAATAATTGGTCTGTCAATACTGACGCTAAAACAAAAATATGTGGAAATTGTCGCTTAACCAATATCGACGTTCAATAATTTATTGCCGTAAGTTTGAATTATGGAACCATTAGCATCCAACAACACTAATTCAGGACTTGTGGGCCATCTGCACCAGTATCTACGAGAACGGTTATTTTATTTACATTATCACTAATGTAAATGCGGTGGTTTAAAATTCCCCGATTATTCGCCGCATTCACGATCGGAAAATTTATGCACTGCCCTTGTGACTACACTTGTTACTCTCTTACTCTTACTATAGGGTCATGTGGGAATTCAGACACCTCGCACTGCGACCTAAAAGACCTTCTGTGCATGGTTCCTGCTTAATTATCCATCCAGTCAATATTCAGGGTCTCAATGAACCTGATAATACTGCCGGCCGGTACGCGAAATATACTATCCGGACTTATTGCCCTCCCTTCTAGATGTTTACTATAACATTTACTTCTGCTAGAAAGACGGTAGCATTGGGACTCAAGGATTTGGATAGGATAGTCCCACTCCGGTATATTCCTACTTCTACCATGCCTAATGATATGTCGCCTGTAGGTCACCCAGTTATACTGCAGGAAGGCTAAATAAAACTGAAGGGTGCCTGCTGCCTGGTATCCAGAGCTCGCATAGTTGTCCGGACTCATTAGCCTTTCAGCCATTCATCCATCGGCATATGCTGTTCCACCTTAGATTAGGGTTTGCCTGGCGTTCCTTGTTTAGCGCCGTACTTTAGATTAAGCCAAATGACCAAAAATATGTCAAATCGCTCAGTTACCTCAGGTTACACCTAACACAATTGTACCCATCATGGAAGGGTATGGAGATGGTAGATTAATCTACTCAACTATAGTCCCCCCTTTCAATAGACGCCAAACCACCAAACACTTGGTGGTAACCTTGTTACTTCACTTGTGACTACAGTTGTTACGACACTTGGTTATGCACTTGTGACTAAACTTGTTACTATACATGTTACTACGCTTGTTACTACACTTGTGACTACACTTGTGACTACACTTGTGACTACACTTGTGACTACACTTGTGACTACACTTGTGAATACACTTGTGACTATACTTGTGACTACACTTGTGACTACACTTGTGACTACACTTGTGACTACACTTGTGACTACACTTGTGACTACACTTGTTACCACACTTGTTACTACACTTATGACTGCACTGGTGAATACACTTTTTATTACACTTTTAACTGCACTTGTCACGACACTTGTTACTACACTTGTTACTACACTTATTACTACACTTATTATTACACTTGCTACTACACATTCTACTACACTTTTTTTACAATTGTGAATGCACTTGGGACTACACTTTTACCACACTTGTTCCTACACTTTTTTTACACTTGTGACTACACGTTTTACTACTCTTGTTACTACACTTGTTACTGCACTAGGGACTACACTTGTTACTATACTTTTTACTACACTTGTGACGACACTTGTGACTACACTTGTTACTGCACTTGTTGCTACAATTGTGACTACACGTTTTACTACATTTGTTACTACTCATGCATATTAAACCACTTCAATCTACCGCTAGCTCACTTTGCTACAATTATTTTATAGTGGTTTAATACCTGCGATGTTGGTAATTTATTAGTAATCTATATTTATTATTTTTTAGTTAGCAAACAACTATTGATAAGCAGTTTTTAATTTATATAATTGTTATTAATTTACAATTCACTTTAGAACTAGTGCACGTTTACGTTAAGTTTTTTTTTGTGTTTCTATTGATTTTAAAACATAGCTAAATTGACCTTTATTTTATTAAACACCGCATCTAGCGTATCAATAGTTAATTTATTTTCTGATTACCGCAGTTGTACCAACATTTGGAAAATATTTTGTTGTTGGTTACCTTAATAATGCAGGTGATGTTGCTGATACACTGATGGAAACAAGTATCATTTTAAACTATGCGCTGCACGACAAGGCACCACAACCTTAAAGATTGAAGCAAATATTAAAATCATCGACGCCAACCAACTATGACTAGTATTATGGATAGTATGGTTCATTATGCACAAAGTTTTTATCCGGGTTGGGTTTGTTTACCCAAAAACAAAATCCCCAAAAACATTTACCCAAAAAAAAATTACCCTAATTACTGTTTTCCCACACATCGTTTCGTCAAGTATAGGTTACCCAAAAATTGTTTACCCAAAATTTTTTTGCCATAAAGATCACCAAAAATCCCAAAATTTTTCAATTAAAAATTTTGAGATTTTTGGTGATCTTTTTGATGATGCAACAAGTATGAAAGTGGGTTATGGTAGTTAATCCCGATTCAGAAAAATCGGAGTAATAAAATCTTATTTCACAAAATCCCGACTGAACGATATCTCGATCCAATAAATTGTCGTCTAAGTAATATCATGACTCAATAAAATCCTAACGCAACCAAATCCTGACGACATATTCTGGAAAAACGGAAGAAAATTCTATATAAATATTTTGAAAATTCGCTGCTTTTATAAGCAATTTCATTTTGAAATTTTGTGAAGCCGAGACTTACGTTTTCGTATCGGGATTTTATGTTTTCAAATACGTGTGGAGAAAACATTAAAGCGTTTAATATTGTTGTAATAATAGAATATAAAATTATAATAGAATGCGTTGATTCCTGAATGTGTGACAATTAAAAATTTTCAATTTACACATTTTCAAAAAAATTAAAATAAAATGGCTTAAACTGTTATGACGTCTAATAAAGGCAATGGTTTGATGTGCCATAGGATACAGTAACTACATTGATGCTAAAGCCGTAGATGCAAATCGTTTTTATTGGGGTTGCGTGGATCGTCACAAACACCAATGTTAGGCACTGATAACAACATGAACAACATTTTATCGTTAAGGTCCCCCTTCAACGCATGTGCATGGTACGACAGTGAGTGACTTGCCAGTACACTACGCCAATAATAAAATAAAAGAGCCCGCCAGCACAACAAACAAATATCCAGCTGCGATAATAAGGGACAGTATTTTCAACTGCCAACAATAGCTAGGATGTATTTACTTAATTAAGAAGCACAGAAATCTAAGATAAAGCGAGCTCAACAATCTTCAGTTAAAGAGCCAACTGTAGTTGTGATATAAATTTTCTTAAAAATGGTTTGGCAGTGAGTATAACTTACTTATGGGTACGATTAAGTCATTGCGAATGCTCGGAAACGCACTGTTGCCTGACGGATGGAGCAGTTGGCGTTGTTCCATGCATATTTCGTCAAATATTTACGATTTTTTTCAAAAATTGATGGCGTTACCGTACGGGCGCTTTTTTGTTTGATTTACGAAGTATTAAAAGTTGCCTGGGATTTGAAGCCAAAATTTGTATTGGCTGATTTTGAGAAAGCTTCCACCTCTGCTCTCAAGGCTGCGTTTCCAACTACGCGGTTCCATAGTTGTTATTTTCGTCTTGGCCAAATCATTTGGCGCCGCGTACAGAAGCGTTGGCGTTCATCCATCCTGATGAAATTCGAGATTTTTTAAATAATTATTGAAGCACGTCGCAAGCATTTTTGGTCTGTTTATGAGAAATATTGTGAATGTTTACCGCGAACCACAATCAACTCCGAAGCTTGGCATAGACGGCTTCAAATAATAACGGAACAAGCGCACGTCGGAACGTATTGCCTAATTGAGCATCTGCGTAAGGAGTATATATGCTGCATATCAGGCGGAGAAGCATGCAGCTGGTTATACTTGGCCAACAAACAATATTCTGGTTAAACGGGAGAAAAACACAAAGTCAATCATTTAAAAAAAAAGAATTATTCGAAGATTGAATACTTGCGCTCAATCGGGTATAATTTGACCGTTTAATTTTGTTAATTTATGTTTGTTATTTTATTTTATGTTATACACACCTATGTATATATCTACATAAATAAATTATAATTTTGGGTATTCAACTTTTGGGGTAATTGATTTGAGCAAAAAAAATATTTGGGCAAACGGATCACTCCCTTTTCATCCACTGTATAGTTTTGATAGAAAACTGCTGAATATTAACATAATATCAAAGCAATACAATTTTTTCAGCCATTACCAAACAAAAATGATACCGTGAAACAATATTGCTAACTTATCTACTGAAAAAATAATAATTGAAATGTGGCCAACACACGACTACCTTTTACCAACTTTTAATTTTGAGAAACTTTTAATTATTTCCTCCCAATTTAATTTTATTTTTTTTTTCTGTAAATCTTATATTTTTTCGGATATTTACAAAATAAATTTTCTGGTCCACGAAAGTTGCCAATTCTGGTTGGCCGCATTTTCACTGAAATTCACTTTTTATTGCGATTGGCAAAACGACTTGGGATATAGAACCAATTTTTTCCGGAGTCAGTGGAGTCCAAATTGCGTCAAATCTGAAGATCGAAAATTTTCAATATTTTTAAACTTTATTCTACTAACCTAAAAAAAGTTATTGTAAAAAAATTCTGAATTTAGTTATTTATTCCAGAAAATAAGTTTTTTCACCATTTTTCGTTGATATTGTATGCCTAATGTATAAAACACCAAAAAATGACTTTTCTTTTTAATCATAAATACTAAAAGGGAATTTTAGAGCTTTCATATTATGTAACTTTGAGGTATCCACAGGCTTTAATATACTTTGAAGCAAACACGATTACCCATTTAAAGCACTTGCCTCCTATGAAAATGATTTTCAAGAATTACACAATATTAAAGTTTGTTACTGATTTCAACTATTACAAAAGCACTTTAACGTCAATTTTCATAAAAGTGCGAGAATTAAACTTTATTAAATTATTACATATAATATTATATTATTCCGTAAAATAGAATATTAATGAGCTATTTATTACGTCGCAACTCATAAGGGCATAAAAGCTTCCAAAAAGCGGATTTGAAAAACAGGGCGATTTGGTACAAACATCTACATACCTAGTAAGTCAGTCAAGTATGATATAAAAATTGTTTACATGAACGATGTGCAAACTTCTCATAAGATACGATTTGATTTCAATGATTTTGAATGAACGACCAAGCATTTAGAATGATCTCCCGGTAATTCAATGATTTGTTGACGCCAGGCCCACCGTACACCATTTTTTACATTTGCTTGGAAGGATTGGATAGGATTGTTAGTATATGATTGAAATCAACCAGGTTACAAGCACCTTGGCGTTCAATTGTTAATAGCTACATTTTTTTTAATAATTACTGTTCTACATTTTTTCTATGAACTGATTTCCATCCCTGGCATCCTAAAGTCAATACTAATTAGTTATCAATTATTTGTTATATATTTTCCACCACCTTACTTCTTCCGGCCATTTTTAATTGATTGCTTGAATTTTAAATAACTAATCATGCTCTCAATCAATTAAGTTTAAATTTATGTTTAATTTAATTTCTATAAACCTATTACGAATTAATTTTTAAGTGCTACAAACAACCTTAATGTTAATATTAGTGTTTATTTCCCATGGCAATATGATTAAGCGCCGTCTACATAAAATTATTTTAGTTATGTTTAATTTTATAGTATCAAACGGCATTCTAAAATAATATTTATTAGTTTGCTGGGTCCGATTTCTGGTCACTTCTGAAAAACGTAATTAATATAATAATATCATTAGTCTCAGCTATATTTATTCAAATGATTTCCGCCATACTGGTCACTGTCGCAACTTGAAACTACAGTATAGCCGAAACTACTATTATAAATAAAGGATTTCGCGAACCTGAAATTAAGATTATACAAGTTTAGATGGACGTTTTCCTATAATGTATTACAATTAATGCCACCAGTGACCAAAATCAAAACGATACGACGTTAATTAGTTTCTGAAGTATGAAGTCCGAACTCACGTGCCTGTAAATCAACAGAAGAACACAAAAATTTAAGCAACCCAATTTCTAAGCTACGAATAGCCATTGAATGCCTAATGTTTCCAGAAATCCGGTCTTGTTTCTCACGTGTTTCTATTCTAAAACAACGGCATCATATTTATTAACCAACTGGTTTGTTTCCTATTCTATGACACTTAAATCCTAATATATTTCAAAATTAATTATTAATTTAAAAATCGGCCCGTAACACCCTAAAAATAAATTAAATTAGGGATCTAAATTGTGAAGACAGCAAATATATCACTAAATTTGACAAGCCTTAAAATAATAACCTGTACGGATTATAAATTTGTATTATAGGTATTCCAGCATAATAATAAAACGACGCAGCCTCACTCTTGTACGAGATACATTTGTACACACAAGTATTGAATAGTTAATATTTTGTAATATGTATAGTGTTTTAACATATATATATATGATAAATATAAACGTTAGCTCAAGAAACCACAATTCCAAAAACATGAATCCGCTAGACTCTTCAAGATTCTGGAAGGTAGAGTCAGGTCCACGGGACTTCCTCAAAATCGAAGTCGAAATCGAAATTGGAATCGTGATTAATTAGTTATTTCTAAACTTTACTTACTTAAATAAAATCGAGTTTATTTAATTTCAAATTTGAAATTAAAATCAGAAATTAAAAATTTAATTTAAATTTTTTCAAGTTTAAGAACAAATGATAGACATATTCATTTTTTTTAATAAACCCTGTCAGAGATTATCTCTTAAAAACTAATCCCGCCAACCCCTCCCCCCGCCCCCTCATAACTAATCGCATCCAACTATTTGCTTCTACTTTAAAATTTAAAAATTTAATTTAAATAATCCCACTGAATTTAAGATCCCACTCCAACCTCTCAGTAAGCCCGCAGAGACGCAGCAATATTATGGAACCCTATTTACAAATATTAATATTTTTGATCATTAATATCTCTGACAATTTAGATTAAATTTAATAAGTTATTTTTAAGTCATAAACCGAGCAAAAAGTTACTTAAATTTAGACTCTGAAACAAAGTATAAATTAATACCTCAGTAAACTAAGTTCGAAAATTCTGCATTTGCCAGGTTCAAGGTTCTCGTGAAATATCGTGCTGCTTCAGATGCTGTCTAAGCATTATGTGTATTATCTGATGAATACTAATTGAACCTCGTTCGAATTTACTATTCATTTCGATGTCAAGACAATAGTGAATTTTTCCCTTGTCCACTATTTCGAATTATTCCCGTAAATGTTGTTTTATCCGATTCATAAATTCGTGACTAACACATGCAATTATTAAATCGTCTACTTAAACTGCAATAATACAAATTTCGCTCGAAAATATTTTTAATCGTGTACACACGCCTGTCACCAGGACATTGCATGAATCCCAATGATTTAAACTCAGAATCTAATTTATTATTCCACTCACGACCAGATTGTTTGACACCATATTAAATGTTTTTTTTCAATTCACAAACTTTGTCACTTTCTTTTTCTTGAAATTCGCGATTCAAATATGCTGATGTTACATCCATTTGATGCACAAGCAGCTTATCGTAGCGCATCGAACTACTGGGGGAAATGTTTCCTATTCCTAGAAGTTTTCTAAGTTTTTCCTAGCGCTCGTTTCAAGCCAAATATTACGTAATCGGGAACCTCAACAAATGGATCCGCCATTTGAATGAAGGCGAACCCAGCACCGGAAAACACGATGATTCTATATCAAATGCTACTCAACCAGTTCATGCAGAAATCAAATTAAAGAAATTATCCATACCTCCATTCTCTGGTGAATATACGGAATGGCCGAGCTTTTATGATCTCTTTAATGCATCGATACACAGCAAAGAATATCCAGCGGTGCAAAAGTTCCAATATCTAAAGAGCTTGTTGACAGGGGAAGCAGCCCAGTTAATTCGGTACTTTGCGGTTACAGAAGTCAATTATTACGAAGCCTTCTCAAAGCTGGTGAAACGGTACGATCGCAAAAAGTACATTGTGAATGCTTTCATCCGAACATTTATGGATCAACCTTCAGTGAATCAAGTGAGCAGCACAAGCATAAGAAAGTTACGCGACACATCGGATGAGGTTCTCCGAGGCTTAAAAGCACTAGATCCTAAAGCAGAGACGCGAGACAGTTGGCTGATATACATCCTGATAAAAAAATTGGACCAAGAAACTAAGATGTTGTTTGCACAAGAGTCTATTGCATCCGAATATCCCACTACAAAGGGGATTTGCATTTCTTAATAAAAGATGTGATGCATTGGAATCGATATCATCTTATTCGAAGGTGAAACCAGGTTACACAAGAGCTTTAGTGACTGAAACCGTAGAGCCAAGGAACGCTACATGAAGTTGTCCAGTATGCAAGGACGATTCTCATTTGCTGTACGAATGTAGCCAGTTCGCAAAAATGTCAACAGCAGAAAGAAAAGGAGCGTTGCAAATTGTCAACGAAGATATCATAGCTTGATACACGAGGAGTACAATGTATCTTAATCCAACACAGTATCATCGCACATAACGCAAGAGGTGGAAGGCGAGTTTAGCCCAAAATCGGAGTCGTCTGATCCACAAGCTCAATGTTGCCAAACCAACATTCGTTACGAGATGCAGGCAATTCTACCAACAGCAGCTGTGCGGATAAGAGGTAATAATGGGGAATTTATGTTGTGTCGTGCGCTATTGGATTCAGCTTCGCAAGCTACATTCATTACTGGAGCGTGTGCACAAAAATTAGGCCTTAAGATAGGGAGCGGTCGTATTATGGTGAGTGGTTTAGGCCAATCGAATCTGGGACGAACAAAGGGAGTTACACAATTAGAGGTCATGCCAAGATGTCAGGTGGAACCGGTACTACAACTCCAAGCGTATGTCGTGCCTAAAATCACTACACTATACCCATCATCAAAATTTGGCTATATGGAATTTGAGAAATTGCAGTCACTGGACCTCGCCGATCCAAATTTCAAACAAAATGGCCACATCGATGTATTGCTGGTTGTTGAAGTATTTTTTGCGATAATCGAAAGTGGACAACTAAAGCTATCTCCATCTCTGATTGCGCAAGAAACCAAGTTCGGTTGGGTGATTGGAGGTCATACTACTGGGCAAGAGAGTACGAATAATGTAGTCAACCTAAACGTAACCATGGATGTAGATGCTACGTTGCGTAAGTTTTGGGAAATTGAGAAGATTCCCACAACCAGCGAGCTGACTGATGAGGAGAAGTATTGCGAAGATTGGTTTCAGCGTACGACGGAAAGAAGTAATGACGGAAAATGTATCGTAAAATTGCCCACATGTGAGAACTTGACGAAGTCGGGGTCCAATTACAAGGTAGGCGAATAGCGTCTTAAACCCATGGAGAACAAGTTCCGACGCAACCCAACATTCAAGGAGCAATACGCAAATTTTATGCTGGAATACGAGCAATTGGGTCATATGAGACAAATCCACGAAAGCATCAATCCTAATGATTATTTTCTGCCTCATCACGGTGTGATAAAAGAGACAAGTGCCACTATAAAGCTAAGAGTAGTGTTCGATGCTTCGTCAAAGGATTCAAATGGAACATCTCTGAATAATTTGCTGCTGACAGATCCTTCTATTCAATCATCGTTAATAGATATTTTAATCAGATTCCGCCGGTACCGAATTGTAATATCCGGGGATGTAGCTAAAATGTATCGGCAAATTTAGGTCAACCGGGAAGATGCTAAAGTACATAGTATACAGAGGATACTATGGAGAACTAGCCCAAATGAACCAATTAAACAGTATGTATTAAAAACACTAACGTATGGAACTCTCCCGCATCATTTATAGCCACAAGATGCCTAATGCAATCAGCTAAAGACAATCAATCGAAGTATCCCGAAGCCGCTAAAGCCATACAAAGGGACATGTATGTTGACGATCTGATGACTGGAGCTAACGATGAGAACAATTTAATTCAGCTTAGAGTAGATATCGCCAATATTCTAGAGTAATCCGGATTCACATTAAGAAAATAAACGACCAACACCTCTATGGTACGCAATGAATTAAACACTAATAATAATAGCGATGAAAAATTCATATCCGAGGATGGGACAATCAAGCTATTGGGCTTGCAATGGAAACCAGAGTTAGATGCTTTTTGTTTTTCAGTGCATCTGACAACTCGAGTAAATCACAGCAAACGAACGTTGCTATCGGAAGCCAGTACCATATTTGACCCGTTAGGATGGCTGTCACCTCTAACCAAACGCATAAAAATACTTTTTCAGAGCTTATGGCTTCGAGATCTCCAATGGGACGATACACTACCAAACGATGTATATAGCAGATGGAATACACTGCGGGACGAGGTAAAGGAGGTTGAGAAGTTGATTGTTCCCAGATGGCTGAAGTTTACTGATATGGTTGAGATACACGCCGGTTTTCCGACGCCATCGAATTAGCGTATAGTGCAGTTGTGTACGCTAAAACTAATAATTCCGTTAGAGTAATTGCAGGCAAAACAAGAGTACCACCGATTCGACAATTAAATCTACCCAGATTAGAGCTGTTGGGAGCGGTACTATTGACGGAGCTGATCAAAACCATTGTAGGTTCGTGGGAAGGCGTAAAAATATCAAGAAAGATATTATGGTGTGATAGTAGAATAGTGCTGGATTGGATAGCATCGCACCCGAGAAAATGGAGTACGTTTGTGGCCAATCGGATATCTAGTATCGTAGAACATTTTCCACGCGAGTACTGGCGTCATGTCCCGTCAAACAAAACGCAGCAGATTGTGCTTCACGACGGATACCGGTAGAAGAGTTCCTGAATCCAGCCTGTATATGGTGGAATGGACCAAACTGGTTATGCTTAGCAGAGGAATGGTGGCCAGAACAAAGATCATCCTACGAGACTGATGAAGAGCGAAAACTCAAGTGCTTGGACGTATTGTTAGCTGTCAGTGTCACTAATCATTTTATAGAAGATTTCATAGCTCTTTATAACTCCTTCAAGAAATTAAACGAGGCGATACATAAGCAAGCTCAAACATGCGAGAGAGCAACGATTGATGACAGCTGGTCGAGACAAACCTATTAAAGTCAAAACGGGGAAGAGAACTTTATTAAATCAGGAAGAATTGCTGCAAGCCGAAAAAATTATTATCAAGTATGTACAAGGCCAACATTTTATAAACGAAATTAAATCATTGCAGAAATGTCAAGATATCCCAAAAAAGAGCCCAATTAAAACATTAAACCCACTCTTGGATGAAGATGGAATTGTCAGAGTAGGAGGGCGAATAAATAATTCCACGGCCACGTACAACGCCAAGCATAATTCTATCCTGCAGTGCATCAATTTCCAGAGCAATAACACTGGATTTTCTCACCTCAAATGGATACATACGGGGTGTGGAGCGTTGGTGAGCCTAGTTCGGAGCAAATACTGGATAGTAAGGGCAAGGGATGTATAGCCAGATCCATGATACATAAATGCATAAATTGTATACGATACAAGCCAACATTACAAAACCAACTGATGGGCGATTTACCACCAGCCAGAGTCACGTTTACACATCCGTTCATAAATGTTGGAATTGATTACTGTGGCCCGTTTAAGGTGCAACAAATCCGACGTCGGGGTCAGGTACCAACAAAAATGTATGTATGTATATTTGTTTGCCTTTGTACAAAGGCTGTACATATTGAGATGGTCACCGATATGAGTACCTGCTGTTTCTTGGGTGCATTGCGACGCTTCATTGCGAGAAGAGGAATGTGCCGTAAAATTTTCAGTGACAATGGGTCGAATTTCATCAGCGCAAATAACCAGCTAAGGCAGTGGCACAATTGGTTGGAGAAATCCGAGCACTTCATAAAGCACGAATTAAACAAGCAAGAAATCCAATGGTGTTATAATCCTGCATCGAGCCCGTACATGGGGGGTCTGTGGGAGTCAGCGGTGAAAGCCATGAAGGAACACCTGAGAAAGACAGTCGGTGACCATATACTTACCATAGTGGAATTGACTTTGTTATGCCAGATCGAAGCAACCATGATGAATGCGAGACCAATATGTGCATTTGGTATAAATGAACCTGATATATTAACTCCTGGTCACTTATTGATCGGTCGGGGCATGGCCGACATTTTAGAACCAGATTTATCGGACCAGAAAGTATCACCTTTAGCCCGTTGGGCGATCGTGATCAAAATAAAACAACACTTTCAAAAACGGTGGCAGCGGGACTTTTTGAGTAGTTTACAACGGCGTGACAAATGGCATCATTGGAAGTTGGGGAAAATATTAGATGTACATCCTGGTGCGGGTGGCAGAGTCCGAGTGGTGACTGTTAAGACAGCACATAATGTATTAAAGCGACCAATACATAAACTATGCCGATTGAAGATGTTGTACCAGGGGATTCAAGGCCCGCGGGATGTTCGGCCAGCACCGATGGCTAGTGATTGTCATGGTCCACTTGCGATACGAACGTCGTAGTTAAACTACAATTAAATTTGATTTTTTAGTTATTAATTAGTTACCATGTTTATTGGTTTGTTTTTTATTCAGCTGTCCAGGAAAAAAAAACTTATTCTGATTTGTGAGCTTTAGCATTGCGAACGTAAACGCAAAATATTATTAATTATTTAAAATTAAAATAAAGTAATTTGGAAACCCATCGACATTTTATTTAAATTATCCGCCAATCCATCATGTACCGAATGGCGTTTCATTTCCCAGTACTAAAACTCTATTCAAAATGACAATTCCAAACGTGTTACCACATGTAACTATACTATACTATACTATTTCAAACATAGATGGCGGTCTAAGCGACAAAATTAAGTATTTAAATAAAATCAACTGTTTCTACTTCAGAGTCAAACACTGCAGTCTCAAAAGATTTATATGGAAACTTTTATGTGTAAATATCTTAATTAAAATAAATTATGTTTTTAATTGTATTTTATTTAATTTTATTTTTTAGATTCCGTATTGTAAATTTGGTTTTTATTTTTACTTTGCGACCAAGATCGATTTCGATATTAAAATAAAATCATCGGCTGGTCAAATTAAAAAAAAAATTCTACCTACAAACTGATGGTATCCATATGGGTAGGGTAGCCATTTATCAGGTACATTGGCCAATATTTATCTAAACCATTTATCTAAATTTTACAAAGATGTTAAATACTGGCAAAGATATGTAGATGGCATCCTGATTTTATATTCGGGTACTTGCAGACAGTTAGACAATTTTTTAGATTTTTTAAATAGCGTTCATCAAAAAATTAAATTTACTTTGGAAACTGAAGGAAATAAAAATATAAATTTATTGGATTTAAACACAAAACGTTCTTACAAGCAACATAAATTTTAAATATATCGAAAACCTACACAGGTCAGTCTTAAATCCATGCAAATTCCAATCATCCGTATTCTTACAAAATTACAGCTTACAACCATTTAATTTAAATATTGAATTGTATTAAGATGTCTGAACAGCAATTTTGAGATGAACTGGAGGTTATCAAATTGATCGCAAGCCAGAACAGTTATCAACCTAATAAAATTGATAGCATGAATACGGCATATCGAACCAAAATTGAATACCAACAGTACACTATATTGAATTTCGGCGATGGTGGACAAGATAAGAAATATATCAGCGTAGAATACAATAAAAATTCCAGTGAACACTTACAAAAAATATTTCCAAGTTATGGCTATAAAATTGCGTTTAAAAACCATAATTCTTTAGAACAAAAAATTCAACTCAAGGACAACACAATTTTCGATACCTATGTTTATAAATTAACATGATCTGATTGCCCATTATTCTATATTGGTCAAACTGGCAGATCGTTCAAACAAAGATTCAAAGAGCATATAACAGGTATAGGAAAAATCAGAACTGATTCGAATTTCGCACAACACATAAATGACACACAATACAACTACATAAATTAGTATTAAAATATGGAAATATTATTTAGATTGAAAAAAGGGGATGCGATGGATTGTTTAGAAGAAATAATTCAAAAATAATAACAGCAAATATTTATTGAATACCAAAATTAACACCACAACCAACAAGTTATACGATTTGATTCTACAAAATTCGTAAATCTAAGCTGTTCAACTATAGCAATGTATATTCAAAAAATTTCTGATCACCGTGAACACAGAATATGAATGTTTTTCTGTATATAAAGACGAAAAACAGTCATTATATTTGTAGTATAAAAAAGTAATTAACAGCTGATGATGATATTTTAATATCGAAATCGATCTTAGTCGCAAGTCGCAAGATAAAAAATATAAAGGGCTGAAACCTCACGAGGTGATCAGAACTTCGGTCTTTGGTATCTTCAATAATATCATAAAGTTGGTGTGACTGTTTTGACATTATTGATTTCTATTTTAACCAATATATATTTACTTATACAACAACAGCCAAACAGGTCAAAAGCTTCAACATGGGTACAGGCATCCAATTTAAAACGAAAAATCGTATTCTAGAACTTTATACCGAAAGTAGTATAACAAATTATACTGATACTTCTAACAGTTTAACTGACCATATTCCAGAAATTGATCCGAAAACTCATTTTAGAATCCCATTTACAACGCACATGTCTAACATAATGATACCCGCGGTTAAGGCATAGTCAAGTTCCATCCTACTTGGCCATATTCCACACATATCAAATATTGCCATTTCCAACGCACATATCAATTTTCATTATAATCGGTTAAGAAATAGCCAAGTTCCATCATACTTGGCCATATTCCTGAACTTCGCCCAAACCTCGTTTCAGACTCCCATTTCCAATACACATGTCGAATTTCATTATAATCGGTTGAGAAATGAGCAAGTTCCATCATACTTAGCCATATTCCAGAACCTCATCCAAAACTCATTTTAGAATCCCATTTCTAACACACAAATCAAATTTCATAATAATCGGTTGAGAAACAGACAAGTTCCATCATACTTGGCTATATTCCAGAACTTCATCCAGAAATCGTTTTAAAATCCCAGAACTTCATCCAAAACTCATTTTGGAATCCCATTTCTGATACAAATGTCAAATTTCATCGTAATCGGTTGAGAAATGGGCAAGTTCCATCATACTTTGCCACATTCCAGAACCTCATCCAAAACTCATTTTAGAATCCCATCTCTAACACACAAATCAAATTTCATAATAATCGGTTGATAAATAGACAAGTTCCATCATACTTAGTCATATTCCAGAACTTCATCCAGAAATCGTTTTAAAATCCCAGAACTTCATACATAAATTCATTTTAGAATCCCATTTCCAATAAAAATGTCGAATTTCATCGTAATCGGTTGAGAAATGGGCAAGTTCCATCCTACTTGGCCATATTCCAGAACTTCATCCAAAACTCATTTTAGAATCCCATTTCTAACACACATATTAAATTTCATAATAATCGGTTGATAAATAGGCAAGTTCCATCATACTTGGCCATATTCCAGAACTTCATCCAGAAATCGTTTTAAAATCCCAGAACTTCATCCATAAATCATTTTAGAATCCCATTTCCAATAGAAATGTCGAATTTCATCGTAATCGGTTGAGAAATGGGCAAGTTCCATCCTACTTGGCCATATTCCACAACTTCATCCAAAATTCATTTTAAAATCCCAGAACTTCATCCAAAACTCATTTTAGAATCCCATTTCTAACACACATATTAAATTTCATAATAATCGATTGATAAATAGGCAAGTTCCATCATACTTGGCCATATTCCAGAACTTCATCCAGAAATCGTTTTAAAATCCCAGAACTTCATCCATAAATCATTTTAGAATCCCATTTCCAATAGAAATGTCGAATTTCATGGCATTCGGTTGAGAAATGGGCAAGTTCCATCCTACTTGGCCATATTCCAGAACTTCATCCAAAACTTATTTTAGAATCCCATTTCTAACACACATATTAAATTTCATAATAATCGGTTGATAAATAGGCAAGTTCCATCATACTTGGCCATATTCCAGAACTTCATCCAGAAATCGTTTTAAAATCCCAGAACTTCATCCATAAATCATTTTAGAATCCCATTTCCAATAGAAATGTCGAATTTCATCGTAATCGGTTGAGAAATGGGCAAGTTCCATCCTACTTGGCCATATTCCACAACTTCATCCAAAATTCATTTTAAAATCCCAGAACTTCATCCAAAACTCATTTTAGAATCCCATTTCTAACACACATATTAAATTTCATAATAATCGATTGATAAATAGGCAAGTTCCATCATACTTGGCCATATTCCAGAACTTCATCCAGAAATCGTTTTAAAATCCCAGAACTTCATCCATAAATCATTTTAGAATCCCATTTCCAATAGAAATGTCGAATTTCATCGCATTCGGTTGAGAAATGGGCAAGTTCCATCCTACTTGGCCATATTCCAGAACTTCATCCAAAACTTATTTTAGAATCCCATTTCTAACACACATATTAAATTTCATAATAATCGGTTGATAAATAGGCAAGTTCCATCATACTTGGCCATATTCCAGAACTTCATCCAGAAATCGTTTTAAAATCCCAGAACTTCATCCATAAATCATTTTAGAATCCCATTTCCAATAGAAATGTCGAATTTCATCGTAATCGGTTGAGAAATGGGCAGGTTCCATCCTACTTGGCCATATTCCACAACTTCATCCAAAATTCATTTTAAAATCCCAGAACTTCATCCATAAATCATTTTAGAATCCCATTTCCAATACAAATGTCGAATTTCATCGTAATCGGTTGATAAATAAGCAAGTTCCATCATATAAAAAATTTGTTAACTATTCACCACATCCAAATCCAACCCCAACTCAGCTCCAACTCAACTTCAACTCAACGCGCAAATTGACCCCTAATTTAATCTTCAAATCAATTCCCAATTCAATGCCAAATTCAATGCCCAATTCAATAATCAAATAAGCATATATAAAAAAATCGTAAATATTTATAAAAGCAGTTATTTGGGTCAATTCGTATGGCAGGTACCCCACCCCCTTGACGTACAGTCTCCAAAAGCTTTTCAAATCTCCGCCTTGACCATAGCAACAGATTGGCGAAAAAAAAATCCAAATCGGACAAGCCGTTCTCGAGATACCATGGGTCCAGACATCCAGACATCCAGACATCCAGACATCCAGACATCCAGACAGACAGACGGACATTTTTTGCTTTTTCAGACTCAGGGACTTTCAAAACGTCGAGAAAAGTGGTTTTGGACCAACCAAATTTTTCGTCATTTTTGACAGGATTTCAATACTTTGGTCTTTTTAGACCGAAGTAATAATAAACAAATTTCACAATAAGGAATCTGAAAAATAAAATTAAATAAATATAATTAAAAACAAATTTATTACTTCGGTCTAAAAAGACCAAAGTATTGAAATCCTGTCAAAAATGACGAAAAATTTGGTGGGTCCAAAATCACTTTTCTCGACGTTTTGAAAGTCCCTGAGTCTGAAAATGCAAAAAAAAAAAAAATGTCCGTCCGTCTGTCTGGATGCCTGGATGTCTGGATGTCTGGATGTCTGGATGTCTGGACCCATGGTATCTCGAGAACGGCTTGTCCGATTTGGATTTTTTTTTCACCAATCTGTTTCTATGGTCAAGGCGGAGATTTGAAAAGCTTTTGGAGACTGTACGTCAAGGGGGTGGGGTACCTGCAATACGAATTCACCCAAAATACCTGCTTTTATAAATATTTACGATTTTTTTATACATGCTTATTTGATTATTGAATTGGGCATTGAATTGGGAATTGATTTGAAGGTTAAATTAGGGGTCAAATTGCGCGTTGAGTTGAAGTTGAGTTGGAGTTGAGTTGGAGTTGGATTTGGGTGTAGTGAATAGTTGACACATTTTTTATATGATGGAACTTCCGTATTTATCAACCGATTATTATGAAATTCGACATGTGTGTTGAAAATGGGATTCTAAAATGAGTCTTGGATGAAGTTCTAGAATATGGCCAAGAATGATGGAACTTGACTATTTCTCATCACATGTGCGTTGAAAATGGGATTCTAAAACTGTTTTGGATGAAGTTCTGCAATATGTCCAAGTATGATGGAACTTTCCCATTTCTCAACCGATTACGATGAAATTCGACATTTGTATTGGAAATGGGATTCTAAAATGTTTTTTGGATGAAGTTCTGGGATTTTAAAATGATCTCTGGATGAAGTTCTGGAATATGGCCAAGTATGATGGAACTTGTCTATTTCTCAACCGATTATTATGAAATTTGATTTGTGTGTTAGAAATGGGAATCTAAAATGAGTTTTGGATGAGGTTCTGGAATATGGCCAAGTAGGATGGAACTTGCCCATTTCTCAACCGATTACGTTGAAATTCGACATTTGTATTGGAAATGGGATTCTAAAATGTTTTTTGGATGAAGTTCCGGGATTTTAAAACGATTTCTGGATGAAGTTCTGGAATATGGCCAAGTATGATGGAACTTGTCTATTTCTCAACCGATTATTGTGAAATTTAGTATGTGTGTTAGAAATGAGATTCTAAAACGATTTCTGGATGAAGTTCTGGAATATGGCCAAGTATGATGGAACTTGTCTATTTCTCAACCGATTATTATGAAATTTGATTTGTGTGTTAGAAATGGGAATCTAAAATGAGTTTTGGATGAGGTTCTGGAATATGACCAAGTATGATGAAACTTGCCCATTTCTCAACCGATTACGATGAGATTCAACATTTGTATTGGAAAAGGGATTCTAAAATCTTTTTTGTATGAAGTTCTGCGATTTTAGAACGATTTCTGGATGAAGTTCTGGAATATGGCCAAGTATGATGGAACTTGTCTATTTCTCAACAGATTATTATGAAATTTAGTATGTGTGTTTGAAATGGGATTCTAAAACGATTTCTGGAGAAGTTCTGGAATATGGCCAAGTATGATGGAACTTGTATATTTCTCAACCGCTTATTGTGAAATTTAGTATGTGTGTTAGAAATGGGAATCTAAAATGAGTTTTGGATGAGGTTCTGGAATATGGCCAAGTATGATAAAACTTGCCCATTTCTCAACCGATTACGATGAAATTCGCCATTTGTATTGGAAATGGATTCTAAAATGTTTTTTGGATGAAGTTCTGCGATTTTGAAACTATTTCTGGTTGAAGTTCTGAAATATGGCCAAGTATGATGGAACTTGTCTATTTCTCAACCGATTATTACGAAATTTGATTTGTGTTTTAGAAATGGGAATCTAAAATGAGTTTTGGATGAGGTTCTAGAATATGGCCACGTATGATGGAACTTGCACATTTCTCAACCAATTATGATGAAATTCGACGTGTTTATTGGAAATTGGAATCTAAAATGAGTTTTGGATGAAGTTCTGGAATATGGCCAAGTATGATGGAACTCGCCTATTTCTAAAAGGATTATTATAAAATTTGACATGTGTGCTAGAAATGACGATTCTAAAATGAGTTTTGGATGAAGTTCTGGAATATGGCCAGGTATGATGGAACTTGCCAATTTCTCAACCGATTACGTTGAAATTCGACAAGAGTGTTGGAAATGGGATTCTAACATGTTTTTTGGATGAAGTTCTGGAATATGGCCAAGTATGATGGAACTTGGCTATTTCTCAACCGATTATGTTGAAATTCGACATGTGTAATGGAAATGGAATTCTAAAATGATTTTTGGACGAAGTTCATTAATATGGCCAATTATGATGGAACTTGGATATTTTTTAACCGATTATAATGAAATTGGATATGTGTGTTGGAAGATTCTAAAATGAGTTTTAGGATAAATTTCTGGAATATGGTCAGTTAAACGGTTAGAAGTATCAGTATAATTTGTTGTACTACTTTCGGTATAAAGTTCTAGAATAGGATTTTTCATTTTAAATTGGATGCCTGTACCCATGTTACTGACGCTTTTGACGTGTTTGGCTGTTGTTGTATAAGTAAATATATATTGGTTAAAATAGAAATCAATAATGTCAAAACTGTTACACCAACTTTATGACATTATTGAAGATGCCAAAGACCGAAGTTCTGATCCCCTCGTGAGGTTTCAGCCCTTTATATTTTTAATTAATATAATTATAAATAGTGAAATCATCCACAATCAGTATAAATATTTTTTAATATGAATATCAATATAAATATCTATTGAATCCTTTCAAGCCGTTTCGTAGAGGCTGAGAAATCCCTGTATAAAGACAGCTGTTGTTTGCTCAGTATTAAAACTTAGTTATATTTTTGGTTCAAAATGTCAATAAGTTGTTAAACATTCAAATAAAGAAAACAGGGCAAGCTAGATTTGAGAATCATCTATAGTTCAAATGATCTGCCAAATTTAAAATCTACAGTCAGTTCTAATAGCCGCCCTTATCGATTGTAATATATTATGTTAATTAAGTTCTACAACAAATCAAGCATATTCCCATGTATCTTGTTACAATGTTGCGATAAATATCAAAAATGGGTTCATAGGTTATATTACGGATAATAAACGCTTGTGTGTCGGCCGTCTTATAAAAGAAATTTAAAGACTTGTATTCTTTATTTATTATGATGGGTTCATTAATTTAGAAAGTATACATAATATACAAAAATATAAAATTAAGGCATCATGCTAGTTGTTAATATCTTTTATCTATAATATATGTATGTATATGTTTATATCTATCATTTATATTTATGATCTGCTGTCATTTATCCAGTCATCAAATTAATTATTATACACTGACAATACACTTTGACCGTGTATATTTTTTTAAGTTTATAAAAAAAAATTATAAAAAATGGATAAGGTCAATGAAGGGAGATACAATATTCAGTCAGCCATTTATAGAAAAGTGAAAGTCCATTCCATCAATTAAACACATTATCATGTTTAAAATTATCTTTTAAATCACTTAATGAAATATAATTTTCTCCACACCTCTAAATTTAGTTGCAGACAACCGAAGGAAGTTTAACCATTCTCTCTAAATTTAAATAGGTATACACGTATATACTTTTAACACTTTCAAATATTTATCACCAGTAGTTAGATATATTAGCTTAGTTAAAAAAAAAACTCTTTGTTTAATGGCAATTAAAAAAAAATTGCCGCCCGATTGCTTCCATAACTATTAACACAAAAACAACAAAAACAAAAATATTTGAAAAAATCAACAAAAATCTCAATATTTTTACACACAGTAGAAAGCCATAATGCTAATAAAATTTTAATTAAAAACAAATATTATTGCTGTATTATATCTCCATGAAATGAAGTGACAAAAAATTCTAATCACCACCTCACCTAAACTATTTATCATCATCAACACTATTTAAAATAAAAAACAAAATAAATAAATAAAATTCTAACAATAAAATTAAAACACCTAAACTAAAATAATAAACATGCAAATAAAATTAAATAATTGCAACAAGTATCTCTCTCTTCGTCTAATCTTTTAATTTATAAATTCAACGGCAAAGTGTAAAACAACAACAACAACAACCATACGATTTTTCGCGTGGTGTAATTTTGTTGTTGTACTTAAAGAAGAGAGGTAAGCTGTAGATTTGTATGATATGTGTATATAAAAACATAACGCAAATCCATATGGGTGTGAATAAATTAATAATAGCTTATTAGTTTTCAAGGTGAAATTTTTATTATACTATACAGCTATTAGAGATTCCATTTTAGTTTATAGAAATACTTTTCTTATTGTTCTTAATATTATATTTCCATTTAATTAAAAATAAAAAATAAAATAAAACATTTTTTAAACACAAACAAATATATACACACACCACTCAAAAAAGTAGAGTAATTTAATGAAGATAATAAATTAATTGGTTTGAATGATTTCTTAAACAAAACAAAAAAATGAATTAAAAAATCATTTTAGCTGCAAGTAGATTTTTGATTGGATGGTGTGTGGTTGCGAGTTTATAATTTATTCGTTTTTTTATTTTATTATATAAAAATGTACAACAAACTGCAATTGCAAGATTGCAACAATAAAAAATGAAAAAAAAAAAACTTGATATGAATGAAATTAGAATGGAATTGTTATACATATAGCATACTTAAATAGAGTACATTTTATGTAATATAATACCACCAAGCCATGTTGTTTTATTTTTTTCGATCTATACATATTAATAATATACGAGCTTATATTATTATAATGTATGTACATACTGTGTGTACGGTGTTAAGTTAAAATTTTATTGTGATTATTACTTACACACAGGCTATATAGCAAACAACAAACACGCAAATTTCTAATTAGTTCAAATTGATGACATGATCTGGTGTATAAAAAAAAGTAGTTCGTTTTCAAATGAGAGAAGAACAGAGCAAACACATTAATTGGTTAACACTCTTGTCATGCAAAATTTATATTTTCCACACCGCATACCGCGCGATAGCCATTAGTTTTCTCATCATTTTTAACCATATCATATTTATGGTTAATTTAATTGGTTTTGGGTTGCTTTCCCCGTATCCTTAAAACAATTTGTAAATACCTGCATTAGTGAGTTTTCTACTAAAGGAATGATTCCGTCCACAAGATATTTAAGAACAGTCGCCACATTTGTTTGGCCGCATAAATGTAAGCATTCAAAGGGTATGTACGAACTGTTACTGACTTAACAATACCGGTCTGAAGTTCCTCTCAAAAGAGTAAGCAATAACAAAGTATAATCAGCTCATTTTGAACGGCTGTGAAATGTACCCTTAAAATAAAATATTTGCCCTAAAAATTCTCTTTCCTGAGTGTTGGAGTTAATAACAAAAGGCAAATTCATTTTGCCTATAAAATATGCATTTTTAGTTTATTGTAATTCTATACGGAACTAAAATTTTATATTTACGCATATCCAAAATTAGGATTAGAAAAGAATAATTTTTGATCTCATATTTAATTGGTACATTAATAACAATTTTTGAAATTACAATGAGTGGCAACATATAATTTTAAATTTTCTGGTTTGAAATTTAACCTCTTATCTGATAATATGTTTTTATATTGTTTTTTTTTTTTTTAAATGCTGCCAATGGCTTTATTCTTGAATCTTTCTACATAAGAAACTAACAAGAAGTAATTAAATCTTAAGCTAAAATTATTACATATTTTAAGTCTTAACCAATGTTAATACTTATTGTTAGTGCTCACAATTTAATTAATTTACAGGTTTACAGATTCATCAGTCCGAGTGGATCTGTTAAATGTAGGCTGTTTTAATATATCCCTGGCCTTCTAGTTTTGAATAATATTTAGAACTGAATTCTTTAATTGTTTCTTTAATGGTTTTAATCCCAAGGTCGTCATGTATATTACTATTTCGAATGTACCACGGAGCATTAGTAATACTTCGAAGTATTTTCGCTTCCAATATGGGTCCATATGGGTTTGATTATCGCTTTGTATAGTAAAACTTTATTGGCTAATGAAAACTGAGATTTCCTTCCCATCAGCCAATACATTTTGGAAAATGTCATTTTTATTTCGTTGCTCTTAGTTTCAATATGGTTGTTCCACGTTAACCTTCTATCCAGGTGCAAACCTAAGTATTTGACCTTCGTTTGTTGAGGAATATTTTTATTGTTTAATTTCACTGGTGGCCAGGTGCGTTTGTTCAGTGTGAATGTGATGTGAGTTGATTTGTTTTCATTCACTTTTATTCGCCATGTCTTTAGCCAGTCCGCGATTTTGTTTAAATGATTCTGTAACTCCTTTGAGGCAATTTCGGGATTATTGTGTGACACCAGGATGGCCGTATCATCGACAAATGTTGATATTGTTACTTTATTGGTTACAGGTAAATCGGCTGTGTACAACAAGTATAATATTGGCCCTAGAACGCTGTTTAGTTGCGCCATTTTGTTTAACCATGTATTGCCTTTGAATAAGGTAGTTTCCCAAAATTGAGTGAAATTTCTTCGGTAGAAGCTCTTTAAGTTTGTATATTAGCCCATCGTGCCAAACTTTATCAAATGCTTGTGCTATATCCAAGAAAGCAGCAGAACAATATTTTTTTTCCTCGAAGGTGATTTTGATTGCGTTTACAATTCTGTGAATTTGCTCTGTGGTAGCATGTTGGTTTCTGAATCTAAATTGATGGTCTGGTATAACGCGCCGTTCTTCTAATATTGGTTTCAATTTTGTTAGTAACATTTTTTCAAATAGCTTTGATATTGTGGGCAGCATGCTTATTGGACGATATGATGAGATCCGCTTTTATTTTTTCCAGGCTTATACATATATCATTGTAATCAAAGATATTTTCCATTTTTGAGGAATATAACTGGTTCGCATGATCGCGTTGAATATGAATGTTATTAGTTGTATGCGTTTGTCTGGCGATTCCCTTATCATTTTTCCAGTAATGAGATCATAGCCTGGTGCCTTTTCCGGGCTTATGCAATTTTTAATTGTATTCTTAACTTTCTTCCAATTACACTTTATAGGTTTGTAGGATAACCATCATCCATTTGCTGGGGTAGCACGAAATTATTATCTTCTTCGTGTGGTGCGAATACTGTTTTTAGATGACCAGCAAAAGCATTGGCGTTTTCTTCATCGCTTCTCGCCCAATTTCCAGTTGGTAGTCTAATCGGTGGATTCGAATTTGTTGGCCTTTTTAAATGTTTTGTTGCCTTCAACAAAGAGTAATCTGTCCTCTTGGTTGCCGAGAGATCACTTAAATAATACTGAACGCTTTGGTTTTCTTCTTCCCGCAAAGCAAATCTTAAGGCGTTGATAGCTCGATTTAATTTCCATTTCAATAACGGTGATTTTATTTGCTGCCATAGCCGGCGAATTTTCCGTTTTTCCTGGATTAGTACCTGTATATTATGTGAAAGTTTATTAACTTTTTCAGAACTACTTATAACAGGTGTAGCCTTTTCAGCTGATAATGTCATGACGACTTTTAAATTTTCGGCCGCCGCATCAATATCAGCTGGTGTGGTCAGAGGAATATTAAGTAGACATTTTTGTTCGATTAGTCTCCTATATTGATCCCAATTAGTTTGCTTGTTTGTAAGACGGGTAGGTATTTCGTTCCTTAAGACATCGGTACTCACTATTGCTATTACCGGTGAGTGATCACAAGACAGATCATAACAATCGGTGGCCTTAGCATATGTACGTGGAATGCCCTTAGTTACACAAAAGTCGATTAAATCAGGAATTTTCTTTTTATCCGTCGGCCAGTAAGTTGGATTACCGGCAAATAAATAATCCAGGGACTGCTCCTCTATAGCTTGATAAAGTTGTTTGCCTTTCGGCGATGTTAATCTTGAACCCCAATGAGTATGTTTGGCGTTGTAATCACCTCCCGCAAGAAATTTATTACCCAGCTGGCTGAAATAATCCAAGAATTGGAGTTTTTTTATAGCATGTTTTGGAGGACAGTACACTGCCAATATGACACAGTATCCAGACCACTCCTGAAGACAGATGCTCGTTGATTGTATATGTTCTTTCTCATATTTCGTAAGTTCATAGTGGTTTAATCTTCTTTTAATCAATACAGCTGTGCCTCCATGTGCTTTCCCATCTGGGTGCTTGGTGTCATAAATAGAGTACTCATTAATTTTCAAATAGCTATTTTTGGTGAAGCGTGTTTCAGATATTAACATTATGTCAATATTGTGCTCAGTGAGGAATGCTTGAACTTCCGCGTTATGTTGTGCTAAGCCGTTTGCATTCCATATAGCTATTTTGATGATGGTCATTTCTGACTTTTTACGACTATCTGCATCAGCACGTTCATATTCTGCATGATTAGATCCATGGTTCTCTCCATCATTACCATGAAGCTTTGCATCATATTAGTCAATTTGTTTAAAGCTTTTGAGATGTTTCCCTCTTCACTAGCTTGCACTTTCGGAGCCGTACCTTTAAGAACACTTGCGTATGAAACCCCTTGGTGCACACTACCGTTGACAGTTGCGTACTAATTTCCATTTTGAGCGTTTGGGTTTACAATTTTTGGGCGTGCTTCTTTTTTAGCTGAAGAATGGAGATTAAACATTCGTTGTTCTGCTCGCTGCTTTGGATTGATTCTCCTTTTCAATTTAAGATAAATTGGGCACCCTCTATAATTAGCTGTGTGATTTCCATTGCAGTTGCTGCATTTTTTCACTGATGCTTCCGTTTTGGCTTTATTGCAAACCTTTGCGTTCTGGAGTTCACCACAAATAACACAAACATCGTTCAAAGTGCAATATGCTCTAGTAGTGTGTCCATATTCTTGGCACTTAACACACTGTACCGGCCCATTTCTTTTCCTGTGTTCTTCGATGGTAACCCTTCTGTGCAGTAAATATTTTAGATCATATATTGCATGTTTGCCGTTGACTTTTTTATTATCTGGTTCTAATTCCAGGCGGAACAATGGCTGCGGCGCCTTCTCCCGATTAATAATATTGGTAATAGATTTACGTTGGAAACCTTTCTCAGCGAGAGTAGCTTGAATTTCGTTTGCATTTACGTAGCTCTCTATTCCTTTCAATACTACAACTAATCCTTTTTGGCTCTTAAGTTGGTACGTGTATAGTAATGTTTACCAACTTGATCAAAATGCTTGTTTAACGCTCTGTAAGCATCAATATTGAGCGGTTGAATTTTTGTTTCTTTTATATCTCTTCTTTTGATAACGGAAATATAAAATGCACCTTCCGTAATAAACTCGATCGTTTTTGCAAGTTCTCTATTTGATTCGTCCCGCAAATAGATTGGTGGCGGCTTCTCAATATTTGGAGTTTTTTCGGGCGGCGGATCTTCAACAACCAAGCAAGAATACCTATTGCCATGTGTTAATTCAACGGTAGCTAACTTAGTGAATTTGTTCGCGCTTGCACTGGCCGCTGATCTAGGGCTTCTCCTTCGCTTTGAACGGACAGTAATATACCGGTCAATTCCCGTTTGCACTAAACACTGACCTACATCACTGTTCATTTTATTTTCATTTGTTGTCAATGCACTTTCATTGTTTATATTATCGTCAATATTTGTCGACGATGCACTTTTATTTTCTTTATGGTTCAACATAACAAAGTTATTTAAATTAATTTCTAGTTCATTTTGATTTAAATTGCCTGGTAAAGCAATTTTTTGAGCATTTAAAATTTGTTGTCGATTTGGACTATGCAGCACATACATGACAAATCGCTTGCGGACATCGCTGTCTGCTGATTTAGCCCAGGATTTTTTACTTGAGGCGGAGATTTGAACATCACGATTTCACTTACTTTTCACATCACAAAATTTAAAAAAAAAAAAAAAACTTTAAAACTGCTGATTCAACTTTTCACACAAGTAATAAGTAAATTATTTTAAATGTTTACTCGGTAGTAGTAAAATTGCCGTTTTTATATTGTGAAAAGCTTTCTTTCAACATCACAGGAGGTGCATAATACTTAAAATGTGCTGCATTTATTACTTCAGCTTGGACCGGTTCATTTCGCAGTACTTTGTTAATTTCTTTTAGCTTCTGTAAACCTGAATTCTTTTGAAAAATTGTTTTTTATTTGTTCACCATTCTCAATATTTCTAAAAACCTCCTCAATTACTGTCAGGCTTTGATTGAAGGACAACGTTGAGGCTTCTAATTGCTCAATTTTGTTTGGAATAAATCCATAGTTGGCAGTGATGAAATCAATATCATTGCGCAAATCAATTTTTTCAATGAAATGTGCACACTTGACAATTGACGCAGTATATATAGGAACAATATTCTACTGCCCGTAGGCATGTGCCCAATCGTGTAACAACAAGTTGTGGTGGTAGTGGTAAATTTGGCGCCAATCTCTTAAAATCGCCTATTCTGGAAGGTGATTTTAAGAATATTTTTTTTAAGTTGTTGATGAATGTGTCAACGTCAAAGAAAGTGGATCGGATATGCTCTGCAAGTCTATGCAACCCATGTGCAAGGCTGTTACATGTATCAAGTTGGGGTACAAAACAGATAAACCTTTCCCCATTTTAACCATATATTGTGCATCATCTGTTACCACTAACAACACATCATCACGTTCGCAAGCATCGTCTAGTATTTTAAAAGCGTTGCTAAAAGGACGAGCCATTGATGTAGCATTGGATTTATCTACACTACAAATTGACAGTCTAATAAATACACTGAATTAATATTGTCCAAATCCTTCTGTAAAATTCCAACTATAATGTTGGCAACGAAACGTCCAGCAGCATCCGTTGTTTCATAGATAGACATCCAAATTTTTTTGCCTTTAAGGTTTTCTTTTATTTCCGATACTTGCATAGCAATAACTCAGATAATTTTTTCGAATGGTCTAGGAATCACTGGGAATTACTTCTCTTGTGTATTTCTCTAGGAAAGACCTTCTAAATAAAATTTAAATTTTGATTGGACAGTTAAATTAATATATCAATTTCTAACCTGAGCGCCACATTTTCTAATTTCCAGAAAGGTATGTTTGTAGCAACCATCGTGTTGCATAGATCTAAACAAAAAATTTTATTCAAAGACGTTTTTTCTGGTTGATTTTGTTCATTCTGTTGTTTTGAATTTTGAGCCAGTCGAATATGCTTCAATGTTTTTAAATCTTGCTGAATGAGGTATTTTTTTAATTTAACGTCGCATTCACATAGTTTCAGTACCTTCAGGGCCAAACCCTTTTAAATATTTTATTAATAATTTTTCCGACATTATTATAGAGTGGTTGGAACAATTTAACGTGAACAATGTTTATTCAAACTAAAATTATTTTATTTTGCGAGGCATATGTACATATTCAAAAAAAGCTAAATATGCAATGCATTAAATTGAAATTTTTTGCTTATGTAAAATATGAGAAATATGCAAATATGCAAAAACCTTTTTTGTGGTAACGAATTCTTAATGACAATCGAATCATAGTCTTCCAAAAATGAGACCTATCACTATAATTGGTGAGATAGGCATTTTATTCAAAATCCGCCAATGAGTTTCATCACACTGAATCTAAAATATAAAAAATAAATTCAGTAGTTTAAGTATGTATGTATCACAATAATTAAAAATACTTACGACAATTTTTGGATTTTTGTGACACTTTGCTGATTTCATCACCGACTTTTTTCCGAAATAATGTCCGACTTATTCTAAGATTTACTGTGAAAGTTGGCCACAAAAATCGGAAAATGATGACAAAAAAAGTGAGGTTATGTCGCACAAAAAAATGGGCGGGGCTTACAATATAAACTTTGGCGGGGAAATTTCATTTTACATACATACATACATCCATACATATTTAAATAAAAATATTTTTTTTTTTTATTTTAAAATTTTATATAATTTTTTTTATTAACACTTTTACATAATTTTTTCTTTATAAATAATTGTACATTTTTAAATTAAATAATAAAAAAAAAACGAATTTAAAACAAACTAAAATGATACACCCGAACTAAAGAAACGTCTCCATCATATCGCCGTGCATTCTCCAAGTCCCAATTCGCGCTATATTTCCATACGTACAAACTGTAATTGATATTAAAAAATTATATATTAATCAATTATTCGCAAACACAAAAATAAAAATTATACCAACTAAAAACTGATCGCACAACACCGGCCACAGCAAAAATAAAAATAAAATTTAATTAAATGTAAAAACAAAACACATTAACACAACAACCATAATGGCGTGCGTCTCACACATAACTAAATAAAGTTGTAATTTGTAAATACAAAATAAAAAAGTACACACCAACGCCAGCATCTATGCTGCGTTAAAAGTTGGAATTTGGAAACCCAACCCAATTTCATCATTTTCCGATTTTTTGTACCAATGTGCGGAAAAAAAATTCATGTTTTCAGCTTTGTTATACTTGGGATATGTAGTTGTTCCGATATATGTAATAGAATTAAATTTTTTATTTTTTTTTTTGACTTTCTCTTTGTTGTGGCTAGGTATTATCTACCCATACAGCCTGTTGTGTCACTCTTTCCTCCAGACTTTGTCTCCAGAAACTATTCACTGATAATCCTGTGACTATGGAGTTCGTATTGATTTCCGATGTACTCTACACTCTATCGCTAGAGCGTGATAATCAGAATTTTTTTTTCTTAAATCAAAATAACATTTTTTGTCAATGTTTCCTTTCTTATTTCTTATACTAAATTAATTTAATTTCTTTCCTTTTTGCGTTAATCCCCTTATTTTCTATCTTTCTTTTTTTTTTTCTGAACGATCTAGATGGTATCCGTTCGATGTTGAAAGGCCGAATGTCGGAAGTGTCGGAAGGCCGAATGTCGAAAGGCCAACACCGAAAAGCCGAATGGGTCGAAAGGCCGAATGTGTCGAAAGGCTGAATGTCGAAAGGCCGAATGTGTCGAAAGGTCGAATGTCGAAAGGCCGAATGGGTCGAAAGGCCGAATGTGTCGAAAGGCTGAATGTCGAAAGGCCGAATGTGTCGAAAGGCCGAATGTCGAAAGGCCGAATATCGAAAGGCCGAATGTGTCGAAAGGCCGAATGTCGAAAGGCCGAATTTGTCGAAAGGCCGAATGTGTCGAAAGGCCGAATGTGTCGAAAGGCCGAATTTTAAAAATATTTTCGTGCTCGTATAAAAATTGTTTGGTTGCATCAATGTTCACTGTAGTGAGGTTTCAGTGTACATATATATTATCATAATAGGGTTTCTTTTGTTTTATTTTTCTTTATTTTGTAATTTTTAATGGTGAACGAAATTTAAACGTGTTACAGAATTTCTTTTATTCTTTATTAAGTATTTTACTAGAAGATAGCATTTTATAGTTTAAATTACAGCATTATTTTTCTATTTTATAAACAAGGTATCCCGAACTTTAATTCGCCAGCTCATTCCTGCTTTTCCCATGCCTATCAGGGGTTGAAGTAATCGAACTTTTGCTGCAAATTATTGTTTTGAATTTCACTGGTAACTTAAGAGTAAAATAGACAATCACTTATTAAAAATGTATTGTTTTTCTATATTTAAAAAAAAAATGAATTTATTTGGTTCGGACACACCCCGTATACAATTATTCTCAAAACTATGTATATACGTTTAACAGAAACCAATAATTTCCATTGATATTATGTACCGAACGGAAAAACTCAGTTTAAATATCAGATCTTGCGACTCTCAAGTGACAACCATTAATTTGTTTTTTAAGTTAAATAATTTTTAAAATATTAAATCGCAAGTGAATAAGACTTTGTGTATTTGAAATTTGGAAATTCTTCATACAAAGTTTTCTTTAAATTTTGACAAACATTTTGTGTTTCTTCCAAGTTAATAAATATTTTTGTATTATTAAGTCTCGTTTGAAAGATTGCTGTTTTTCAAAATACTCAGGTAACTATAAACT